>CM076570.1:194021228-194104040 GCA_034641835.2 Pinus albicaulis | reverse complement strand
AAAGTTTTTGCTACCTCCTCATACCTCCATCATATAAATCATGTAATGAAAACATGGTGGAGAATGTCATATCAACACAATGCATCCATACCCTTTGCTTCTCCATGATGCAAGTATCCTGCCACATACCCTTCGAAAGAGGATGATGACCAAACTCTTTCAAGAGAAACCAACGCAACCAAGCCTCCTGCTGCCTAGTATCATAGATTCGAAAGTAGTTTTCCAGCTTCTTGCTCATCATCCACACCCATCCATCCACATGTGGGTGCCTACCATCATGTTCTTCCTTAGCACTCTTCCAAGGAAGACTATCATTCTCCCAAATCAGATTTCTGCTCTTGCATTTCATAGGATGTTGAAATGCAACTCCTTGGAGATCTTCTAGAGAAGACCTCTCATCAGTGTCCCCCTTGAATCCACAAAGATCCAAGTGTGATGAGGGAAACACCTCCTCAAACTATTGAAGAACCTTGCACTCTAGTATGTGTTGAAGTGCACCTCCAATGAGATCTCTCCATGAGACCTTCTCTTCATCAATGGCCTTCCAAAACCAATAAGGTTCTGGATCTGTTGCAGGTAGAAGTTTCTCTTTGAGTTGGGGAGTGCTCATTGAGAAAGTGTCATATAGAAAGGAGAAAGTGTTTCTCACTTCAATATGTCTACCATCTATATTTTCTTCCTCTATTGCTTCATGAATGAAGCTGCCATTTGAATGCTCCCTTACAGAATGGGTCCTCCTTTCTTCATCACTTCTCTTATACATTGCAGTGCAACTTTTTTTCTCTAAATCAGAAATATACAATAATGTAGATCCCTCCATAATCTTTGTTGAAATGAAAGGAGATGGAAACTTAAGCATACCTTGGTGAAATGTGGAAGCAAGAGTTTCTTCCTCAACTATGTTTGCTTCCTTCAATGTTGAATGTGAAGGTTTCTCCTCCAAGGTTGTGACAGCACTGGTACATGCTTCCTCAAGTGGTGGTGAGGGTATTTATTTTTCTGATCTTCCTTCCCCAAATCTCCTGATCAGCTTTTGAGAAAACTCAGCAAGAGTAAACACTCTTGCATGGCTCAAATGGCTGAACCACCAAGTTTTTGCTTCACCTTAAAGGTGCAGCGCTGCAATTTCTAAAGCCTCTCTCTGTACTACTGGATTTAGTAGGAAGAAAGCCTCTAGTTTCATCACCCAAGCCTCTACTGCACATGTGAGTGACCCATCAAAAGTGGACAATAGGAATCTATTGCCTCTCATCATTCCATGGTTGTAGAGTCTCCTTTATTCTTCCAGTTGAATGAACTGTGGTAAAGCTAGAGTCTCCTTGAAGGCTCCAGGCCTAGCTTGGTACTCAACAAAGTATCCACTTATAATTTTAGATTCCAAGTATCCTCTATGTCTCTTGTCTTCTCCTCTTTGAGAATAGGAAGTGCATGGCTCTTCCTCTTCTTGAAACCCTCTAGGAGTCTCACTGCAACTCTTCATCTGCTTAACCTCCTTGGGGAGTGTTGATTATATAGTTTACTTTTAATATTTTTATGGTTTGCCATGTGTAGCAAAGCATCAAATGGCATTACTCGTGGTGAATATTTAAGTGGTGGCTAGAAGGAAACAATGCTAAGCTAAGTCACGTGGCCGAATAATTAAGTGCATGTCTATAAGGGGGTGGAAAGACGTAAAGGTTCCGAACATGAAACAAATAAAGGTATGGTATAAAAGTTTTAAAGCAAAGAGTATTATAACAAAGCCTAACTCTACTTTATGCAAGTTGGTACGAGTCTCCACATGTGCTCTTCCGGGGGGGTCAAGGAGCAGAGGAGGGTGATAGAGCCATATCCCCGCGGAATTGCGGTGATGTGTCACGGGGGTCGACATGATGTAAGGGTTATATAAGGAGTAAAGTGTCGGTATTAAAGCCATCGTGCTGTGTATTTCACGTTCTATGAAGAGTGGGTTTCGAGAACAGAGTTGCTTACGCGGTAGAAAGGTAAGGTAAAGTCCTTAGTGAACTGGTACTGAGGCCCGTGCCAGTATTAAACCAGGCACGCGGTGTTCACCTACCTACAGATGAATGCCCAATCCCTATGCATCGCATGCTCCATTGTCAGTGTCCTTACGACGCTCACCCCACTTTCTTTACCATTCCGCCTTTTCCCAAGAATCCTCAGTTCTATATAACGGTCCCCCATATTTTACTGCAGTAAAAGTTTCAAGTATTCGGCTACGATATAAACTAAAGTGGGAGCCCAGTGCCATGTCCACCCAGTCACTGTCAGTACCCCCGACGTCGCTTTCCTAAGCAGATTTCGTACTGCATAGGTATTTTGTCCCTCATACCCCCTCTGGTTTCCTTTTGTTTTTAAAATTTTTCATATCAGTCATGGGAAAGGTCACCCCCAAGAAGACAAAACCAAAGACCCCTCAGGTCCGTGAAACCAGAAACCCTATAGGGTTTGAACCTTTCTTAGACCTGCAAGCCGAGATCTGTGACCCACTATACTCATTTCCCATCAGCAGTATCAAACCTAAGCTCTTTAGAAGACATGTCGAAAATAGGGATAGATATTGGGTGGTTTTATCAGGTCTATATCATCAAATTACCCCTCCAGTTTATCCAGTGGTCGAGTTTATTTGCTAGCTCAGAGATGCCTACGATGAACGTCAAGGCATTTTTATCTTGGCCCACGGGAACATGATATTTTCTCTTTCCCCCGACATTATCATAAAATCCCTTTTTTTTTCCAACTAGCGCGAAATACACCAGTTTCAGCAAAATGACCCTAACCCCTCAATTTGAAAAATTGCCATGGGAACAGTAAGGAGATTTCATCTCCTCCATAACCGAAAACCAGACCACATCCCTTCCTTCTGTAGAAATTTTCCCTTTGATTCTGTTCAAAGAAGAAGTGAAACCCATCCTCGCTCTCATCGCAGGTCTATTAGGTGTGGACGGTTTGGGGAAAATTTCCAGGGCATGTGTCACTTTCTTGTGGTTAATGTCTCAAACTGGGGTAGTTCTAGATATTCCTGGTTTCCTGGCCTCCACCATTCAGACCTAGTTCCAAGAACTCTAATAAACTGGTCGCTTCTGCTTTTGTTCCATGGTTTTCTACCTCTTCCTTTATCAACATGCTGATAAATTTGAAGGTTTGGGTTTAGATAAGGTGTATAAGGTAAATTCTCAGCCCAGAGCAATTTTCGACTGGAGCTTTGCAACACATCAGTTACCGAATGGGGTGGGCTATTCCAGATTTCTAAATGAGTTCATGCCTATTGCCTACACTATCATCCACGACTCTCCCTCACCTAGGGTTTTTCCTGAGATGAAGAGATGGTTACAGGCTAGTCAAGCCCAAAGTACTGGGGATTGGTACCTGTATGATAACTACACCAAAATTCGAGTTTATGGAGCTGAAGTTCCCCCCTATCAGTTGCCTGTGTTTCTTGCCCGATGGATTTATGCTTTGCAGTACATTTGGCAGACCCTGAAATCTAACCAACTCCACTTCCTCCTTGTAAAAAAGGGGTTTATCCTTAAACTTCCCATTACCATTGACCCTTTTGTTGTCAATTCAAGGCACGCTCTCCCCATCATTGAGAAGCTGCTTCAAGACATGGATTTTAGACAAGGGAAATTTTGGCCCTACGATCCGAGGGGCATCATATATAACAGAACGAGAAGGAACAAATCAAATCCTTATGTGCATGAAATGAGACTGTTCATAGAATGGAGGGCTAATGTTGAAACTTGGCCTTTGCTTTCGCAGATGGAGACAAATTCATCTGCAACAGGGGAAAAGGCAGAGGTAGCTTCAGGAAGATAAGCTGGTAAAGGTCTAGAAGCGGAAGAAGCAGGTTCTCCCCCTCATAAAAGGCAAAAAACAGTGACAAACGAAGCAGAAGTTATAGGGGAAGAACAGTTGCTCGAACTAGAAATCCCATATGGAAAACCCGATGGGAGTAGGGTAGGACTCAAGGTGTTACGAGATAGTGTTACATCTTCTGACTACTCAGAAGTCTCACAAGCTATCAGAGCTGACACTTCATAGATCACAACCGAGAGAAGCCTGAAAGCCAGAGCCATCAGAGACAAGTACAGGACGGAGCTAGAAGGATTCGTAGAGAAATACCATACCAGGATTTTAGCCTCGATGAACTTGGACATAGAACATCTAGTGATGGACATGGCTGAGGCCATTCTGGACCCGGATGCAGGTAATACCAGTTATAGAGTGATAGAGTACGTGGTTGACATGTCAAAGGTGCCAGAAATTGATAAATGTAACATATTTCAGGTTTTTGGCTATATGTTAAAAGACGAAGTGATGCAGCTTTCGATCACTTTAAAAAAGTTGGAGACCAAGCATGCCCAAGTGAGGGAGAACTTTAGAAGAGAACAGGTAAATTCTCGTGCCCTCGTGAATCAAATACGTTCTCTTCAGGATTCGATTAAAGGAAAAGAGACTGGTGAAGCCAATCCATAGCATCACCTCATCGATGAATTGCAGAAGGAAGTGGCATCCCTAAAACGCAAGATCAGAATATCGGCCTCCCATCATGTACAAACAGCTGAATTAGCCCAGGAAGAAAAAGATAAAATAGACTTGGTTGATTCTCTTGCAAGAGAAGGAAGAAAAGGAAACGATAGCAGAAGCGATGGCTGTTCTTCAGGGCAGGCTAACGACATTACAAATGACTTGGGATACACATAGTTGTGCACCACCGCCAACCCAACTAGAAACTAGTTCGCTGTCCGAACAATTGACTACAGTAGTGGCTACAAACGAGGCATTAGAGAAGCAGGTTTCTACAATGAGACTAAGAATCAGTAAGCTAGAAGCTATCTTGGCTGAAAATTCAAAAAATATCGAGGCTATGCGCAAGGAAGTCAAGCAAGGAAAAAAGGAGAAAGCTGACTAGCAGAAGACCATCGATGAACTAAACAGTCGCTTGAAAGGGAATATCACACTCAGGGATGCCAGACGAATAATCTGGTCAGAAATTATCGCAGCAGTAAAAGGGCATTAGGATTTTCTACAAGTCATCGAAGAAGTAAAGTCATCCGTGCTTTATCTCAAAAGAAAGATTCATGAGGGCAATACTGATATATCCAGTAGAGCACAGCACGCAAGAAGTTATATCTCTTTCTTGAAAGGGCTGAAGTCTGAAGACGTGGAGAAGCATGGTATAGCAAGCAGGTTCAAGGAGGCCATTGAATGTCAGAAAATAACTGATAAGGAGTCTACCCGCACTATAGCTTCAAGAACCTTGGAAAACGTGGCAGTCAATTTGGATCGGTTTGAAATGATTTGGGCCGAGATCACAGCGGCTGAGCTTCCATCATGCTGGGGGGCTACCCCTACCATGTTACTACCATTACCAACATATGAGGCATGTCTCAAGGAGGAGATGAACCGAACAGATGTACTTTCATATAAATCCACTCGGTTGAAATCTGAGACTATAGTTTCAACACTCTGCCAAGAATTTTCCCTTCTGCACTTGGTAAAGCACAAAATTCCCACTGATTAAAATTTCGATGATCTCACTGGAGCTTATATCAGAGTGGAAGGATTCGCATCAATGCCTGAACCCGTAGTAGACGGTCAGCAAAGGTGCACCAAGTATGCCAGCCTGTTGGCCAGCTCATTAGCCAATGTTTCGCCACCTGTGTCAGTAACCGCATCGACTCCATCGCACCAGTGAATGTTGTTAATTCATGATTCAGCCCTAGTGGCCTATTACTTTTACTTTACTTTGTTACTTTTAAATTTCGATTGGAATTCACATTTCACTCCTGCATTTTACTTTCTGTTAAAAACTGTTGTTTAATATTTTTGTTTGAAACGGCTGTGAGCCTAACTGTAAATGATGAGATTCTCCTATCCCTCATCATGAATTTTGGATATTTTTGATTGAGACCTCAAAATGATTACTAGTACGTGGGGAAGATATTTTTCCCAAAAATATCTTCTCACTCATGTTTCTGAGGATTCTATATAAGCAGCAACCAAATAGGAAAAAGGGTTCCAGATTTTCTGAAGAATATGTTGTGAAAGAGTTTTTGTATGCATTTTGTTGAAACTTTAATATAAATGCGAAGAGCCCGTTGGGTCTCAGTGATAAGGAGTTCCATCTTAAATGAGGATTCTGGTCTTTCTTCTTTATAGTCTGTAACTCTGCCTTATGTGATGTAGTTCAACTGTTCATTTCATTATATTCATTTCTCTTGTATCATGTTCTGGAGTGCGAGTGGCTCACTGGATCTGGTATGAATTTATCACAGTTAATACTTATGCTAAAACCTATATAGCACTTTAAATATGGCTCAATCATGATAAGCTATTTCATTTTCCACTTCAACCATACTTATTCTATATTAACTGCTTTGGGATGTTATTTTTAAAGGTTATTATCATGTATGGATTCTTATTATCATAAGCCCATCACATGTTAATATTTGTTTCTGGATTTCATCTCAATAATAGTTAGTATTCTCTCTATATTTCATAAATAGCGAATTCCTTCTGATTTTTCACCTCTGTAAAGAATTTTTAGAATCCAGCCCTCCTTATAGAAAGCTGCCTTTGAATTGTTTGATACATTTATATTGAGAATTCACACTTTGCCTCTACAGTATCGCTTTCTTTATGTTGAACTTATGAGTATTCTGGTTCCATCTACATTAAATTGTCCTGTTAAACTTGAGATAACACAATAGCCTTGTTCTGATAACTATCCATTGTATATCATATGCTCCTTGACATATAAGATGTCCTAGGCACTAGTCTTTCACAACTCAAGGCTGTCTCTAGGGTTGACAATAGGGAATTCCTTCTTGGATCTAAAAGTGATGAGATCAAACTCATTCTCTTCATCATTCTGATCTTTCTCCTTCAGATAGCTGGATCTCACAGGCTGAGCCAAAGATCATGCTTTGATACCACTGTAATATCCCCAAATTGGGATTTTTAGCAAGGCATGCCAGAAAAACGCATTTTTTAGGAATGTCTGCTACAAAAAAAAATATTAGACCTTGGATCTCTTAGATCTGATAATCTAAGATCCAAATCCGAGAGGAAATCAGAAACCAAGCAAACTAGGTGAGATAAACAAGCCTCTCACACCTAGAATGGCCGAGAAAATGCCCAATAATGGGACTGCAGCAATATGTAAACACAATGATGGAGCTTCAGCAAGATATTCACTCAATAAATGTGTCAATAAACACATTATCATCAGTTGGTGTCTCAGCAGCAACTTGTACTTCCTTTTATGATCCAAAAAGTGGGGAAAAGCAGAAAATTAAGCCCCAAAAACGTTATTCCCAGCTATTTGTGTAATAACAGAGGAAAATAATGATGGGATCCCTTATAATATGTCATTTGGGACTCGCATACTAAATTTTAGAAAAAAACAAATCACTCTAGCTAAGGTAAACAGATCTCCTGGTCCCAATATGGCTCAAAAAGGCCCAAATCCCATGACTTTACTTATGCAGAATTTACTAAAGCACAGAAAGTGTGATTTTATGAGGTTTTATGATGAAATATGATTTAAATAACATAAATGGAGTGTATTACATCATATCATGGAGAAAATTTGAGAAAAAGCTTCCTTTACACATTATAGGAATGACCCAGCAAGGGTTTCATGAAGGTACAAGTGAAAAATGTCAGATCTGCAGATCTAGATCTAGAAAACGTAGCATAACTTAAGATATGAATACATATAGCTAAAAAATATATAAAATGAAGGAGAATCCTTGTTACAAGGTTTCCGGGAGAAGGGTTGGCCCTTTCCCTGAGAAACAAGCTCATAAGCAAGGGTTAAAACCCTGCTACTACAACACTCTGAAAAAGGATGCAATACTGCAATAATTTGGCCAAGTGCCAAGATGTGCAATACTGCTCCGGAATGCTTCCCCACTGATCTCTCAAAGGAAAGAGAGCCTCCTCCTCTGAAAAACAAGTGTCGAAAGTTGTGTTGTGGACCCTCACTGCAACACCCTGCAACACAACGTTCTACTGCTGCAGAAATAATGTTGTAGCTGAAGGAGGATGCTTGGCCTCAAGCCTAGATGTGAGGAAAATAAAAAAATTCCTCCAAGAGGCTTCTCAAGAAGGAGAAGGATTCCTAAACAGGAAATCCTTATGCTAAGCAGCACAACAATCTCAACTAAACAGTTGCAGAAAGAAAAATAGTCTTCAAACCAAAATCAAATCATAAGCATATATTTGTTATGGCTACCCTTCCCTCATTTTAAACATGTGTGAGCCTCCTTTCCTTGGGCCCCACTCATTAGGTTTTCATTTACCAAGGAATATTCCTCCCACTTGCACTACGTTGTCTCTATGGATGATCTCCTCCTCTCATACCTGCCCTGTTGACTTAAGTGTAAAATCCAGCTGCTACCTTGATCCCTTTCCACACCGTGAGGGATTTTATTCAGATTTTTATTATGCATGGGCTTCCTTACCCATTTATCCAACTACTAAGAGAGATCAGAAAAATTTAATATTCCAATTTGCTACATGCAAATTTTGGAATATTACAAAAAAATACATGGCAGAAGGTCAATTGAAGGAAGGTTAAAACTCTGCTTTTCAGCCTCTCCACCAAGCAATTAAAGGCATAAACCTACCAGACTGAAGACTCCCAAAAAAATTTCCAACATGATCCGAAGATTACTGTTTATAAGTGTTGAAGTTAATAAAGAAGATAAAGTGGAGAAAAACCCTCAAAACAAAAGCACAAATTTCACTATCTATCTATTGTCATCAAACTTGGTCAAAATAAACTTCTTTGAAAGGGCTCATGGTTTCAAGTGTGGGTAAAGAGCACATGTTTAAGCTTGATGGAAGTTTTGTTAATACAAGAAGAACATTAAGAGGCTTCTAGTAATGAAAAGAACAATGTTTTTTTTTGTCAAACTACCACCTACAGGACCAAAGGAGACAAAAAGAGAGTCATAAGAGGTAAAGAGAAATAAACATTAGGAAAATGCATCTTGGCATGAAATTTATTTTCAAAAGGGGTATAAAAGCCTCTTTTCCCTTTCCCTCAACCTCATTTGTCATTGTAAAAAGAGAGAGAGCTGTTGAAAGTAAGTTTTAAGGGTTTTTGTGCGAGTTTGGAGAAAAATTGTAGGTGCTACGCACCTGTTCGTTGGCGTTGCGCACAGAGGGGGTGACCGCAATGGAAATTTAAACTATGTTGCGCACTGGGAGGGTAGCGTTACACACTTGTGAGGGTGCTACGCACAGGCACGGCCAACCTGACCTGCCCACTTTCACTCGTCGTTGTGCTCTGACTGGCTCGAGAGGCCGTTTAAACCACCCGACTCACCCACTGAAGGCCTTAGGCGCTATGCATAGGCCTGCCAGCCTGACCCAACCTGGCGCTACGCATAGAAGGGCCCGACCTGAATGAGCAGTTGGGTGGTGCTGCGTACAGACAGAGCTTGGCCCAATTTTATCAAAAAGTGGTCAAATTAAATATTTTTTTCTCCATATTCCTCCATAGCGTTAAGCAAGGTTGGTGGTCCCTTTCTAATTTACCTCCAAGTAATTTTTTCCCTTCATAGTCATAGGAGAATTTCAAAACCCTAAAAATGGCTCAAACCCTAAATCTTCATGGAAATCAATTTTTGACCTTCTAAGGTAGGGTTTTCAATTTGGAGAATTATCATTTGCTTAAAGGACACCCAATGCAAGCTAAATCCCCTCCTAAAAACTCTGAACCTCTCCTAGACCTACTTCATTTTGCCTCTCCATTGCTAATTTTTTTTCCCTCACCAGCCCTCATTCTGTCCTCCCCAGACTTAAAAGTTCTCATCAAGCAAAAACCATTTGTTCATGAAAAATCTCAAGCCTCCATTCAGAAAAATTTCCCCTCCACCTCACACTCACTTACCTCCACTCTTCCATCTGCTCCTCCTATGCCTTATACACAAGAAAACTTACCTCCTACATATTCTTCTGATGCATCCAATAAATATGATAACAGTTGCACTTATGGAAAAATAGATGACAATGAAAGAGAATAAAACAGAGAGGAAGATGTACAGTATAATGAGGAAGGCCAAGAGGATGATGGTGGCATGGAGGAGAGTGATGAAAATGAGGCAAAGATAGAAAACAGTGAGGTAAGTATAGAGCTTAATTAAGAATATGAGAGTGATCAATATGACAGTTAGCAAGAAGATGAAAAGGACAGCCAAGAGGAAGATGTACTTGAGCATGATAGTGAGCACAATGATAGTGAAAAAATTGTTGAAATGAATAAAGATGATGAACTTGAGGAAAAAGAGAGAGATGATGAGGAGATGGAAGACCAAAAGCAGGTAGATGATGAAGCTGAAACTAATTTTGAAAAGGCAGACAGCGACCAAGGCAATAGCATAAATGAAACAGTCAATGATGAGAAAGGAAATAGTCATGATTATCATGACACTAATCAACATCTAATGAAAAAGAAACTCAAAAGTGACAGTGCAAGAAATAACCAAGAAGAAGACCTAGTGAAGGACAAAGCCAAAGTGAAGCAAGTGAAGAAGGTAATGATCAGTTTGAACGCCTAAGTGAGCAGCACGTAAAATGAGACAAAAGTTAGAAATTATGACCACCAATGAAGATGATGGCAGTGCCAAAGACAAATAATTCATTGAAAATTAAGCGCTCAAAGAAGTTAAAGACCAAGAAAAACTTAGAGACATGAATCAAGATTTTCCATACGCTTCTCAAAACCCTTGAAGAATTTTTCCACCAAGTTTGAGGTAGTTTGAAAAAAAATTTGTCTTTTCCAAATTTTGACCACTCTGTGCGTAGCACCCTAGGCGCTACGCACAAAATTGGTGCATCGTCAGCTCTCAAAGTTTTCATTTTCGGATTTCTCACATCACCAACAGTATTCTCACCAATTTTTAGATCATTTTTAGCATTTTTATCTCCCCAAAAGGTCAAAACACATCAAAAATTTGACCTTTCTGCCTCATTTTCAGCCCAGGCATTGCGCACAAAGCAGTGTTGGGAAAATTAATTTTTGAATAGATAAATGGCATCCACCCAGCACAAATCAAGAATTTCTGGAAATTTGACTCATTAGGATTTCCAACGAGCCATCATGGATCCAAATCCGATGTCGGGAAGGGGTCCAAAACGCAGCTACAAGAGACCCTATTTTCTGCTGAAGTGGCGTTGCGCACAGAGGCTGCCTAGTGTGTTTTGGACCAAAAGTCAACAAAACACACTCAGTTAATGCAAAATGATATTTTCGAGTTTTTTGGGGCAAAACACTCTATAATTAGGTGCAAATAGTTATTATGGCATTTATTTCTTAGGATATTATGTGCCTTGGGCCTTGCATGGTCTCTTGGCCATAAATGACATTTATGTTAATATTTGACATTTTCCTACCACATTTATGGTTTTTTTCCTCATTTGCTCCATAAATAAAGCATGAGGCCCCTATTTATTTTGTTGGCATTTGATGAGCTTGAAGAGAAATATACATGGTTTTATGAGCTTGGAGAAGAAATTGGTTTTGTGAAGTGGATGAATGGCTTGTTTGGATTGATGATGGAGAAGCTTGTTTGTAGGATTCCATAGCTTGGTGAATGGTGATGGCTTCTTAACTTGTTAATGTTTTCTTGTTCTCATTTTGTTTCATTCTTCTTGGCTGCTATAGATCAAAAAAGTATAGGTTGAGACATGCTCTTTGAGGCGCCTCAATCCTTCTATTTGTTATAGCTTTGATGTTTTTAGGCTTTTGGCCATCTTAAGGAATTATTAGTTGCTCCTTAGGTCCACCAAAACTTTTTTTTTGTTTCATGTATGGTTAGTATGCTAGCTTACAAGTATGATTCATGTTATGCCCTGCTTACTTGAAGTTTTCAAAACCCTATCTTGAAGCCTTTCTATGAAATATTGATTGCTAGGTTAAGTCAAAGAGGTCTCGTTTGATCTTGCCCTTTTTCCATGCTTTTCAACTTGTTTCAGAGTTCCCAATAGCTTGAAATATGATGTTTATGATTTCCCTCTTCATAAATTGAGTTATTTGTTTTATCTTATATGTTTTCCCAAAATCTGAAGGTGAATTTCTAAAGTTAGAAGCTCTTATGCTCTCTATGTTTCACTGGAATGTTTATCTTATATGTTTATCAATTTTAGTATTGTTCATAAAACTTAATGGTTTTTCCTACCTCATGAGTAGTAGCTTTAAACTATATATGTTTAAGATCTCTTAGTTTTTTCCCAAAATTAATGTTCACTACACCTCATACATCAACTTAAGGATCCATTAACCTTGCTAAATTGGCCCTGCAATACACTCTGTTTCATCATTTAGACACCCTTGACTTCATTTGACTCCATAACCCAATGGCTTTGACATACTCTCACTCCTCCTATTACATTTGACCATCTTACCCATCCAAAACAATCAACAAACCCTACACCTAATAACTAGCCTAAAATCAAAACCCTAGAGCAAAAAGAACACATCCTTTGCACCCAATAGAGATATCCCTCTCCGAGTTCAGGAAGGCTAGGTCCTCGGACTCCAAATGTTGGTTCCATGTTACCCTGTCATTTGGTCTACCAATCTGCCAAATCATGGGACTCTAAAATTCTGGCGATCACGGTGGGAGCTTCTGACTATATAATTGCCTAACAAACTCCTATACACTCATTTAAACCTTTTAGTTAAGCTTAGGAAATTGACTGATAGTATATGGTGGTTTATCTGCTACCTCATCACCACACTAACACAATGGTGATCATGATGGAAACTCTGAGTCTATGACAAAATAAGTAACCCTTAGGACTTCGAATACACTCATCAAATCATTGAGAACTCACACTATCAACCAAAGAGTAGACTTTATTTATTTCACCATCCTAGAAAAATGATGACTCAGCTATAGGACACTCTTGCAAACCTTGGGACTACATACAGAGAACTCAGAGAACCCCAAAAAAATCCCTAGATTGGTTTTTATTACTTATTGGTGGTGGACCATAATATTATTTTACCTTCAAAAAAGCTAAAAATTTCCACCTTGTGACTCCACTGGCCTCCAGTAGGCCTGTAACTTCATTAGCACTAATTTGACTTCCTAGATTTTTTTCACACCAACCCTAGGGATTTTTTGTGCCCCTTATATATTGTAAGATTTTACTAAGCATTAAGAGAGGAAAACCTTAAGAAAACAGTCTTAAAACTTTCATCCACTCTGAATTTTTAAATTTGAAATCTGGCTTCACATAGGATCAGTACCAGATCTCATCCAAACCCAAACCCTCCCAACATAGTTGATGACCCAGAAAATGTTTTGTGGAAAACTTCTAGATTTGGAAACTTAAACACTGTTAGGACCATCCATAGAGCAAGCTATGTGCCTGAAAACCTTACAGCTTTGCAAGATCCCCAGTCTAACTTGCACCATACAAGGAGCCTCTTCAGAAACAGGTCTCAAACTAATATTAACCAAACTGACCTTGAACCCTTAGATTTGCAGTAGAGTTCTAGCAGAGAAGCCTCTCCTTCCACACCACCTGACTTTCATCTTCTCCATCACTTCAACTCTTTCCATACCAAATCTACTCAAAATTAGTTTGTTGGTCCAAGTACTTCCAGCACACCCATCCATACCACCACTGTGCTAACCACTCCACTTCATCATACACCTACTTTCACAAACCCACCTCTTGTAAATCCTCCATTAGCTCCCATCATGGTAGCTTGGTATGCACCTTTGGTTTTACCTCAGCCTCTTGTAACTTTTCCAAATGACTACCAGTCCAAGATCCCCATTTCACAGGGGCTGAATCCACCACTGTCCAACAACATGTATATAGGATCAATGATGCTTTTGATTATATGGAGATAGAAGAAGAAACTATTAAAATGAGGATTTTTGCACAAAGTTTAGGAGGAGAGGCCAAAAATGGTTCAAAGCATTAACTCCTAATTCAATAAATGATCTCCCTTCCCTCTATCAAAATTTCATAAACAAATGGGAAATCAAGAAAAATCCCCTCCATATCCTGTCTGAATATAAAAATCTCAAAAGAAATGTAGGGGAGAGTGTGCAAGACTATTGCACCAGGTTTAAAAGTGTGTACAATTCCCTCCCACCTCACATGAAACCTCCACAAGGCTTAGCACTAGTAAAATTCCCTAAAGGTTTTGAGCCTGACATGACTTTCTAATTAAGATAAAGAGACTCTGAAACCTTAGAAGAAATGAAAAGGGCAGCTATTAGTGCAAAGGTTAACTTAATTGAAAAGAGAGCTAGGTTGAAATCAGAAAGGAGGGTAACCTACAAAGATGAAACCATGCCCTCAACCTCTTCTATCGATACCAAAATAGACATCTTAATGACAACTGTAGAGAGAATGATAGAAAAGATAAATTTGAATGAAAGGACCCCTCCTATGGAAAACCAAGCTAATAACAAAAACATAAATAGACCTTAGAACTTCAGAAGAGACACTCCTAAAAAAAAACCAAGGGAAAATGATCAACAAATCAAACCTCCCTTTCAAAAAAATTGTGTAGATGAAGATGAAGGAGAAATTAAAGAACCTGAAGAAAGCCATATAAATCTAATAGGTCCTGATAATGAAGAGGATGTTTTTCTCACTGAAGAAGAATCAGGTACCTAGATTCAGATCAAACTGACACAACATATGAAGAATCTGAAGACTGCCGCTTGGGGTTTGAAAATGGCATCATGGAAATCCATAAGCAGTATGACCTTGGGAGCAAAAGGTACCTAGATTCAGCTAAGAAAGACCAAATAGATGCTGTTGTTTGGAAAGTACCTGAAAAAACCCCTAAGAAAACAACAGATAATATCAACACAATGGCTAAGAAAGTTGAAAAAAACAAAGGAAAAGTTAGCCAACCATACAAATACCTTAGCTCTCCTAGTACCTCCACCAGTTACCCTGAGAAAACCATTTTGTCTAAAGCTCCAACTCAAGATCAACAGATTAAAAATGTGGAAAAGTTCATGGCTGATAAGGCTGATGTGAATATGTCCAAAACACTAGTACCTTTCAGTTTTTTAGGGAGAAATTGCCAAAATCAAGATAAGTATGCCCCTCACTGAACTAGTTACCCAACGAATGTATAGATCCCAGATGTTGAAGGTATTGAACATAGGAAATGATGCTGACACTTTGCACTTGGCTAATGATACACCTAAGTTGTTGTTTGGACCCAAAATAGAAGGAATGTATGAGGAAGGAGCCATTCCCCCTTTCTATATCAGCTTGAACATACATGACAAAATCTTACACAATGCCATGCTGGATTCTGGTGCCTCTCACAATATCATGCCCAAAGTTGTGATGGAGAGTTTAGGCCTAGAAATAACTAAACCTTACAAAGACCTGTACTCCTTCGATTCGGGTAGGGTCAAATTTTTGGGTCTGATCAAGGACCTTTATGTCAATCTGGCACAAGTTCTAGCTAAGAATCTAGTCATGGACATAGTAGTGGCAGATATTCCTCCCAAGTATGGCATGATTTTATCTAGATCTTGGGGAGCCAAGCTTCAGGGGAACCTTCAACTAGATATGTCCTATGCTACCATCCCTATTTTCAATCAGACAAGGAGATTATACCAAGAGTCACATATGAAATATATGGTTAGCATTCAGGATAGGCCAGATAATACTCTTCTTTATTCTATTCACTCAGATCTTGATTCTTTTATCTTGTATAATAAGGAAGACACTAATGAGCAGGTATGTGAAGTTGAAACACATCAAGTCACACTACAATATCCAAACCAGTCTTTACATGAAGAACTTAGTATTCAGAACTATGGCAGCCTTGAAAAAAAACATGATGACAAAACCTAACTTGACTTTCTACAAACTGAAGATGAAATCTCAAAACCAAGAGTCAGTTTAGAATATGAATCAGGTTGCTCAAAGAGAGGTGAAAACTCCAAAACAAAAATATTCCCTTTTACCAACCCCAAAGCAATAAAATGCCCTCACAGAACAATAAGCTTGGGAAATCTGAATCAAGGGAGTTTTATGTTTTTACCTTATCTAGACACCTCACTATCAGAAAGTCTTCTCCCTCCAGAAAAGTTGTTGACTCTCACTAGTGTTGCCATCAATCCTAAAGGTATGTCTGTTGAAACTGATATAGAGGGATAAAATATAGAAAACCTAAGAAGGCCCAAAATAATTAAGTTATCCAAATCCTTTTCATTACATACAAAACTGAAATACTTAAGGTTGTGAAAAAAGTTTCAAGATGCTCTTGTATATAGGAGTAAAAGCTGAAAACCTGATGATATAGACATTGTCCAAAAGTGGCCTTTTCCCAAGAAGAACTATGAAAATTTTGGGCAGATCCTAGCACTAACAAAGAAAGCCAAAGGAGGTAGGCTGTGTATAGACTTTAGACACTTAGGAAAAGCCTCCATGGAGTCTAAGTACCCTTTTCCTAAGATAAGTCATCTTATGCCAAGAATAGAAATGTCTAACAAAGTGACATTGATTGGTAGTTTTTCAGGTTTTCATGAGTTGATACCACTTCAAATCAATCAACACAAAGACATTTTTAAAGTTCCTTGGAATGACTACATGCTTGACCAAATTTTTCCTGGAATAAGGGATACTAAAGACACCTTCAAAGAGGCCATGTCACCTGTTACCAATTTCTCCACTATGATATACGTTGATGATCTTGTCATTTTTTTTAGAGCTAATAAAAAATGCCTTCTTCACTTAAACAATTTCTTTCACAGAAAAAACGTTTGGAAACAAATCTCCAAGAAGGTATATAAAAGATAACTTGGCATGTTTGAAAGTTTTTGGAAAAAATCTTATACCATGCCCTCAGGAATAGATAGCCATGTTCCTTATCTCCAAGAGCTGAATGAAAAGGGGTTGTTATATGATCCTGGGGATGACAGGTAAATCAAATACCATGGTTATTTAGAGTCCTAGTTTGAATTTTTCACTCATTATACAGACCACTATTTGATGAAAAGATATAGAGAGAAAAAACACAAAAACATGAAAAAAGTTGAAAAAGATGGCAGATTTGAAAAGAGGTAAAGCCCCATACCCAAAAAATAGAACTACTAAAAGTGTGTAATCCTAAATACCACTACTAGTGCATAAATAATTCTTGTTTTAGTCATCTAGCCTAATCATGGCTGAAACATGTTTTTAATTTTTTGTTTATAAGTTTGTAAAAGATAATTGGTCAAAATATTCAAACTTGATTTGTCAAAGGATAGATTAGGGAGACAGATACTAGTTCCACATGCTTAAAACAGAATCAAAGAGAAAAATAGGGATGAATAGCAAAAAATGTATCCTAGCCCTGATTTTTCTAGCCTCATTCTGTACAAAAATAACATTTGTGTGCAGCTTGCTTTTATGCCACAAACACATGGTAAGTCAGATTGTCTAATCTTGATTTATCCATGTTTTCAATTTCATGTTTTTAGCGTAGTGAATGAATCCTGTCAAATAGCTTAATCTTAACAGTTGAGTAGTCTAGGTAGAGAATAAAAGGAGTTCATTAGCCTAATATGAACTCCTGGAAGAAATAAGTGTAGAAGTAGATAGTTTGTTTTACTTTCAAAAAGAAAATATGTCAAGGTTGCTAGTCTAAATGCACCTAAAGAAGAAAAAATGATAGGCAAGTAGGTTGGGTAGGTAGAGATGAAGTTGAGTTGATCATGTCTTTCAGATTTTTGAGATCATAGCTTCAACCAAAGCATCAACAAATGAAAAGAGGTAAAAATCTGCACAATGGATGAGGCTCTAGTCTCCATAAGCCAGAGATCTAAAGTTCTAGACACCTCCTGAAAAGAAGCTGCCCTCCCCAAGTGGAGACACTGTTAGTCATCAGTAATTTTTTCCTTTGTTGATGACTAAATGATTATCCCAAGATTTATATAAAAAAAAGTTCATAGACATTGTGAGTTCTAGAAATCTCACTTCCTTCATTATCTTTAAGATAATTTTTCACTATTTCACAATTTCATCCTATCAAGCTCTGCCTACCATTCCTAGAAATCCATTGAGAGACCATATCACTCATCTTGTATGTATGTTGTCACCTTTGACCCAAATCCCCTATTTTTTCTTTGCCTAAAAACCCCACTGCTACCTAATCCCACCAATCAAACAACTTTATTGTGCCTCCTAAAAAACTCCCAAACATTGATGGTCTCAAACTATCTCTGTAGGATATTTAAATAAATCAAGTACATTGGATTTTGGATCTTCAATACATCAGTTTCTCATAAATCCTATCTTACACTTGATGATATCAAATTTTAGGTCTCAATCCAAAAGCCAAGTCCAAGAAACCTTCCACTAGGTCACTTAGGGTTTCATTTGTCATAGGGTGGATTTGGTACCCTACAAATATCTGTTTTATATCTACAAGGAAACTGCATTCAAAGAAGAAAAGGACATGTGATCTTGTCCAAACTGATAAAAAAGGTCATTCAAGGAAGGCTCTTTGGTCTAAAGCACAAATCTTGCAAGGGGACAACTGCCCTTTGCTCACATTTATGCAAGAGGATCAAATAGCCATCAGACTAGCAATGGGTAAGGTAAAAGAGAAAATCATCATAAGAAGACCATTCACATCAAGACGAAAGAAGCAAGGTATGTGTTTGAAAAAAAAATCAGGGTTTGTGACAGTTTTGACCAAACAAGGAATCAGTACTAGGGTTACAAGGGCAAAGGCCACCTCAACTCCTTCAAATGCTCATTGAAGACATTTAGAAATAATTAATGAGTTTTGAGAAGTTTTTTAGAACTTAGAAGACAACACTATTTACTTTTTTCTAAGCAACCATAAAACCTAGAAGTTTGGGGAGACAGAAAAAAATGGGCAAATGATGACAAAGAGCCTCCTTCATAAGAGCAGATAGCTTCAAAGGGTTTCAAGCTGCCCTCTAGGGTTTGGCAAAGAGGCATTGATTCCACCTCACCAAAGGTACAAAAAGACAAAGAGTATTGGTACAAAATTATGAGGTTTTAAAGAGGTAAAATCAGAGAACTTAAGGGATCAAAGGAGGTAGACATAAACACCAATACTCCACTACACCAAAGGAAGAAAGATGATGAAGAGTATCAGCAAAAGGGGCCAGAAATATCAGTTCAAGGATTTTACTTCTCAAAAGAATAGTCGAAGGTATTTTTAAATGGTCAAAGGAGGCAAGCATGAGGTAGAAATTTCTCAAGGAGGTGATTATGACAAGCATAAGCTCACTGTTAAAAAAAAGAGGTGTTAAACTCCAAAGGGACAGTGATCACAAGGAAAAAGTGTGTAGGAACCTGCAAGAACATAAGTGGCTAGCAAAAACACAAATTGATTTCAAAAATTTCTTGCTTTTCCAACCAGAAATATGTCACTGTCAACATGATCAAAGAAACAAACATGTAGCTCATCTAAGAGCAGTAAAACCTCCAAAATGGTTTCCTTGTCAAAGGCATATTCTGCAAAAGATAGGTTAACCCTGAGTGGCACTTTTGCAGGACTGTCATAAAAGGTTACCTACAGGAAGATTGGTGAGGACAAACAGACCAATTTTTTTCACAATGATGGCCCACGTAAAGACTAAAGGTTGTTGGTGTCAACTGATAAGGTTTTTCACACCAAAAGGTTTGTTTCACTGTCCCAAAAAAGATACATGGCAAGAGGTTAGTTGAAGGAAGGTTAAAACTCTGCTTTTTAGCCTCTCCACCTAGAAATTAAAGGCATAAAGCTGCCAGACTGAAGACTCCCAAAAAAAGTGCCAACATGATAACAAGGTTACTGTTTATAAGTGTTTAATTTCATAAAGAAGATAAAGTGGAGAAAAACCCTCAAAACAGAAGCACTAATTTCACTATCTGTCTATTGTCATCAAACTTGGTCAAAATAAACTTCTTTGAAAGGGCTCATGGTTTCAAGTGTGGGTAAAGAGCACATATTTAAGCTTGATGGAAGTTTTGTTAATACAAGAAGAACATTAAGGGGCTTCTAACAATGAAAAGAACAATTTTTTTTTTGTCAAACTGTCATCTACAGGACCAAAGGAGCCAAAAAGATAGTGAGAAGAAGTAAAGAGAAATAAATATTAGGAAAGTGGTTCGTGGCATGAAATTTATTTTCAAAAGGGGTATAAAAGCCTCTTTTTTCTTTCCCTCAACTTCATTTGTCATTGCAAAAAGAGAGAGAACCATTGAAAGAAATTTTTAAGGGTTTTTGTGCGAGTTTGGAGAAAAATTGCACGTACTACGCACTGACGGAGGTGCTACGCACTTGGCCGTTGATGCTGCGGACAGAGGGGGCAGCCACAATATAAATTTACACTATGCTGCGCACTGGGAGAGCGGTGCTACGTACCTGTCAGGGCGCTACACCTAGGCTCAGTTGGCCCGACCTACCCACCTTTCACCTGGCGCTACGCTCAGACTAGCTCGACAGGCTGTTTAAACCACCCGACTCGCCCACTGAAGGCCTCAGGCATTGTGCATAGGCCTGCCATCCCAACCTGACCTGGCGCTACGCACAGGAGGGCCCGACCTGAACGAGCAGTTGGGTGGCATTGTGCACAGACAGAGCTTGGTCCAATTTTCTCAAAAAGTGTTCAAATTCAAGATTTTTTCGTCCAGATTCCTCCACACGGTTAAAAAATGTTGGTGGCCCCTTTTTCTTTGACCTCCAAGTAATTTTTTCCCTTCATATTCAAAGGAGAATTTCAAAAGTATAATATTCCTAATTAGCCCAAGCTAATAGGAGTATTTCATTTTGTTTTAATTTTATTTATAGATGAATAAAATGTAAAGGAGGACATGAAAAACTCCTAAAACATAAAAATAAATCAACGCCCAATGTGAACAGAGACAAATCAGGGCTTTCTTAATAAAAGCCACTTGTGTGTGAACAGGATTGAGCCACTTGACCAATTCAACAGGACCAAATCACTAAGCAGTCCAAATACATTGAACCACTTTGAAGACCCAGCATAGTTCTAGAAGGAGGATCCAATGTGAAAGGGGTTAATTCATTTGAGGTGGTTTAGGGTTTTTCACATCCTCATCTTATATAAGGAAGGGAAAGGCTCAAGGAGAAGTTGTTGATGATATTTATATTTTGAGATTGCTTGAGCAACTCAAACTCTCTTGGCTGTTTAGCTAGAGAGAGGAATTCCCTATTTAGGAATTCCTCCTCCTTCCTTGATGGTCTCTTGGAGGAGATTGTGCTGCATTGATCCACTATCTGGAATTTTGGCCAAGCTTCACCTTACATCTATAGTGCTACTCTTGTTGTGGGTTGAGCTGTCCATGTGAGTTGCAGCAAGTGGAATCAGATCTATTTAGATCTGAAGAGTTCTATTGCCTCTTTTCAGTGGGGAAATCATCTAAAACATTGGAAAGAGTGTAATATTTGTTTTGAGCTCCAAATCCTTATCTTGGCAGGAGGCCAAAGTGTGCATCACTTCATCAGCGCAATTAGCCCCAGCAACTGTGTTATTTTGCAGGCAGAGTTGCAGTGTTTATTTGCTAGCAGTACGGAGGAGAGATCTCCAGTGAAAGGGCTTCTTTCCTTCACTAAGGTGATCCGTGGATTGTGTTATCACCCTAGTAATTCTTAGGTCATGGGATTTTGGTTTATAGTTAAAGAAAACCGGGGGTAACCAAGAACCTCTTTTGAAATTCAGGAACTAGCCTTCCTAAATTCCAGAGAGGGATCTCTCGTCAAGATTTAGCTTGATTGGTTATAAGATTTTAGGCTAGGTATGATTGGACAGTGGGAGTTGTTTTGAAAGTTTGGTGGGAATAAAAGGTGTTTCAAGGTAAACCACAGGGGGATCTACCAGACCATTGGGCTATGGAGTCAACTTTCTAGGCAAGCAGAGCTAGGAAATAAGGTCTAAAGAGAAAATGTACTAAGGGCAGGGTAGATGACCTTCGAAGGGTTTTGAAATAGGCTTTTTGATGAAATGGGTGAAATCTGAACAAAAGGGCAATTAAGAATCCTTAGGTTACAGAAATGAAGATGATAGGAGGGGATAAAACAGGGACTAAGAGCATTTAAGAATTCTATAGTTCGGTTATCAAGTAGAAAACATAATAATGAACAACTAGTAAAAAACAGGGAGCTTTTTAACACTAATCCTGTTTAAACTTTCATAGTTAATCATTAAAGACAGAAAACATTAAAATGAATGTATGGAAACTTTTAAAAGATAAAACAGTGAAAAAAGGAAAATACTAGACTTATCTGGTCAGCATAAGAATCCTGAGTTATGATGTCTTTAATCTTAATTCTAGTCTGCTGCTCTACTGATTGACTCACACAAACTTCATTATATCCAGCAAAATGACTATAGTAGTCTTGATAAATTTTATTCTACCCTTGATACTTAGAAAAGAGAAGTATTTATACAAAAAATATTACATAATATTCGAGAGACATGTAGGAATATCTCTAGGCAAAAATAAATTTTATTACATAGAAAGAGGGACAGTTGCAAAACAAACTGGCAAGCTATCCTCTTATCAATAAAAAATAGGAAGAATTATCCTAACTTGTTGCTGGGTTGCAGCTGCTGAAAATGTTTGCTGGAATTTTGGAAAAAGTTCTTATTTGGAGATAACTTGAAAGACACTCTTTCCATTTCACATACTTTCACGTGTGCTTTATCACTGATACTCTTTCATAAATAATCATCTGCAGTAAAAAGGTATTTTGACTGATACTCTTTGACTCTATTTTTGATCCTGATACACTTTGACTGCAAATTTTCGTAGTAAGTCAGTGAATTCCTGCCATTGCTATGCACTGGGAATTCTCATACTTTTCAGTTTCCTATAACTTTCATCTACCTCTATATATTTAGAAAAATTGGGCTTAACCATGAAAATATGTTTGATCTCATTTTGTAAAAAAACAAACTCTCAAAATATTCCAAAATGACTTTACCAGTAGGAGACCCTTGTGGCAAAGGTTTGTTGACTTTCGCTTTGGCATAAGCCCTGATTTTGTTATCATAATACTTCTGTGGCATCAATTTTTCATTCAAAGCTTGAATATCTGGTAGGCCTTCTTGTGTTAGTACTGTGTATTTGGCCCAAAATCTTTTGATTGCCAAGTTCATATCCTTGCATCTATCCTCCAAATTATTTATCATATTTCTCTTATTCAGGACCTTTTTTATTTGGAGTATACTTTCAGTTCTATCTTGAATTTTTAATTATTCAAGCTCTTCTCTGTGTTTGCTATTCAAAAATGTAATAAGTCTCAAGGCTTGAGTAGGTTTGTCAGCCAGTTCTTCTTTTGTCTTCTGTATTTTTATTTGGGCTGCTTTGAGTAACTCTTTTTGTTCATAAATAATTTGAATTGAAGGCCACTGAGAATGTATTCCTTGAATGATGTTTTTCCAAAGATAATTCTTAATGTAAGATACCTGCTCAGTGAGATTAACCTTTTGTTGAAGATTCTTTACCTATTCCTGCAATCGCTCTTTTCTCATGTCCTTTGGATGTAATTAAGGCATCTCTGTTAGATGTTTCAAGATTTCTGGCAGTGCCTTTTAAGTTGATTATCTCTTTATATTTTATGGACATGTCTTCCATAGCTTTGACTATGGCAACTGTTTCTCCTATTGGATTTACTTGTGATGTAGATGAAGAAGTGGCAGAGATATCTTTAGAAGCAATTGACACTACAGTTGCCAATACTCCTTTTGGTGCCAAATGTTCTGCCAATGTTGAGGGAACAGTTGTACTTACATTTCGAATAACTGTGGGAATGGAGACTTCCTGAGCTTTCTTCAATGTTTCATTTTCTTACATTAAAGATTCTATTTGATTTTCCATATATTTAATCTAAGTTGTCATCTTCAAAACCAGTTGCATAGTTTCCTTCTTCTTTGTCTTTTCCTGAAGAACTTATTTTGCCTGAGGGTGCTCACTCTTTCGCAACTTGATTTTCTTTCTCAAGGCAACAATATCCTCATTCTTCTGCCTTATCAATTTCTTAGAAACTTCAGTGTTGGAGGGATCTTCTCCAGATTCTATCACCAAATATTCTAAGGACTTGATCCTCAAATCCTTGGCATGGAGAGATGCTTTATCTAATTTAATTTGGGTTTGCAAATTAGATACAGTTTTCTGAAGCATGGTAGCACTCATGGTTTTGCTTACAACCTTTGAATATAGCATCTCTGAGGCACTCCTATGGAACTCAATCTAATCTAGTTCATGTATAGTATCAGCATTCACTGCAAATTCTATCTTCCTGTAGTCTGTGGCTGATTTTGGATCTGTTACTACTGGTTGGAGAAAATACGTGATCATTTTATTTGTTGAGTAACCAAATGTTGTTACTAGTCTGTCTTTATCTCCTGGTTTTTCCTTCAGAAGTTTAGAATAAACTTCATTCTTTATTTCTTCATTCTTTTCCATGATTTGCTTGAACCTCTTCTGAATATCAGAATCAATTTCTTCTGTTGTTTTAGAAGAAGAGGGAGCTTTTGTATCCATTTCTACTTCAACCATTTCCTTGCCTTTTCCCTGTGCTTGTACCTGTTCATTCTGAATTTCCCTAAGTGTTTCATTAACAATCATGGTGGCCTCATCATCTGTTTGCTAATCATTAGTATCATCTACATCTATGACTCCTTCTTTTTCTAGAGTATTCATTTTGGCCTTTTTGCTGTAGACTGTTTTAAATTTGTTTCAATGATTGTCTCTGCCAAATATCCTTCTTCTTTCCTAGGCCTTTTATTGGATACCTATGCTAGTTGGTTAACTATAACCGCATGTGTACTGTTCATTTTATTTTCCTGTAAATTATCTATTTGCATCTCCTCATCATCATAAATTAAAGTGTTTGAAACCCATTCCAACTGATTGGCATATTTTTCAATTATTGGCTTTGATTCATGGAGGAATGGGGTTAACTTTCATTTGACCCTGAGATTTCTCAGAATATCCTGAGGGTCATAGTTCTAGTAAAAGCTTTCTTGGAACTTGAATACTGATAATTTGTTGCTTACTTCTTTCAAAGCCTCTCTGTT
This sequence comes from Pinus albicaulis, assembly GCA_034641835.2. Lineage (NCBI taxonomy): Eukaryota > Viridiplantae > Streptophyta > Pinopsida > Pinales > Pinaceae > Pinus > Pinus albicaulis. The sequence continues at coordinate 194,078,973 of CM076570.1, read as the reverse complement.
GTTAACTATGAAAGAACCAATTTGACTTTTCAATTTGAATTGTGCCTTCTTTTTGGATGCTATAAAGTTCACTGCATATGTATTTAAAATCTGTCTCAGGTATTCCAAAGCAAAGATCCTTGTCGTTAGAAATTTTGGTAATTCGTATGGAGCTAGGATTGCACCATATACTCTAATTTTTGTGTGATTTTTATACAAATACCAATCTCCAACTTCACAGTTTTAAAACAACTGTAAAATTCTTTTGATTTCTTCATGTATTCTTGGTGGCTCTGCTTTATCCAACAAACTGACAGCAGGTCTGATAAACAAATCATTGAAGTCACTGTAACTGTACTCACTGCAGTTTTTTCTGAGAAGAGAAGTCCAAAATATTACTGAAAGAGGCTTGCCCTCCATATCCATCTTCTGTAGTGCAATGGGAAAATTATCTGCTTGAGAAAATAGGAAAAGATGTAACAAATATGATGTATATCTGAACACTCCTTCATCAGGTAACTTTATTAGCTGATAATGTATATTGTCAGCAATGAATTTGGCAAAGTCAAAGACCAATTATGGCTGTTGTCCAGGATACAAGGTGGAGAGGAACCCTGAAATAGAGGCATCTGTGAATTCATTATTAACATAGCCTAAAATGAATGAAAGCATGGAAATGACCTGTCTGGAGCCTTCAGGGAAATCAAAAGTATCATAAGGTGGATTTACCTTGGGAAGGTTGACATGATTGGGCATGAAGTTTTGAAGGATTTCAAACTTCCTAGGGAAATCAAGGTCTAAATACATCTAAGTCAAATCTTCAATTGACAACGATACTGCTCATGGATCGTGGCTTAACTAGAGCATATCATTGATTGCTTCAACAATTATGTAAAAAAGGACCTCACTATCTTTGTTCACCATGCACCTTTGATCAGGAATATAGTGTATCTGACACAACCTAATGAAATCTTGTGCAGGATGGGTGAGGGGAACCACATATTTGGGCAAGTTGGAATCCCATACAGGTATATCATTGGCAACTTTCTTCTCAAATTTTTCTTGACATCAGCTATGTACTTCCAGAAGATCAAATTCCAGAGTAGCAGCAACAATTTTGTAGTCTAAGTCAATCAAGGGATTGTTTTCTTCAGTAGTGATAGGAGGCTGCAATGGTCTGACTACTTCAGTAGAGTCTGCAGTTAAGACAGGAGTAGGTTTATCAATTTTGGGAGGTTTGGGGTTTGGAAGCTTGCTGGAGGTAGGCTTCTGAGGTTTGGGACCTCCAGTCCTAGGGGTGACCTACTTCTTAGTCATTTTTGAAGTAACTAAGCAACATTAGACTATTTTCTCAGATTTTTATAGAAACAGAAGGTCAATTAAGCTGTCCTTGGGAAAAATTCGAAAATCGAGCGAGGGTTTTATGAGGAAAATGCAGATTTGAAATGTGCAGATAGTGGGAAAGGGATTTTGAATGGTTTCTTTGGGAATTCAAATGGATTTTCACCATAGGAATAGCTTTTGGATGGTGAAAATTCTTCAGTTGGGAAAGGCAAATCCTGGGAAAAATTTGACAGGGTTTCCCTTGTTTTTTCAAGGTTTAAGTACTCTCAGATGAGTACTTTTGGCTTTTAAATTCCAAAATATTTTAATTTTTGTTGAAAATTAAGAGTTTGCAGGCTTAGATTATTGAAAAATACCTTTAAATAGGTATGGTCGCGGTCGAAGAAGGTTGCAGGTGGTACCAGTCTTCAAACTAGTTACAACTTGTTTGGTAGAAGGCACCGAGATTCTTCGAAGGCGAAATTAAAAGGGGAGATGGCTGCTGGGATTAAAAGCAGTTTCGAAATGGTGTCTGTGAGAAAATTCTTAGAGGGAAAAGGCACAAAATGAAATGTAAACAATAAGAATTAAGTCTGAAACCTTAATTTTTATAAAAAACATAACATTTATTGCAGGTTGGGATTAATGGTGGGAGCGGTTTGTGCGTTTGAAGGCGAAACCACTAGTGGTTATTGCATTGTTTTTGGGTGGTAACTAGTTTTAAGCTTTTGCAATGCGATCTAGTAAAATTAGGACACGTAGCGGGCGGTGGTTTCATAAAACAACTTTTTTCGCAAATTTTTTTGTCAACATTTCTCAATCACTTTGGTAATGCGATATGGAATCCACGCCGTCAGATTTGGTTGAGTGAAGCGAACGACTGAGATGAAGGGGTAAATGATGAAAATTTCAGGGATTAATAAGGAAACTTAACATTTTCAACTAATCAGTCATTGAGCCTTGGGTCCGGTCCCAACAGAAGTCAAGGAAATGCCTTGAGCCTCTTTGATTGATAGTCTAGAATATCAAATTGCTATGGGGAGGGGAAATTAGTTATTTGTTGCCCGCTGAAATATATTTACATTGATGTCTCTCACCTTCTTCTACCTACCCAATCATATCTTCTAACATTTTTTCCTTCTGTTTTAATCAGGTGCATTTGAACTAGCAAACTTACAACATTTTATACTTTTTTGAAAGTAGTAAACTATCTAATTCTACACTTATTGCATCCAAGAATCTAGATTAAATTGTTGGATTCTTTTATTCTCTACCTAACTAATGAATTGTCATGATTAAACTGTATGACAATTGTTTATTCTCTATCTACAACATTTGAAATTGAAAAATGACATGTCAAGATTAAATTGTTCAACTCATCATAGATTATGTCATTTATTGACACTCTGCCATAATCAACTGCCGAAGGTAAAAGTAGTGGCATTTGGACTTGCACACTTTCATGTTTTATTCATCTTTTTCTTTTGGGGTATACTATTTTTTCTAAGTCCTTTGATTTTTCTTTTAGGACTTTTTACCCTCTTTTTGATTTTTTGATTTTTTTAAATTTTAAAAAAATATGAGAATACAACTTGTAGAAGGCAAAGTATGTGCATATTTACAATATTACCATCAGTCAAGTCAAAATTATGAATCCTATATTTATAGTTCACTAACAGATTGGCCAACCAATCCATGTCATAATTCAGATTTGATCTGTTGTGCACCATATTATTCAGAAATTTCTGAAGATTACTGCAGATCTATGGTGTAGAACTCAGATCTATTCATTGTTATTCATCTTCTGCTGAGATCCCCAAGGGGAATGTACTAAAAAACTCTTTTTGCATAAAGATCCCATTTAGATCTATCCTTTTGTCCTCTGATATGTTATAGATCTGAAACTCAATAACTCACTGCTTCATATTTCTGAAAATAACGTTGTCATAGTTCTGCAGTCTTTTCTCATGTGTTGCAACACTTCTTTTGGAGCTTTCCTTTATGAAAAGATCTGTTTTTCTTAGCCTAAATCATTTGAATCTCATTATAAGTTTCCATACTAGTTTTCATGCATAAAATCAGATAATACTTTCAGAAAATCACGCTGTAGAAGCTTCAGTAATTTCTGCATACTCCAAGTCATGGGAAATCAGGGTTTTTAAGCCTAGTTTGGGGAGGAGGAATTGTTTAACTTAGCTAGAATTATTTTTTTGAGCTGAAATTTGGTGCATAGGTCCCAAATGACCTAACATAAAATAACCTCCTGCCATTTCTCTTATTTTTACACATATTTCTGAATACAATCATTTTAGGGCCAAAATCATCACTTTTCCCCACCTTTTTGCCCATAAAACACTGTATAAGGTTGCTGCTGTTGTATTTTCTGAAGGATCTACATTATAACATCTTTTATGAGATTTTTTGATGTTGCATAACCAATATTTTGTCAAATATTTCTTAATTTCTAGATTTGGAACATTACAATGGTATCAAAGCATGATCTCTAGCTCAGCCTGTGATTCTAAGCCAAAGAAGATAAATATGATGAAAAATATGAGTTTACTCTCATCTATTTTCAGATCCAGCAAAAACCTCTCTAAGGAGGTTGAGAAGAATGAAGAAGGAGAAATGGAGGGACCATGCACTTCCTATTCTCACAGAGAAAAAGACCAGAAGCATGAAGAACACTTGGAATTCGAAATGCTAAGTGAGTATCTTGCTAAATACCAGGAAAACCTTAGAGCTCTATCTTTGCCAAAATTTATTCAGGAGAAAGAAGAAAGAAGACCCCTCAGTTATGGGATGATGAGAGGCAATAGGTTTCTATTGTCCAAATTTGATGGATCACTCACATGTGTAGCAGAAGTTTGGGTGAAGAAGCTAGAGGCTTTCTTCCTCCTACATCCTGTAGTAGACAGAGAGGCTGTAGAAATTACAGCGCTACACCTTGAAGGTGAAACAAAGGATTGGTGGATCAACCATCTAAGCCACACAAGGGTTTCTACTCTTGTTGAGTTTTCTCAAAGATTGATCAGGATATTTGGCAAAAGAAGGGAGGAACCCTCACCACCAATTAATGAGGCATGTACCAGCACTGTTGAGTCCATGGAGGAGCAGCCTTCATCTTCAACAGTTTGGGAGGCCAACACTTATGAGGAGGAAACTCTTGTAGCCTTGCAAGGAGCTTCCAATTTTCACCAAGGTATGATTGAAAATCCATCTCTTGTCATTTCAGAAAACACTTTGGATGGGTCTATATCATTTCATGCAGTTGATCCAGAGCAGCCGAATAGCACTGCGCTGAGAAATGATGGGGAAAGGAGGAATCATTCCTCATGTTAGCATTCAGAAAGCAGCTTCATTCAAGAAGCCATAAAGGAAGCAGTGAGAAGGGGTAGACATATGGAGATAAGAAACTCTTTCTCCTCTCTAGATGACACTCTCTCAATGAGCATGCCATGGCTCAAAGAGAGACTTCTACTTGTAGCAGATCCAAGGCCTCTTTGGTTTTGGAAGGACATGCATGAGGAGGAGATCTTCCAGAGAGATTTCAATAGAGGTGCACTCCCACACTTCATAGAGTGCAAGATTCTTCATCAGTTCGAGGAGTTTCTTCCCTTCTCTCAGGAACAGATAGTAAATGGAGGACATCTTCAGATGGATAACATCTCTTATGACTGTGTTGGAAATTCCTTGAGCCATGCACATCATGATGGGATGTTTTTTCCTACCACCTATTTGGGTCCTCATAGGATCAAATTGATCCTCGGAAAGATTGCATTTCAAGATCCCATGAAACGCATAAATCTGATTTGGGATGATGGTAGCCCTCATGGGAGGAGTACCAAGATGAATAATGGAAGGATACATCCACAATTAATTGAGTGGCTGTGGATGGAGAGCAAGAATATGGAGAGCTACTTGCATATCTATGACACCAGGCAGCAGGAGGCTTGGCTGCGCTAGTTGCTCTTGAAAGAGTTTGGTCGTCACTCTCCTTCTAAGGGTATGTGGCATGATACTTGCATCATGGAGCAGCAAGGAGTATGGACACATCATTTTGACATAATATTCTTCATGTCAATCACCATGTTTTCACTACATGATCTTGATGATGGTAGTATAGAGAGGCAGCAAAAGATTTTGTTGCTTGGGATGTTCTTGAGAGAGAAAGGGCAGATTTACTCTCACAGTTTTCATGATGTTGCAGGAGTAGAATATGGAACTATCATAGTGCAAAGGGGTTACTCCTTGACCTTAGATGTTCAAGAAGGACCTTATTCATCGGAAGGACTTCTCATATGTAGCAGCATTATGGGATATGCCTTTGACATTATGCATGTCAAATATTGGAGATATGTGTTGATGGGAGCCAATTTGCATAGGCCAACAACGTTGTCACTTTGCAGCTGGGATTTATTGATGGAGAATTCCCGGGATCATTTCTCATTCGATGCACATGGTGAACAAAGAGGAGGTGAAGAAGATGAAGTGGTAGATGGAGAAATCTATTACTATGGTTTGCTTCTCTTGACTTGGGTCTCCAAGCATGAGGAGGAGGACTTTCACGCAGCACTCAGTTCATTCCCCTTCATGGGAGTGTACCAAACTATTATTGAGGATTCATTCATGGGTCCATGTATCTTCTTGCTTCCAACATATGGTGAGATCTTTTGCTTGCATCCTCTTACCATCCTCTGGCAGTGCATTGCTCTACAAGAGGGCAAGGTATACATTGAGCTCCATGATCTACATTGGGCCAAGTTATATGATGGAGACGACCATCTCTTATGTGGCCTTGGGCAAAGATGTTTTTCTTACATGTATGTTCATTTAATTCATATGATTAACCATGTAACAGGAAACAATTTTCCATGTATTCTTCTGAAGCAGCAGCTTGTAAAACTACATTGTGAAGACTTGGGAAACTATTGGTACTCTCTTGCATCACATATAACCTTCAGTATTTCCTTCATGATGGTGATAATCATGTTCTCATTTGCTGATATTGAATTTATCTTGATGGGGGACATGATGTTGAGTGAGGCACATGGTTTGGATGTGTCCTTTTGGGAAGTAGATTCCCACATTTTTTACAGTGCATGTTTTAATGGGAGCATGGGAAGAGTTGTGGCCACCATGACCAAACACTTGTCTCTCTTGGAGGTGAGCCATGTGTGTGATGGGATACCTTATGATGATCATCTTCTATCCATCACATATGAATTTTTTTTGGCTAAATGGTTTTATAGCGTTGGAGGGAGGATCCTTGTAGATCTAGTCTTCATGATGCCACTTAAGGGCAATATCCTTACAGCCCAAGATCAGTTTGCACACTACACTTATCTTAAGTGGAGAGGATAACAATGTCGGGTAGGCTATCTTATCTACCATGTGAATATTTTCAGCCCACCTATTTTGCGGGAGCTCAAGGTGGAGGGACATTTTCAGGAGTTGCCATGTTGGGAGGTAACTCACTTGGTGTGGATGATTGCTTGGGGATGGAGGATCCACATGGGAATGTTGTTTCCCAATAAATTTTAGATTCCATGCCTCAAGGGAGCCTCTAGGCAGCACCTTATTTCCTTCTTGAGTACTCTACTTATTCATGTTGATAGCTATTCAACTAATTTACATGCTTGGGAGAGGCAATATGGAGATTCATTGTTGACACAACATCTCATTATTTTGAGAAAATCATCATATGTGGATGCTACAGTAGGAGGAGGGGACATCCTTTAGTTCTATCCTTGCAGTTGCTTGAGGAAAAGAAACATTTGGGAGGGGAGGACTGTAGTGTTCCTAATCAGCCCAAGCTAATAGGAATATTTCATTTTGTTTTAATTTTATTTATTGATGAATAAAATGTAAAGGAGGACATGAAAAACTCCTAAAAAATAAAAATAAATCAATACCCAATGTGAACAGAGACAAATTAGAGCTTTCTTAATAAAATCCACTTGTGTATGAATAGGATTGAGCCACTTGACCAGGTCAACGGGACCAAATCACTAAGCATTCCAGATACATTGAACCACTTTGAAGACCCAGCGCAGTTCTAGGAGGATCCAATGTGAAAGGGGTTAATTCATTTGAGGTGGTTTATGTTTTTGCACATCCTCATATTATATAAGGAAGGGAAAGGCTCAAGGAGAGGTTGTTGATGATATTTTTATTTTGAGATTGCTTGAGCAACTCAAACTCTCTTGGTTGTTTAGTTAGAGAGAGGAATTTCCTGTTTAGGAATTCCTCCTCCTTCCTTGAGGGTCTATTGGAGGAGATTGTGCTGCATTGATCCACTATCTAGTATTTTGGCCAAGCTTCACCTTACATATATAGCGCTACTCTTGTTGTGGGTTGAGCTTTCCATGTGAGCTGCAGCAAGTGGAATCAGATCTATTCAGATCTGAAGAGTTCTATTGCCTATTTTTAGTGGGGAAGTCATCTAAACCATTGGCAAGAGTGTAATAGTTGTTTTGAGCTCCATATCCTTATCTTGGTAGGAGGCCAAAGTGTGCATCACTTCATCAGCGTAGTTAGCCCCAGCAACTGTGTTATTTTGTAGGCAAAGTTGCAGTGTTTATTTGCTAGCAGTTTGGAGGAGAGATCTCTAGTGAAAGGGATTCTTTCCTTCACTGAGGTGATCTGTGGATTGGCCAACCAATCCATGTCATAATTCAGATCTGATTTTCTCTGCATCATATTCTTCAAAAATTTCTGAATATTACTGCAGATCTATGGTGTAGATCTCATATCTATTCATTGTTATTCATCTTCTATTGAGATCCCCAAGGGGAATGTACTAAAAATCTCTTTTTGCATACAGATCCCATTTAGATCTATCCTTTTGTCCTCTGATCTGTTATATATCTTAAAATCAATAAAACTCTGCTTCATATTTCTGAAAAAAACATTGTCATAGTTCTGCAGTCTTTTCTCATGTGTTGCAACACTTCTTTTGGAGCTTTCCTTTATGAAAAGATCTATTTTTCTTAGCCTAAATCATTTGAACCTCATTATAAGTTTCCATAATTATTTTCATGCATAAAATCAGCTAATACCTTCAGAAAATCACGCTGTAGAAGCTTCAGTAATTTCTGCATACTCCAAGTCATGGGAAATCAGGGTTTTTAAGCCTAGTTTGGGGAGGAGGAACTGTTTAACTTAGCTATACTTATTTTTTTGAGCTTAAATTTGGATCATAGGTCCCTCATGACCTAATATAAAATAATATCCCACCATTTCTCTTATTTTTATGCAGATTTCTGAATACACTCATTTTAGGGCCAAAATCATCACTTTTCCCCACCTTTTTGCCCATAAAACGCTGTATAAGGTTTCTGATGTTGTATTTACTAAATGATTTGCATTATAACATATTTTATGAGATTTTTTGATGCTGCATAACCAATATTTAGTCAAATATTGCTTAATTTCCAGATTTGGAACATTACAAAAACCCTAAAAATGGCTCAAACCATAAATATTCATGGAAATTAATTTTTGACCTTCTAAGGTAGGTTTTAAAATTTGGAGAATTATCATTTTCTTAAAGGACACTCAATGAAAGCTAAACCCCCTCCTAAAAACTCTAAACCTCTCCTAGACCTACTTCATTTTGCCTCTACATTGCGAAACAAATTTTTCCCTCACTAGCCCTTATTCTGTCCTCCCTAGACTTAAAATTTCTCATCAAGAAAAAACCATTTATTCATGCAAAATATAAAGCCTCCATTCAACAAAATTTCCCCTCCACCTCACACTCACTTACCTCCACTCCTCCATCTTCTCCTCCTATGCCTTCTACACAAGGAAACTTACCTCCTACATCTTCTCCTGATGCATCCAATAAATATGATAACAATGGCATCGATGGACAAGAAAATTATAGTGAAAGAGAAGAAAACAGAGAGGAAGAGGCATAGTATAATAAGGAATACCAAGAGGATGATGATGGCATGGAGGAGAGTGATGAAAATGAGGCAAAGATAGAAAACAGTGAGGCAAGTATAGAGCTGAATCAAGAAGATAAGAATGATGAATATGACAGCCAGCAAGAAGAAAAGCACAGCGAAGAGGGAGATGTGCTTGAGCATGACAGTGAGCACAATGATAGTGAAAAAAGTGTTGAAATGAATAAAGATGATGAACTTGAGGAAACAGAGGGAGATGATGAGGAGATGGAAGACCAAGAGCAGGTAGATGATGAGGCTGAAACTGATTTTGAAAATGTAGAAAGTGACCAAGGAAATAACATAAATGAAATAGTCAATGACGAGCAAGGAAATAGTCATGACTATCATGACACTAATCAACATCTAATGACAAAGAAACTCAAAAGTGACAGTGCAGGAAATAAACAAGAAGAATACCTAGTGAAGAACAGAGCCAAAGTGAAGCAATTGAAGAAGGTAATGATCAGTTTGAAGGCCTAAGTGAGCAGCGGGTAAAAATGAGACAAAAGTTAGAAAGTATGAACACCAATGAAGATTATGGCAATGCAAAAGATAAAGAATCCATTGAAGATTAAGCGCTCAAAGAAGGTAAAGACTAAGAAAAGCTTAGATACATGACTCAATATTTTCCATAGGATTCTCAAAACCCTTTAATAATTTTTCCACCAAGTTTGAGGTAGTTTGAACAAAATTTTGTCTTTTCCAAATTTTCACACCTTTGTGCGCAGAACCCTAGGTTCTACACACAAACGTGGTGCATCCTTAGCTCCAAAATTTTTCATTTTGTATTTCTCACATCACAAGCAGTCTTCCCACCAATTTTTAGATCATTTGGAGAATTTTTGCCTCCCCAAAAGGTCAAAAAACATCAAAAATTTGACCTTTCTGCCTCATTTTCAAACCAGGCGTTGCGCACAAAGAAATGTTGGGAAAATTAATTTTTGAATAGGTAAATGGCATCCACTCAGCACAAATCAATCATTTCTAGAAATTAGACGCATCCAGATTTCCAACAAGCCACCACAGAGCCAAATCCGGTGTCGGGAAGGGGTACAAAACCCAGCTACAAGAGACACTATTTTCTGCTGAAGTGGCACTGCACACAGAGGCTGCCTAGTGTGTTTTTGGACCAAAAGTCAACAAAACACACTCATTTAAGGAAAAATTATATTTTCAAGTTTTTTTGGGCAGAACGCTCTAGAATTAGGTGCAAATAGTTATTATAGCATTTATTTCTTAGGATATTATGTGCCTTGGGCCTTGCATGGTCTCTTGGCCATAAATGACATTTATGTTAATATTTGACATTTTCCTACCATGGAGCAGCAAGGAGTATGGACACATCGTTTTGACATAATATTCTTCATGTCAATCACCATGTTTTCACTACATGATCTTGATGATGGTAGTATAGAGAGGCAACAAAATATTTTGTTTCTTGGGATGTTCTTGAGAAAGCAAGGGCAGATTTGCTCTCACAGTTTTCATGATGTTGCAGGAGTAGAAGATGGCACTATCATAGTGCAAAGGGGTTACTCCTTGACCTGAGATGTTCAAGAAGGACCTTCTTCATGGGAAGTGTTGGTCGCTTTAATTGTTTTAACAATTCAAGCTCCACATAAATTGTCAACCCGAGGAAGTCTGTTTATTCCAAAGACAATCACGCACTGGATATGCTCAATTCCAAAAGCAAAAATAATGTTTTAGTAAAAGCCACACAATTATTAATCATACAAATCTAATTATTCACACTCTGTTTTAACAATGCTGAAGTTACTTATGTTATAGTAGAAGTAATTCCTCTATTGCAGTTTTCAAGAATCCAAATAAAAGGAAATCATTTTGCAGGTTAGGAAACCAATCAACCATAACAGGGAACAGGACCCTATTCCTTTAAATAGGAACTTCAGCACCTGCTGCCTGACACTAATCACTCTGTAGAAAAGATAAACTCAAGAGAACAGGACCCTATTCCTATGAACAGGAACCTTCAGCACCTGCCTCCTGTTTCTAATCACACTGCAGGAAAAGGAAAGGCAATCAATGGGAACAGGACCCTATTCCTTTGTACAGGAACCTTCAGCACCTGCTTCCCAGCATCAATCATACATTCAAACAAATAACAGAAATAGATCCTTTTACATGCAGTGTTAAAGGAAACAAAATGCTCAATAAACCACAGAACTGTGTAACTGGTGTTTCAGCAAACAAAATTAAAGTAAAGTGCAAATATCATAAGGAAATCTAACAAAATACAGGAATAGACGGGCGAATCTTGTGAGGAAGGCGGGCCCTTTCCTTCTCACAAGATTCCCCAGAGAAGGAATTAAATTGAAGCGCTCAAATGGAACTTTTATTCATCTGTCAAAAGAAATGATACATTACAAATGGAGTCTAGCTCCTGTCCTCTCAAAAACAATGTTCTCCTGTAACTTCTGAACTCCCCTCTAATGATGATGTCTCCTCTTTTTAAAGAGGATACATCTCTTACAATAGAAAATATATGTTTATCCCAATTCTATTCTTCTTTCTTAAAACAGGGTTATTCTTCCATAAAAAGATATTGTTACAACATATACAAAAAGAGTACTATCTTCAGAATAATCCGTGTAACCACGTCTTCATGTTGTTGCCATTGTTCCACAAAATAATCTTCCAGAATCACAAATTACGAATAGTGACGGAATTTGCGTGCTTGCTTGCTGTTTCAGCAACGGAGTCGATTGTTTCAGCAATGGACTTTGACTGTTTCAGCAACGGCTGATTGTTCCAGCACAGCACATAAATTATTTGCGATCTTTTAGACTTATGTTAGCAACAATCTACCTTCGATTAATGATGAAATATAAGAGTAATATGGAATTATATGTAAACAGATTAAATATATAGTAAAGAAGAGGATTTTATATACCTTTGGATAAAGTGAATGAAAGTGATGATGGAATTCTTTTTAAACATGGTTATAAAGGTAAGGTGGTGTCAAAATATATAGTAAAAATGATACATAGTGAGGTCCTAACATCCCCCCCAGCTGAAAGGGTTGCATGTCCTCAGGCAACTCCTAGTCTGAGTCAGAGTTTGAGTACTGACTCTGTGCATGCAAGTTTCTCAAGCAGTAACTGGAGAAGGTGGCTTCTGTTGGAGCTCGGAATCCTCGATTGTTCTGCAATTGTTGCCATGCTACAACCTCATCTCTGTCAGTCAATTGGTAGTGACACTGGTATTTTTCTTTAGGCATCCATAGAATTGGAAAATGAAAATAGTAACCAATCCAGTTTGCTCCACAATGTCGAATGCATCTGATGTAGTTAGGTACCCTGGAAAGTGCAGCTTGAAGATTATCAGGGCTGAAAGGGTGATAGTCTTGTCTTTCCTTGCATGACTGCTGCGAAAACATAGTGTTGGCATTCAATGCAACAATCTCCTTTACTCTGATTAGCTGTAGAAATTTTAAAAGTGTTGAAGCCTGCAGTTGTTGTATGTACCTGTGCATTCCTGGCTTCTGTAAGAATCGGTGATATTGTGCTACAAACATAGCCGGATTTGAAGGTTCCGTTCTAATCCAAAGGAGCCAATTCTCTTCATTATGCCTACTTGCAATAAACACAGTTTTCCAGGTGAGCTGATTGGCCAGGAATGAAACGAATGCCCTAATTTTTACATCACCTACAATTGGAGTGAGATTGAATTTTCTATTCTCAGGTATGGCCTCGTTATGGAGGTAAATTTCACACAACAAATGTTGGTCACTTTCAGGGGCCTCAGCAAAATTCTTAACAAATTTTTCTGCAGTAAGCAATTCATGAGGTCTTCCATCCTTTATTGCCTTCAATTGAAAATAAACCAAACATTCAGAGAGGAAGAGAGAATAATTCATGGAGGGTTTTCGGGTAGCCATCAATTTTTGCACTAATGAAAACATCAAAACCAAATTTTCCTTTGATTCCTTGACTTCTTTCTTGGAATCCCTGAGCTGTTGCAATGTTTGCTCCCAAATATCCCAGTTGGCATACATGTGATTCTGCCATGCTAACTTATGTTGCTGTAATATTTTATCTTGATCTACAACATATTGTTTCTTCCAGTTGTTCATAAGTTCTAACTGTTTCCATGGCAGGGTCTGTGTCCCAGCATTAGAAGTACTGGTTTGGGGCATTGTCTGAGTAGCTGAGATGACTAGCACAGGGCGAGATATATGTGGCTTAGTTTCTTTTTCAAGACTTTTTGAGGGCCCTACTGGTTCTTGTGTGGCAGTAGGGCGTTCTTCTTTAATTGCAGCTGATGTAGATACCTCAGGTACCTGAATTTTGACTACTTTGTACCCTGCCTGTTGGTAAATATTACCACACTCATGGCACATGTATTCTCTGCATGTATCCTTCTTTTGTGCTGATGCTGTGTGTGCCAGCATATAGAGATTCAATTCTCTATCAAAAGCTTCTCGTGCCATGACCAATTCTTGCTTATGGGCCTCTAGTTCTGACTTCAAAAACTCATTTTCCTCCAATAAAGATGCCATAGTGTGTGAACCCTGTGTGCTGGTTGATTCTGCTGGAATTGTCTACGGATCCACAGCTGTAGCTGGTTCTTGTGGAGCAGCTACAGCTGTTTTCCCTATATTATCATGCTTGGTGTATGATTCTTGTACCACAGTGGCTGGTTCTTGTGTTTCAGCCTCTGGGTAAGTGACTGGTTCTTGTGTGGCAGTCACTGTTTGAGCCATAAATGATGTCATGTTATCCCGGGGCACTAGTTCTTGTGTGGCAGTGCCACCGGACGAGACAGGTTGGGGAATTTGGAATGGTGGTGAGGATTGAAGTTTTAACAGGATAGTGGCGGGGTCAGGGGAAATGGGAGTAACTCTTGTTTCAACATTCATTTTCATTTTCCTTTTTGGTAGGAAAGCAGAGAAGTCACTGTCTTTCCTTTTCTTTGTAGGGGAAGATTCTTTTATAGGGGAAGGGATTTCGGAAGAAATGAGAATTTGGGATGTGGCCCTTGTTTGTCGTTTTGAGACAGAGACTGTTGGGGTTCGTCTCTTTCTTTTATGAGTAGGTGGAGATGGGGGTGTTGGAGAGTCACTGCTAGGGATAGGAATAGTGGGAAAGGGTGACTCTACTAAGTGGGACGAACTTGGGGGTAGGTCAACTGGTTCCGAGGATGGAATTACAGGGGGGTCTGGGATATCGTCCAGTTGCCTTTCATAAGAACTCTCAGGAGTTTCTTGGGAACTTCCGGCTTGTTGGGGAATTTCAGCTTGCTAGGGAATTTCGGCTTGCTGGGGAATGAGGAGTGGATTATTCAGAGGGGGGTTTTGCTAAGAAAAACCCCTCTGAATCAATAATTGACATAAATGATGATGGGTAAGGGATAACAATGGGAATTTAACCCGTCTGCAATAATATGACATGTTTTTGATACAACCAAGTAGATAATAGGGAATATTAACTAATCGACCATGCCTTAAATGATTCATTAAAACGAAGTCGTTCTGGTAGACTACCTGGTAACGCCCTTCGCATGTCAAATAGTGCTTGATGAATTCAGCTACTGTCGTCCATGGTCGAGGTAATGAATGCAGACTTATACCGCGGCCTTTAAGTTCAACTGGTTCATCTGGACGAAGAAAATCTTGCTGTGCATTTAAAATAAATTGTTTCCGACTGAACGAGCGAGCCCCAATAACCGGAAAACCTGATACCTGTGCTACATCCTCCTCCGTGACTGAGATTCAGACCCCTTGAACCACTGAATAATTCCCCTGAAGATTCTGTGCAAACTCTAAATCTTGCTCCTGATCAAATTCTCCTAACCTTTCAAAGTATGCTGTCCATCCTGCTTGTTGAAAAATTTGATAGGCCTCTGGGAACAATTGGAGAAGAGTTATCGAACCAGGCTCGTGTCTGATAGCCGACCCTCCCATAGCTACTAGCTTGAGTCACATGCAGAGGCGCAAAAGACAGAAACACAGGCTTTGGTCAAGCTAATTGTTGCAACAGAGGATGTGGAGTCTCAATGACGACGGAAATGGATATAAAGAATGGCGGAGGATTGGGTGATGTGAAATGATTATTCAGTTTTCGAAATTCCCCCCCCCTACGTATGGTGCAATGATGTTTGAGCCTGTGGAGATTGCAATCATTATGAGCGAGATCCTCTCTTTAAAATATTCTTTAACTGCATTACATAAAAACCACATACCTTACATTTTTACCTTTGGTTTAATAATTCAAAGTGTAGAGTGCTTCATAATGGTTTGATATTAATGGAAGAATCTGTAGATTTCTCTGAAATGTAGAACAGGAGCATAACAGGATCTGCTCAGTACCAAATAATTTTCACCCAAAGGATCTGAAGAGTAAAAGTGGAGGACTGAAAAGATTGTATAGCAGAGGAAAGAAATGATGTTTCAATGATGAAAAGATAAATGATAGGTTGCTGAAACTGGTGTTTCAGCAACGGAAAAATGAATGAACTGTTGCTGAAACTGGTGTTTCAGCAACGGAAAATTAGGAAAATGGGATATAATGACTTGGGTTTAGAACAAGTGGGGGAAATATTTGCTAAGGGATAATTCTAGCAGTGAGGAACGGGAAATAATAGCTGAAGGATGATATTTGAGGGATGGTAGAAGTGGGAAAAATGGGAAAAAAAGAGAAGTAATGTAGAAATGGGGTAAAAGGGATATTACTAGGAAATGGGTTGAAATGAAGGGAACAAGCTTCTGTAATTGAAGCTTCAGATCTTCTTATGATGAATCTGTCCTCCTTAATGAGCTTTTCCAGGATCTGCAAAATTCAATTGTAATATGCCAACCCTTGATAGGGATTATTAGTTCTAAATCTAATCTAATACTAAAAATACAGTGCAGAAAATTAAATGCTGTGAGGAGCAGAAGAATCCCCTAGAAAAAGATAATGAATATCAGTCATGCAAGCAGTCTTGAAATCCTCTTTAGAAACAGGGCGCTGGTATAGACGGAGCCTATGACCATTGACTAGTAGAGGTGTTTTAGAACCATCAATTGTTAAAAGTCTTACCGTTCCATTTGGAAAAACAACATCTACCTCATATGGTCCAAGCCAGCGTGTACGTAGCTTACCCTGAAAATTTTCAAACCGAGAGTCATACAACAAGGCCCAATTACCTTTTTGAAACTGCTTGTGTTTGATAATTTTGTCATGCCACTTCATCCTTTGTTGTTGTATCATGGTTGTTTGATGAATGGCATCTAATCTCTTTTCATCCAACTCAAGAAGCTGCTGCAACCTAGCTGTCTGCACATCAGTCAAATCAAGATTAACAACTAAAGCAGTTCTTAGAGTTTTAATTTCAAATTCCACAGGAAAAACAACATTTTTACCATAAACCAATTCATAGGGAGAAAAACCTGTAGTATTTCTCCAAGTAGTTCTGTAAGCCCATAGTGCTTCAGGGAGCCTTTGAGACCAATCCTTCTGGTTATCCTTCACTGTTTTAGTTAGAATGGCTTCTAACACTTTATTTGTGCTTTCCACCTGCCCATTGGCCTGGGGGTGGTATCGTGTAGTCATTCTATGATGAATATGATATTTCTGAAGGGTAGACTTAAAACCATGAGAATTGAATGGAGGTCCTCCATCTGTAACTAGCTCTCTAGGAATTCCAAATCTAGTGAAGATTTCTTCAAATAAGAAAGCTAGAACAACCTCTTCATTGGCTCTAATAAGTGCTTTGGCCTCCACCCATTTAGTCATATAGTCTGTAGAGACTAATATATAAGTTCTTTGATTGGATGGAGGATTAATGGGTCCTACGAAATCCAAGGCCCATCTTTCAAATGGTTTAGAAACTACCTGGGGGTTTAATGGCATTTGATCTCTATGATTGGGTTGACCCATTCTCTGGCAGCTGTCACAAGCCCTCACATATTTCTTTGCATCCTTAAATAATGAGGGCCAATAGTAACCCATCCTCAAAATTTTGTGTTCTGTTCTCTTATCAGCAAAATGCCCTCCACAAGGGCCATCATGACAAGCTTTCAGTATGTCATACACCTCATCTTCCCTAATGCATCTTCTGATTTCTTGATCAAGCCCTGTGTAGAAAAGACACCCACTTATCCAGCTATACCTGGCACTTTGTTGAAAAATTCTTCTCTTTTCTCTGTATGACAGGTGTGATGGTAATTTTCCTGCAACCAAATAATTAGCAATATTTGCATACCATGGAGAGTGAGCAGAAACTGCAAACAAATACTCATCAGGAAAAGAATCATCTACTGGAATATCATTATCAGTTTTTAACCGTGAAAGGAAATCAGCCACCACATTTTCTTTACCAGGCCGATCTACAATTGTGATATCAAATTTCTGCAGTAATAATAGCCATCTGGTAACTCTAGCAGTTGTGATAGATTTGTTCATTAAATACTTAATAGCTGAGTGGTCAGTGTGCACAAAAGTAGAATAACTAGTAATATAGTGTCGGAATTTATTAATGGCATAAATTACTGCAAGAAACTCCTTTTCGGTAACTATATAATTAAGCTCAGCAGGGGTCATATTCTTACTGATAAAGTAGATAGCATAAGGAAGATGATTCACCTCTTGTCCCAAGACAGCTCCAATTGCAGTGTCTGAAGCATCAGAAGATATATGAAAAGGGAGGGCCCAATCAGGCCCCCTCAAAATAGGAGCAGTAGACAACTGATGCTTGAGTTCTTCAAAAGCTTTCTGACAAGAATTAGTCCACTTAAATTCATCATTTTTCATAAGCAACACAAATAATGGAGAAGCTATCTTAGAAAAATCTTTAATAAATCTTCTGTAGTATCCAGCATGTCCTAGAAAACTTCTCACATCAGTTTGTGTTTTAGGAACAGAAAGATTCTGAATGACCAATATTTTAGATGGATCTACCCGAATACCTTGAGATGAAATAAAATGTCCAAGCACTACTCCTTCACTCATCATCATATGACATTTTTCAGTACTTAGGGAGAGGTGAGCTTGTATACATCGTTTAAGTACTTTCTCAAGATTTTGTAATGCATCTTCAAAAGACACACCATAAGGAGTAAAATCATCCATAAATATTTCCATAGAGTCATTCAGCATATCAGAAAAGATTCCTATAACAGCCCTCTGAAAAGTTGCTGGTGCATTACATAGCCCAAATGGAAGAACTCTATAAGAAAAAGTTCCCCAAGGGCTAGTAAAAGTGGTCTTGTCCTGGTCTTGGGGTGCAATTCTAATCTAATTATACCCACTGAATCCATCTAGAAAAGAAAAGAATTTCTTCCCTGCCAGACTATCCAACACCTGATCAATGAAAGGTAAAGGAAAGTGATCCTTTTGAGTAGCTTTGTTCAATGCTCTGTAATCAACACATACTATCCATTTCCCATTTTTCTTAGGGACAATTACCAATGGGGAAACCCATTCACTATCAGATATGGGGTATATAAATCCTGCATTAAGCAATTTCTGAAGTTCTTCTTTAACAATTTCTCGTAAATTAGGGTTCATTCGTCTTTGGGGTTGACAGACTGGTCGGCATCCCTCTTTAATGTAAATTCGATGAGTACATAATTCAGAAGAAATACCTTTCATATCCGTGTAATCCCATGCAAATGCTTCCTTATTTTCATGCAATAACTTCATTAACTGCTATGTTTCAGCAACTGTTAGATCAAGATTTATGTTTAATGTCTTGCCAGGTTCAATTTCAACTGTTATGCTTTTAGATGAGATGGTGGTTAGTGTCTGAGATAAGTCTTCAGATTCAATATTTTCTTGGGTATCTGTTTCAAAAATTGCAGTCAATTGATTGTGTGTTTCAGCAATTACAGAGGAAGGTTCACAAATAAAATTATTAATTATTTCATCCTCTGTATTGTCTTTAAGAGTTAAAGCTTGTCCAATAGTTGGAATGGGCTGAACAGCATTATCATCATAATCCATCCACATAGAATCTTCATTATTAATTATGGGTGTAGCATGAGGATAAAGAGTAAGCTATTTTGTTTCATAACCATTAGAAATTGTCATTGAACCAGATCTGCAACTGATAAAGGCATCAGCTGTGGCCAGCCATGGCCTCCCTAGAATTAAAGGATGTCCCCCCAGCTTTGTTTTAGTCTGCAATACAACAAAATCAGCTGGGTAATTCCAGGATTCAACTGAGATAAGTAGATATTCAACAACTCCTTCAGGTTTAATTGTAGAACGGTCAGCCAACTCTAGAATGGTAGGTGTATCTCTGATTGTGTTATTCAGCTATAACAATTGTGAAGTTTCAAGGGTCATTATGTTAATTGCAGCACCTAAATCTACTAGAACTTGAGGAATCATTGTTTTACCAATTTGAACTGTCACGGTAGGATGGCCGGGATCACCATATTTCACAGGAGGGGTTTTTCCGGACATTAATGCAGATAAGTCACCCATCACATGTACTGTAAGGGGATCTTTAGTTTTCCTACCAGGTTTCTTAACACAAATATCCCTTATTGTTCTAGCATAAATTGGTACATCTCTTAATGCCTGTAAAAGTGGAATTTTAACATACAAGTTTTGCAATTCCCCTAAAAGATTAAAAGCAGGTGTTTCAGGCGTTCTAGTTAAAACCAAACGCTCGGGGAATGGTGGTTCTGTTATTTCAACACTCTTGTTAGAAGGTGGTTGTGCTTTCTTATGTTTCTCAGTTTCCTCTTTATCAGAATCAGAAGAAGTTATTTCATCAATAATAGGCTCTACTATTTTCCCGGATCTTAAATGAATATCATTACATTGCATAGTAGGAAATATAGACTGATTCTGAATATCAATGACTTGCACAACTTTATTATTGGGGTTAGGATTTGGTTGCATAGGTAGCTGGGGTCTCATTTGGTTATTTGGCGGAGCATTTGATGGCAGAGGAAGTGGTTGTTGGAATTGAGGAAATTGATTTGGATACGGGAGTTGTTGGCTTCTCCAATTTGAATTCCAAGGGTTAAAAGAAGATGGCTGCTGTGGGGGCCAAGGAGTCCACATTGCAGGATCAACAAAGGGAGGGTTTGATTGTTGCATGGGTGGGAAATTCATCTGATTAAAGGGTGGGTATTGAATTTTATTAAAGGGAGGGTAATTTTTTTGACTGAAAGCAGAATAATTATTCCAACGATTAAATGGCATACTAGAATTCATACCTTGTCCTTTTGGTTGCCATTGTCTTCTTTGGGTTAGCAGGTAAATTGCTTCAGCTTCTTCTTCCGTTGGCTGCAATGCTGCCTTTATTCCTGGTGGAGATGGACATTGTTGTGTTTCATGTTCTTTCTCACAAAGGGTGCAGATTGGTATTTTGTCCAATGGGCACTCCCTTAGTGGATGTTTGTCTCTGCACTTCGGGCAAAAGACAGCCAAAGTTGCTTCTGCTTCAGCCTGCTTCTTTTTAACCTGCAAAGTGTCAATTTTTGAAGCAAAAGAGCTTAAAATCTCAGTTTTAAATTCTTCAAGTAAATTACCTATTTCAGCTCTTGTTGCTCCCCCACTGGCTGATTTCTGCACTCTTAAATAGGTGGGATCTCTATTACTTACTTTGTTCCTTGCAGCTCCCCTTGAACACCTTTTACAAAGTTCAACAATCTCATCATATGATTCTTTAGATATATCTCCCTTGCCAAGCATGTTTAACATGTCTAAAAAATCATCCCTTAATCCTCTAAGTAATATTGTTTTGCGAATTTCCTTACTTATATTTGGATGATCAGATCTCTGTAGATTATACTGCAGCCTTTCTACATAGTCCTCCAGATTCTCGTCCGGCTTTTGTGCCATATTGAATAGTTCGTCCCTCTTTTCTCTCGTCCGACAGTAGTCTTGATATTTAAGCAGAAATTTCTGTTTCATCTGTTCCCATGTTGTGATTACTTGACTTCCAAGGCTCATGAACCATCTTAAAGCATTTCCTTTTAATGTTGCTGGAAACAGTTTCAACTTTTGAGCATTAGTAACATAATCATAACTTCTGCATAATATATCAAATTCAAAAATAAATTCATCTGGATCTTCAGAGGATAAACCATGAAAGTTAGGTAAAGCTGACAATGGAATGTTCTTCATAGGAGTTGTTCCTCTAGGGAGATCACTGATAGGAAATCCCAAGGTAGAGAGAGAATTTTCATCCTTTCCTTCTCCTTCAGGATCTACACGTCCTCCACCAAAGAAGTCTTCGTTGTTTCCTTCCATTGGTTGTTCTCCTACTGCACTTGCTCGATCGTCAAGATCTTCTACTGGCTCCTCAATGTTTTCCACTGGTCGTCCAACACTCTCTATTAATTCCTCAATGTGCTCTGCTGATTTGCTAGCACTTTCTTCTGACTCTCCAGCACTGATTGCTGGTCCTTTAATTACTGGCTCCTCTATGTTTTTAGGGCCCACAACTTCCTCTGTTTTATAATCTGATTGAGGGGAGTGCTGAAGTTTTGGTCTTCGAGAACTTAATCTCTGTGATGATTCAGCCTTTGATACAATCTCGTCAATGAAAGTCTTTCTTCCTCCCCTTCCTTTGCCCTTGCCACCTGTGGGATTAGTTTTCTTCTGGGTTCCGCATCCTCTCATACAATCTGCACATCTAGAAAGAAAATATTAATGCTTTTGAAATCTATAATTTCCTTCCCCGGCAATGGCGCCAAAATGTTGGTCGCTTTAATTGTTTTAACAATTCAAGCTCCACATAAATTGTCAACCCGAGGAGGTCTGTTTATTCCAAAGACAATCACGCACTGGATATGCTCAATTCCAAAAGCAAAAATAATGTTGTAGTAAAAAGCCACACAATTATTAATCATACAAATCTAATTATTCACACCCCGTTTTAACAATGTCAGGTTACTTATGTTATAAGAGAAGCAATTCCTCTACTGCAGCTAAGAAATTCAATAAAAGGAAATCATTTTATGTCAGAAACCAATCAACCATAACAGGGAACATGACCCTATTCCTTTAAATAGGAACTTCAGCACCTGCTGCCTGACACTAATCACTCTGTAGAAAAGATAAACTCAAGAGAACAGGACCCTATTCCTATGAACAGGAACCTTCAGCACCTGCCTCCTGTTT
The DNA here is from genome assembly GCA_034641835.2 of Pinus albicaulis. Classification (NCBI taxonomy): domain Eukaryota; kingdom Viridiplantae; phylum Streptophyta; class Pinopsida; order Pinales; family Pinaceae; genus Pinus; species Pinus albicaulis. Next base: position 194,056,631 of record CM076570.1, on the reverse strand, counting down.
CTAATCACACTGCAGAAAAAGGAAAGGCAATCAATGGGAATAGGACCCTATTCATTTGTATAGGAACCTTCAGCACCTGCTTCCCAGCATCAATCATACATTCAAACAAATAACAGAAATAGATCCTTTTACATGCAGCGTTAAAGGAAACAGAATGCTCAATAAACCACAGAACTGTGTAACTGGTGTTTCAGCAAATAGAATTAAAGTAAAGTGCAAATATCATAAGGAAATCTAACAAACTACAGGAATAGACGGACGAATCTTGTGAGGAAGGCGGGCCCTTTCCTTCTCACAAGATTCCCTAGAGAAGGAATTAAATTGAAGTGCTCAAATGTAACTTTTATTCATCTGTCAAAAGAAATGATACATTACAAATGGAGTCTAGCTCCTGTCCTCTCAAAAACAATGTTCTCCTGTAACTTCTGAACTCCCCTCTAATGATGATGTCTCCTCTTTTTAAAGAGGAGACATCTCTTACAATAGAAAATCTATGTTTATCCCAATTCTGTTCTTCTTTCTTAAAACAGGGTTATTCTTCCATAAAAAGATATTGTTACAATAGATACAAAAAGAGTACTATCTTCAGAATAATCCGTGTAACCACGTCTTCATGTTGTAGCCACTTTTCCACAAAATACTCTTCCAGAATCGCAAATTACGAATAGTGACGGAATTTGCGTGCCTGCTGGCTGTTTCAGCAACGGAGTAGACTGTTTCAGCAATGGACTTTGACTGTTTCAGCAACAGCTGATTGTTCCAGCACAGCACATAAATTATCTGCGATCTTTTAGACTTATTTAAGCAACAATATACCTTCGATTAATGATGAAATATAAGAGTAATATGGAATTATATGTAAACAGATTAAATATATAGTAAAGAAGAGGATTTTATATACCTTTGGATAAAGTGAATGAAAGTGATGATGGAATCCTTTTTAAACATGGTTATAAAGGTAAGGTGGTGTCAAAATATATAGTCAAAATGATACATAGTGAGGTCCTAACAGGAAGGACTTCTCATATGTAGTAGCATTATGGGATATGCCTTTGACATTATGCATGTCAAATATTGGAGCTATGTGTTGATGGGAGCCAATTTGCATAGGCCAACAAAGTTGTCACTTTGGAGCCGGGATTTATTGATGGAGAATTCCCGGGATCATTTCTCATTCGATGCACTTGGTGAACAAAGAGGAGGTGAAGAAGATGAAGTGGTAGATGGAGAAATCTATTACTGTGGTGTGCTTTTCTTGACTTGGGTCTCCAAGCGTGAGGAGGAGGACTTTCACGCAGCACTTAGTTCATTCCCCTTCATGGGAGTATGCCAAACTATTATTGAGGATTCATTCATGGGTCCATGTATCTTCTTGCTTCGAACATATGGTGAGAGCTTTTGCTTGCATCCTCTTACCATCCTCTGGCAGTGCATTGCTCCATAAGAGGGCAAGCTATTCATTGAGCTCCATGATCTACATTGGGCCAAGTTATATGATGGAGACAACCATCTCTTATGTGGCCTTGGGAAAAGATGTTTTTCTTACATTTATTTTTATTTCATTCATATGATTAACCATGTAATAGGAAACAATTTTCCATGTATTCTTCTGAAGCAGCAGCTTGTAAAACTACATTGTGAAGACTTGGGAAACTGTTGGTACTCTCTTGCATCACATAGAACCTTCAATATTTCCTTCATGATTGTGATAATCATGTTCTCATTTTCTGATATTGCATCTATCTTGATGGGAGACATTATGTTGAGTGAGGCACATGGTTTGGATGTGTCCTTTTGGGAAGTAGATTCCCACATTTTTTACAGTGCATGTTTTAATGGGAACATGGGAAGAGTTGTGGCCACCATGACCAAACACTTGTCTCTCTTGGAGGTGAGCCATGTGTGTGATGGGATACCTTATGATGATCCTCTTCTATCTGTCACATATGAAACATTTTGGGCTAAATGGTTTTACAACATTGGAGGGAGGATCCTTGTAGATCTAGTCTTCATGTTGCCACTTAAGGGAAATATCCTTACAGCCCAAGATCAGTTTGCACTCCACACTTATCTTAAGTGGAGAGGAGAACAACGTGGGTTAGGCTATCTTATCTACCATGTGCATATTTTCAGCCCACCTATTTTGCAGGAGCTCAAGGTGGAGGGACATTTTCAGGAGTTGCCATGTTGGGAGCATTAGGGGAATTTTGAGGTCTAAAATGGGCCTCCTAAGAAAAATATACAACAAAAATAAACTTTATAAAAACCAATAGGATTCAATATGATGATGTCAACCATGGGGGATGATTTACCATTTTTTAAATAAAAGGGTAAAAATATTAAAAAATAATAAAATAATAAAACTACTTTTTCAACTCATATTTTCAACTTATCTCCCACAATTTTTACTCAAATTTCGAGTGGGAGTACTTGTTGGATGCAAAATTTAATTCCTCATCCAAGGAGTATGCATGTTGCATACTTTCAATGAACCCTGCTACATCAAAAATGGGAAATACATAAAAATACGTGATTACAATCACGTTTTTTATGTATTTATCATTTTTCATGTAGTAGGACCCATCGAAAATATGCAACATGGGTACTCCTTGGATGAGGAATTAAAATTCACATCCAATGAGTACTCTCGCTCGAAATTTGAGTAAAAAATTTGGGAGATAAATTGAAAATATGAGTTGAAAAAGTAGTTTTTTCATTTTTCCCTCTAAAATTTGATGATGTCATCAAATCTTATTTGATTTTTTCCACTATTATTTTATAATTTCCTTAGGAGGCCCATTTTAGACCTCAAAATTCCCCTAATGGTAACTCACTTGGTGTGGATTATTTCTTGGGGATGGAGGATCCACATGGGAATGTTGTTTCCCAATAAATTTTAGGTTCCATGCCTCAAGGGAGCCTCTAGGCAGCACCTTATTCGCTTCTTGAGTACTCTACTTATTCATGTTGATAGCTATTCAGCTAATTTACATGCTTGGGAGAGGCAATATGGAGATTCATTGTTGACACAACATCTCATTATTTTGAGAAAATCATCATATGTGGATGCTACAGTAGGAGGAGGGGACATCCTTCAGTTCTGTCCTTGCAATTGCTTGAGGAAAAGCAACATTTGGGAGGGGAGGACTGTAATATTCATAATTAGCCCAAGCTAATAGGAATATTTCATTTTGTTTTAATTTTATTTATTGATGAATAAAATGTAAAGGAGGACATGAAAAACTCCTAAAACATAAAAATAAATCAATGCCCAATGTGAACAGAGACAAATTAGAGCTTTCTTAATAAAACCCACTTGTGTATGAACAGGATTGAGCCACTTGACCAGTTCAACAGGACCAAATCACTAAGAATTCCAGATACATTGAACCACTTTGAAGACCCAGCGCAGTTCTAGAAGGAGGATCCAATGTTAAAGGGGTTAATTCATTTGAGGTGGTTTAGGTTTCTTCACATCCTCATCTTATATAAGGAAGGGAAAGGCTCAAGGAGAGGTTGTTGATGATATTTTTATTTTGAGATTGCTTGAGCAACTCAAACTCTCTTGGCTGTTTAGCTAGAGAGAGGAATTTATTGTTTTGGAATTCCTCCTCCTTCCTTGAGGGTCTCTTGGAGGAGATTATGTTGCATTGATCCACTATCTAGTATTTTGGCCAAGCTTCACCTTACATATACAACGTTGCTCTTGTTGTGGGTTGAGATGTCCATGTGATCTGCAGCAAGTGGAATCAGATCTATTCAGATCTGAAGAGTTCTATTGCCTATTTTCAGTGGGGAAGTCATCTAAACCATTGGCAAGAGTGTAATAGTTGTTTTGAGCTCCATATCCTTATCTTGGTAGGAGGCCAAAGTGTGCATCACTTCATCAGCGCAGTTAGCCCCAGCAACTGCATTATTTTGTAGGCAGAGTTGCAGTGTTTATTTGTTAGCAGTTTGGAGGAGAGATCTCTAGTGAAAGGGATTCTTTCCTTCACTGAGGTGATCTGTGGATTGGCCAACCAATCCATGTCATAATTCAGATCTGACTTGCTGTGCATCATATTCTTCAAAAATTTCTGAAGATTACTGCAGATCTATGGTGTAGATCTCGATCTATTCATTGTTATTCATCTTCTATTGAGATCCCCAAGGGGAATGTAATAAAAATCTCTTTTTGCATACAGATCCCATTTAGATATATCCTTTTGTCCTCTGATCTGTTATAGATATGAAACGCAATAAAACATTGCTTCATATTTCTGAAAATAGCGTTGTCATAGTTCTGCAGTCTTTTCTCATGTGTTGCAACACTTCTTTTGAAGCTTTCCTTTATGAAAAGATCTATTTTTATTAGCCTAAATCATTTGAATCTCATTCTAAGTTTCAATACTGATTTTCATGCATAAATTCAGCTAATACCTTCAGAAAATCACGCTTTAGAAGCTTTAGTAATTTTTGCATACTCAAAGTCATGGGAAATCAGGGTTTTTAAGCCTAATTTGGGGAGGAGGAACTGTTTAAATTAGCTATACTTATTTTTTTGAGCTTAAATTTGGATCATAGGTCCCTCATGACCTAATATAAAATAACCTCCCGCCATTTCTCTTATTTTTATGCAGATTTCTGAATACACTCATTTTAGGGCCAAAATCATCACTTTTCCCCACCTTTTTGCCCATAAAACGCTGTATAAGGTTTCTGATGTTGTATTTACTGAAGGATATGCATTATAACATCTTTTATGAGATTTTTTGATGCTTCATAACCAATATTTTGTCAAATATTGCTAAATTTCCAGATTTGGAACATTACAAAAACCCTAAAAATGGCTCAAAACATAAATATTCATGGAAATTAATTCTTGACCTTCTAAGGTAGGCTTTACAATTCAGAGAATTATCATTTGATTAAAGGACACTCAATGCAAGCTAAACCCCCTCCTAAAAACTCTGAACCTCTCCTAGACCTACTTCATTTTGCCTCTACATTGCGAAACAAATTTTTCCCTCACCAGCCCTTATTCTGTCCTCCCTAGACTTAAAATTTCTCATCAAGAAAAAACCATTTATTCATGCAAAATCTAAAGCCTCCATTCAGAAAAATTTCCCCTCCACCTCACATTCACTTACCTCCACTCCTCCATCTTCTCCTCCTATGCCTTCTACACAAGGAAACTTACCTCCTACATCTTCTCCTTATGAATCCAATAAATATGATAACAATGGCATTGATGGACAAAAAAATTACAGTGAAAGAGAAGAAAACAGAGAGGAAGAGGAATAGTATAATGAGGAAGACCAAGAGGATGATGATGGCATGGAGGAGAGTGATGAAAATGAGGCAAAGATAGAAAACAGTGAGGCAAGTATAGAGCTTAATCAAGAAGATGAGAATGATGAATATGACAACCAACAAGAAGATGAAAAGGACAGCGAAGAGGGAGATGTGCTTGAGCATGACAGTGAGCACAATGATAGTGAAAAAAGTGTTGAAATGAATAAAGATGATGAACTTGAGGAAACAGAGGGAGATGATGAGGAGATGGAAGACCAAGAGCAGGTAGATGATGAGGCTGAGACTGATTTTGAAAATGCAGACAGTGACCAAGGCAATAGCATAAATGAAATAGTCAGTGATGAGCAAGGAAATAGTCATGACTATCATGACACTAATCAACATCTAATGACAAATAAACTCAAAATTGATAGTGCAGGAAATAAATAAGAAGAATACCTAGTGAAGAACAGAGCCAAAGTGAAGCAAGTGAAGAAGGTAATGATCAATTTGAAGGCCTAAGTGAGCAGCAGGTAAAAATGAGACAAAAGTTAGAAAGTATGAACACCAATGAAGATGATGGCAATGCAAAAAATAAAGAATTCATTGAAAATTAAGTGCTCAAAGAAGGTAAAGACTAAGAAAAGCTTAGATACATGACTCAAGATTTTCCATAGGATTCTCAAAACCCTTTAATAATTTGTCCACCAAGTTTGAGGTAGTTTGAGCAAAATTTTGTCTTTTCCAAATTTTCACCCTATGTGCGCAGCACCCTAGGCGCTACACACAAAGGTGGTGCATCCTCAGCTCTAAAATTTTTCATTTTGTATTTCTCACATCACAAGCAGTCTTCCCACCAATTTTTAGATCATTTGGAGAATTTTTTCCTCCCCAAAAGGTCAAAAAACATCAAAAATTTGACCTTTCTGCCTCATTTTCAGACCAAGTGCTGCGCACAAAGAAATGTTGGGAAAATTAGTTTTTGAATAGGTAAATGGCATCCACTTAAGTCAAATCAATAATTTCTGTAAATTAGACGCATCCCGATTTCCAACGAGCCATCACAGAGCCAAATCCGGTGTCAGGAAGGGGTCCAAAACTCAGCCACAAGAGACCCTATTTTATGTTGAAGTGGCACTGCACACAGAGGCTGCCTAGTGTGTTTTTGGACCAAAAGTCAACAAAACACACTCATTGAAGGAAAAAATATATTTTCAAGTTTTTTTTGGCAGAACACTCTAGAATTAGGTGAAAATAGTTATTATGGCATTTATTTCTTAGGATATTATGTGCCTTGGTCCTTGCATGGTCTCTTGGCCATAAATGACATTTATGTTAATATTTGACATTTTCCTACCATGGAGCAGCAAGGAGTATGGACACATCGTGTTGACATAATATTCTTCATGTCAATCACCATGTTTTCACTACATGATCTTGATGATGGTAGTATAGAGAGGCAGCAAAAGATTTTGTTGCCTGGGATGTTCTTGAGAGAGCAAGGGCAGATTTGCTCTCACAGTTTTCATGATGTTGTAGGAGTAGAAGATGGCACTATCATAGTGCAAAGGGGTTACTCCTTGACCTTATATGTTCAAGAAGGACCTTCTTCATGGGAAGGACTTCTCATATGTAGCAGCATTATGGGAGATGCCTTTGGCATTATGCATGTCAAATATTGGAGCTATGTGTTGATGGGAGCCAATTTTCATAGGCCAACATCGTTGTCACTTTGGAGCTGGGATTTATTGATGGAGAATTCTTGGGATCATTTCTCATTTTATGTCCTTGGTGAACAAAGAGGAGGTGAAGAAGATAAGTGGTAGATCGAGAAATCTATTACTGTGGTGTGCTTTTCTTGACTTGGGTCTCCAAGCATGAGGAGGAGGACTTTCATGCAACACTCAGTCCATTCCCCTTCATGGGATTATGCCAAACTATTATTGAGGATTCATTCATGGGTCCATGTATCTTCTTGCTTCCAACATATGGTGAGAGCTTTTGCTTGCATTCTCTTACCATCCTTTGGCAGTGCATTGCTCCACAAGAGGGCAAGCTATTCATTGAGCTCCATGATCTACATTGGGCCAAGTTATATGATGGAGATAGCCATCTCTTATGTGGCCTTGGGAAAAGATGTTTTTCTTACATGTATGTTCATTTAATTCATGTGATTAACCATGTAACAGGAAACAATTTACCATGTATTCTTCTGAAGTAGCAGCTTGTAAAACTAAATTGTGAAGAATTGGGAAACTGTTGGTACTCTCTTGCATCACATAGAACCTTTAGTATTTACTTCATGATGGTGATAATCATGTTCTCATTTGCTGATATTGCATTTATCTTGATGGGAGACATGATGTTGAGTGAGGAACATGGTTTGGATGTGTCCTTTTGGGAAGTAGATTCCCACATTTTTTACAATGCATGTTTTAATGGGAACATGGGAAGAGTTGTGGCCACCATGACCAAACACTTGTCCTTCTTGGAGGTGAGCCATGTGTGTGATGGGATACCTTATGATGATCCTCTTCTATCCATCACATATGAAACATTTTGGGCTAACTGGTTTTACAGCGTTGGAGGGACGATCCTTGTAGATCTAGTCTTCATGATGCCACTTAAGGGAAATATCCTTATATCCCAAGATCAGTTTGCACTCTACACTTATCTTAAGTGGAGAGGAGAACAATGTGGGGTAGGCTATCTTGTCTACCATGTGCAGATTTTAAGCCCACCTATTTTGTGGGAGCTCAAGGTGGAGGGACATTTTCAGGAGTTGCCATGTTGGGAGGTAACTCACTTGGTGTGGATGATTGCTTGGGGATGGAGGATCCACATGGGAATGTTGTTTCCCAATAAATTTTAGATTCCATGCCTCAAGGGAGCCTCTAGGCAGCACCTTATTGCCTTCTTGAGTACTCTACTTATTCATGTTGATAGATATTCAACTAATTTACATGCTTGGAAGAGGCAATATGGAGATTCATTGTTGACACAACATCTCATTATTTTGAGAAAATCATCATATGTGGATGCTACAGTAGGAGGATGGGACATCCTTCAGTTCTATCCTTGCAGTTTCTTGAGGAAAAGCAACATTTGGGAGGGAAGGACTGTAATATTCCTAATTAGCCCAAGCTAATAGGAATATTTCATTTTGTTTTAATTTTATTTATTGATGAATAAAATGTAAAGGAGGACATGAAAAACTCCTAAAACATAAAAATAAATCAATGCCCTATGTGAACAGAGACAAATCAGGGCTTTCTTAATAAAAGCCACTTGTGTATGAATAGGATTGAGCCACTTGACCAGGTCAACAGGACCAAATCACTAAGCATTCCAGATACATTGAACCAATTTGAAGACTCAGCGCAGTTCTAGAAGGAGGATCCAATGTGAAAGGGGTTAATTCATTTGAGGTGGTTTAGGTTTTTGCACATCCTCATCTTATATAATGAAGGGAAAGGCTCAAGGAGAGGTTGTTGATGATATTTTTATTTTGAGATTGCTTGAGCAACTCAAAATCTCTTGGCTGTTTAGCTAGAGAGAGGAATTTCCTATTTAGGAATTCCTCCTCCTTCCTTGAGGGTCTCTTGGAGGAGATTGTGTTGCATTGATCCACTATCTAGTATTTTGGCCAAGCTTCACCTTACATATATAGCGCTTCTCCTGTTGTGGGTTGAGCTATCCATGTGAGATGCAGCAAGTGGAATCAAATCTATTCAGATCTGAAGAGTTCTATTGCCTATTTTCAGTTGGGAAGTCATCTAAACCATTGGCAAGAGTGTAATAGTTTTTTTGAGCTCCAGATCGTTATCTTGGTAGGAGGCCAAAGTGTGCATCACTTCATCAGCGTGGTTAGCCCCAACAACTGCATTATTTTGTAGGCAGAGTTGCAGTGTTTATTTGCTAGCAGTTTGGAGGAGAGATCTCTGGTGAAAGGGATTCTTTCATTCACTGAGGTGATCTGTGGATTGGCCAACCAATCCATGTCATAATTCAGATCTGATTTTCTGTGCATCATATTATTCAAAAGTTTCTGAAGATTACTGCAGATCTATGGTGTAGATCTCAGATCTATTCAATGTTATTCATCTTCTATTGAGATCCCCAAGGGGAATGTACTAAAAATCTCTGTTTGCATACAGATCCCATTTAGATCTATCCTTTTGTCCTATGATCTGTTATAGATCTGAAATTCAATAAAACACTGCTTCAGATTTCTGAAAATAATGTTGCCATAGTTCTGCAGTCTTTTCTCATGTGTTGCAGCACTTCTTTTGGAGATTTCCTTTATGAAAAGATCTATTTTTATTAGCCTAAATGGTTTGAATCTCATTCTAAGTTTCCATACTGATTTTCATGCATAAACTCAGCCAATACCTTTAGAAAATCACGTTGTAGAAGCTTCAGTAATTTCTGCATACTCCAAGTCATGGGAAGTCAGGGTTTTTAAGCCTAGTTTGGGGAGGAGGAACTGTTTAACTTAGCTATACTTATTTTTCTGAGCTTAAATTTGGAGCATAGGTCCCTCATGACCTAATATAAAATAACCTCCCGCCATTTGTCTTATTTTTATGCATATTTCTGAATACACTCATTTTAGGGCCAAAATCATCACTTTTCCCCACATTTTTCCCCATAAAACGCTGTATAAGGTTTCTGATGTTGTATTTACTGAAGGATATGCATTATAAAATCTCTTATGAGATTTTTTGACGCTGCATAACCAATATTTTGTCAAATATTACTTAATTTCCAGATTTGGAACATTACAAAAACCCTAAAAATGGCTCAAACCATAAATATTCATGGAAATTAATTTTTGAACTTCTAAGGTAAGTTTTACAATTTGGAGAATGATAATTTGCTTAAAGGACACTCAATTAAAGCTAAAACCCCTCCTAAAAACTCTGAATCTCTCCTAGACCTACTTCATTTTGCCTCTACATTGCGAAACAAATTTTTCCCTCACCAGCCCTTATTCTGTCCTCCCTAGACATAAAATTTCTCATCAAGAAAAAACCATTTATTCATGCAAAATCTCAAGCATCCATTCAACAAAATTTCCCCTCCACCTCACACTCACTTACCTCCACTCCTCCATCTTCTCCTCCTATGCCTTCTACACAAGGAAACTTACCTCCTACATCTTCTCCTGATGCATCCAATAAATATGATAACAGTGGCATTGATGGACAAAAAAAATTACAGTGAAAGAGAAGAAAACAGAGAGGAAGAGGCATAGTATAATGAGGAAGACCAAGAGGATGATGATGGCATGGAGGAGAGTGATGAAAATGAGGCAAAGACAGAAAACAATGAGGCAAGTATAGAGCTTAATCAAGAAGATGAGAATGATGAATATGACAGCTAGCAAGAAGATTAAAAGGAAATCCAAGAGGGAGATGTGCTTGAGCATGACAGTGAGCACAATGATAGTGAAAAAAGTGTTGAAATGAATAAAGATGATGAACTTGAGGAAACAGAGGGAGATGATGAGGAGATGGAAGACCAAGTGCAGGTAGATGATGACGCTGAAACTGATTTTGAAAATGTAGATAGTCACCAAGGCAATAGCATAAATGAAACAATCAGTGATGAGCAAGGAAATAGTCATGACTATCATGACACTAATCAACATCTAATGACAAAGAAACTCGAAAGTGACAGTGCAGGAAATAAATAAGAAGAATACCTAGTGAAGAACAGAGCCAAAGTGAAGCAATTGAAGAAGTTAATGATCAGTTTGAAGGCCTAAGTGAGTAGCAGGTAAAAATGAGACAAAAGTTAGAAAGTATGAACACCAATGAAGATGATGGCAATACGAAAGATAAATAATTCATTGAAAATTAAGTGCTCAAAGAAGGTAAAGACTAAGAAAAGCTTAGATACATGACTCAAGATTTTCCATAGGATTCTCAAAACCCTTTAATAATTTGTCCACCAAGTTTGAGGCAGTTTGAAAAAAATTTTGTCTTTTCCAAATTTTCACCCCTCTGTGCGCAGCACCCTAGCCGCTACACACAAACGTGGTGCATCCTCAGCTCTAAAAGTTTTCATTTTGGATTTCTCTCATCACAAGCAGTCTTCCCACCAATTTTTAGATCATTTGGAGAATTTTTGCCTTCCCAAAAGGTCAAAAAACATCAAAAATTTGTCCTTTCTGCGTCATTTTCAGACCAGGCGTTGCGCACAAAGAAATGTTGGGAAAATTATTTTTTGAATAGGTAAATGGCATCCACTCAGCACAAATCAATCATTTCTGGAAATTAGACACATCTGGATTTCCAACGAGCCATCACAGAGCCAAATCCGGTGTCGGGAAGGGGTCCAAAACTCAGCTACAAGAGACCCTATTTTCTGCTGAAGTGGTGCTGCACACAGAGGCTGCCTAGAGTGTTTTTGGACCAAAAGTCAACAAAACACACTCATTTAAGGAAAAATTATAGCTTGCTCCACAAGAAGGCAAGCTATTCATTGAGCTCCATGATCTACATTGGACCAAGTTATATGATGGAAACAACCATCTCTTATGTGGCCTTGGGAAAAGATGTTTTTCTTACATGTATGTTCATTTAATTCATATGATTAACCATGTAACAGGAAACAATTTCCCATGTATTCTTCTAAAGCAGCAGCTTGTAAAATTACATTGTGAAGACTTGGGAAACTGTTGGTACTCTCTTGCATCACATAGAACCTTCAGTATTTCCTTCATGATGGTGATAATCATGTTCTCATTTGCTGATATTGCATTTATCTTGATGGGAGACATGATTTTGAGTGAGGCACATGGTTTGGATGTGTCCTTTTGGGAATTAGATTCCCACATTTTTTATAGTGCATGTTTTAATGGGAACATGGGAAGAGTTGTGGCCACCATGACCAAACACTTGTCTCTCTTGGAGGTGAGCCATGTGTGTGATGGGATACCTTATGATGATCCTCTTCTATCCATCACATATGAAACATTTTGGGCTAACTGGTTTTACAGCGTTGGAGGGAGGATCCTTGTAGATCTAGTCTTCATGATGCCACTTAAGGGCAATATCCTTACAGCTCAAGATCAGTTTGCAATATCCTTTCAGCCAACCTATTTTGCGGGAGCTCAAGGTGGAGGGACATTTTCAGGATTTGCCATGTTCGGAGGTAACTCACTTGGTGTGGATGATTGCTTGGGGATGGAGGATCCACATGGGAATGTTGTTTCCCAATAAATTTTAGATTCCATGCCTCAAGGGAGCCTCTAGGCAGCACCTTATTGCCTTCTTGAGTACTCTAATTATTCATGTTGATATCTATTCAGCTAATTTACATGCTTGGGAGAGGCAATATGGAGATTCATTTTTGACACAACATCTCATTATTTTGAGAAAATCATCATATGTGGATGCTACAATAGGAGGAGGGGACATCCTTCAGTTCTATCCTTGCAGTTTCTTGACGAAAAGCAACATTTGGGATGGGAGGACTGTAATATTCCTAATTAGCCCAAGCTAATAGGAATATTTCATTTTGTTTTAATTTTATTTATTGATGAATAAAATGTAAAGGAGGACATGAAAAACTCCTAAAACATAAAAATAAATCAATGCCAAATGTGAACAGAGACAAATCACAGAGACAAATCAGGGCTTTCTTAATAAAAGCCACTTGCGTATGAACAGGATGGAGCCACTTGACCAAGTCAACAGGACCAAATCACTAAACATTCCAGATACATTGAACCACTTTGAAGACCCAGCGCAGTTCTAGAAGGAGGATCCAATGTGAAAGGGGTTAATTCATTTGAGGTGGTTTAGGCTTTTGCACATCCTCATCTTATATAAGGAAGGGAAAGGATCAAGGAGAGGTTGTTGATGATATTTTTATTTTGAGATTGCTTGAGCAACTCAAACTCTTTTGGTTGTTTAGCTAGAGAGAGGAATTTCCTGTTTAGGAATTCCTCCTCCTTCCTTGAGGGTCTCTTGGAGGAGATTGTGTTGCATTGATCCACTATCTAGTATTTTGGCCAAGCTTCACCTTACATATACAGCGTTGCTCCTGTTGTGGGTTGAGCTTTCCATGTGAGTTGCAGCAAGTGGAATCAGATCTATTCAGATCTAAAGAGTTCTATTGCCTATTTTTAGTGGGGAAGTCATCTAAACCATTGGCAAGAGTGTAATAGTTGTTTTGAGCTCCACATCCTTATCTTGGTAGGAGGCCAAAGTGTGCATCACTTCATCAGTGCAGTTAGCCCCAGCAACTGCGTTATTTTTTAGGTAGAGTTGCAGTGTTTATTTGCTAGAAGTTTGGAGGAGAGATCTCCGGTGACATGGATTCTTTCCTTCACTGAGGTGATCTGTGGATTGGCCAACCAATCCATGTCATAATTCAGATATTATTTTCTGTGCATCATATTCTACAATTTTTTTTGAAGATTACTGCAGATCTATGGTGTATATCTCAGATCTATTCATTGTTATTCATCTTCTATTGAGATCCCCAAGGGGAAGTACTAAAAAGCTCTTTTTGCATACAGATCCCATTTAGATTTATCCTTTTGTCCTATGATCTGTTATAGATCTAAAACTCAATAAAACACTGCTTCATATTTCTGAAAATAACGTTGTCATAGTTCTGCAGTCTTTTCTCATGTGTTGCAGCAGTTCTTTTGGAGCTTTCCTTTATGAAAAGATCTATTTTACTTAGCCTAGATCATTTTAATCTCATTATAAGTTTCCATAATTATTTTCATGCATAAACTCAGCTAATCCCTTCAGAAATTCATGCTGTAGAAGCTTCAGTAATTTCTGCATACTCCAAGTCATGGGAAATCAGGGTTTTTAAGCCTAGTTTGGGGAGGAGGAACTGTTTAACTTAGCTATACTTATTTTTTTGAGCATAAAATTCAATAATAGGTCCCTAATGACCTAATATAAAATAACCTCCTGCCATTTCTCTTATTTTTATGCATATTTCTGAATACACTCATTTTAAGGCCAAAATCATCACTTTTCCCCACCTTTTTTCCCATAAAACGCTTTATATGGTTTCTGTTGTTGTATTTACTGAAGTATATGCATTATAATATCTTTTATGAGATTTTTTGACGCTGCATAACCAATATTTTGTCAAATATTGCTTAATTTCCAGATTTGGAACATTACAAAAACCCTAAAAATGGCTCAAACCATAAATATGCCTGGAAATTAATTTTTGACCTTCTAAGGTAGGTTTTACAATTTGGATAATTATCATTTGCTTAAAGGACACTCAATGCAAGCTAAAACCCCTCCTAAAAACTCTGAACCTCTCCTAGACCTACTTCATTTTGCCTCTACATTGCGAAATTTTTTTTTCCCTCACCAGCCCTTATTCTGTCCTCCCTAGACTTAAAATTTCTCATCAAGAAAAAACCATTTATTCATGCAAAATATCAAGCCTTTTTTTAGCAAAATTTCCCCTCCACCTCACACTCACTTACCTCCACTCCTCCATCTTCTCCTCCTATGCCTTCTACACAAGGAAACTTACCTCCTACATCTTCTCCTGATGCATCCAATAAATATGATAACAGTGGCATTGATGGACAAAAAAATTATAGTGAAAGAGAAGAAAATAGAGAGAAAGAGGCAGAGTATAATGAGTAAGACCAAGAGGATGATGATGGCATGGAGGAGAGTGATGAAAATGAGGCAAAGATAGAAAACAATGAGGCAAGTATAGAGCTTAATCAAGAAGATGACAATGATGAATATGACAGCCAGCAAGAAGATGAAAAGGACAGACAAGAGGGAGATGTGCTTGAGCATGACAGTGAGCACAATGATAGTGAAAAAAGTGTTGAAATGAATAAAGATGATGAACTTGAGGAAATAGAGGTAGATGATGAGGAGATGGAAGACCAAGAGTAGGTAGATGATGAGGCTGAAACTGATTTTGAAAATGTAGACAGTGACCAAGGCAATAGCATAAATGAAACAGTCAGTGATGAGCAAGGAAATAGTCATGACTATCACGACACTAATCAACATCTAATGACAAAGAAACTCAAAAGTGACAGTGCAGGAAATAAACAAGAAGAATACCTAATGAAGAACAGAGCCAAAGTGAAGCAAGTGAAGAAGGTAATGATCAATTTGAAGGCCTAAGTGAGCAGCAGGTAAAAATGAGACAAAAGTTTGAAAGTATGAACACCAATGAAGATGATGGCAATGCAAAAGATAAAGAATTCATTGAAAATTAAGCGCTCAAAGAAGGTAAAGACTAAGAAAAGCTTAGATACATGACTCAATATTTTCCATAGGATTCTCAAAACCGTTTAATAATTTTTCCACCAAGTTTGAAGCAGTTTGAACAAAATTTTGTCTTTTCCAAATTTTCACCCCTCTGTGCGCAACACACTAGGAGCTACACACAAACGTGGTGCATCCTCAGCTCTAAAATTTATCATTTTGGATTTCTCACATCACAAGCAGTCTTCCCATCAATTTTCAGATCATTTGGAGAATTTTTGCCTCCCCAAAAGGTCAAAAAACTTCAAAAATTTGACCTTTCTGCCTCATTTTCAAACCAGGCGCTGCGCACAAAGAAATGTTGGGAAAATTAGTTTTTTTAATAGGTAAATGGCATCCACTTAGCACAAATCAATCATTTCTGGAAATTAGACACATCCGTATTTCCAACGAGCCATCACAGAGCCAAATCTGGTGTCGGGAAGGGGTCCAAAACTCAGCTACAAGAGACCCTATTTTCTGCTGAAGTGGCGCTGCACACAGAGGCTGCCTAGTGTGTTTTTAGACCAAAAGTCAACAAAACACACTCATTTAAGGAAAAATTATATTTTTGAGTTTTTTTGGGTAGAACACTCTAGAATTAGGTGCAAATAGTTATTATGGCATTTATTTCTTAGGATATTATGTGCCTTGGACCTTGCATGGTCTCTTGGCCATAAATGACATTTATGTTAATATTTGACATTTTCCTACCACATTTAGGGTTTTAGTCCTCATTTTCTCCATAAATAGAGCATGAGGCCGCTATGTGTTTCGTCGGAATTTAATGATCTTGAAGAGAAATATACATGGTTTTATGAGCATGGAGAAGAAATTGGTTTTGTGAAGTGGATGAATGGATTTTTTGGTTTGATGATGGAGAAGCTTGTTTGCAGGATTCCATAGCTTGGTGAATGGTGATGTCTTCTTAACTTTTTAATGTTTTCTTGTTCTCATTTTGTTTCGTTCTTCTTGGATGCTATAGATCAGAAAAGTATAGTTTGAGACATGCTCTTTGAGGCACCTCAATCCTCCTGTTTGTTATAGCTTTGATGTTTTCCTCTTTTGGCCATCTTAGGGAATTCTTAATTGCTCCTTAGCTCCACCAAAACTTGTTTTTTGTTTCATATATGGTTATTATGCTAGCTTACAAGTATGATTCACGGTATGCCCTTCTTATTTGAAGTTTAGAAAACCCTATATTGAAGCCTTTCTATGAAATATTGATTGCTAGGTTAAGTCAAAGAGGTCTGATTTGATCTTGCCCTTTTTCCATGCTTGTCAACTTGTTTCAGAGTTCCCAATAGCTTTAAATATGATGTTTAGGAGTTCCCTCTTCATAAATTGAGCTATTTTTTTATCTTATATGTTCTCCCAAAATCTGAAGGTGAATTTCTAAAGTTAGAAGCTCTTATGCTCTCTATGTTTCACTGGAATGTTTATCTTATATGTTTATCAGTTTGATTATTGTTCATAGAGATTAATGGTTTGCCCTACCTCATGAGTAGTAGCTTTAAACTATATATTTTTAAGACCTCTTAGTTTTTTCCCAAAGTTAATGTTCACTACACATACATCACCTTAAGGATCCATTAACCTTGCTAAATTGGCCCTGCAATACACTCTGTTTCATCACTTAGACACCCTTGACTTCATTTGACTCCATAGCCCAATGGCTTTGACATACTCTCACTCATCCTATTACATTTGACCATCTTACCCATCCAAAACAATCAACAAACACTACACCTAATAACTAGCCTAAAATCAAAACCCTAGAGCAAAAAGAAGACATCCTTTGCACCCAATAGAGATATCCCTCTCTGAGTCCAGGAAGGCTAGGTCCTCAGACTCCAAAGCTTGGTTCCATGTTACCCTGTCATTTTGTCTACCAATATGCCAAATCACGGGACCCTAATAGGACCAATCAACCCACCTAGAAAGAGGAACGGTGCGTGGTATATAATTACAATGATTGATTACTTAACAATATGGGTCGAAGCATAACTAGTAACGAACTGCACTGCAACAAATGCATCAAAGTTTATTTTTGAGTGTATATTGTCTAGATTTGGATGTCCAAATATTTTGATGAGTGACCAAGGTTAACACTTCCTGAATAAGACCATTGAAGCATTGACTGAGGATTTCCAAGTCTATCATCATAAGAGTACCCCTTATCACCCTCGGGTCAATGGACCAGTGGAAGTATTTAATAATATTTTGGAGAATTCACTTACTAAGGTATGCAATGTGAACATATATGACTATGACCTTAGACTTCCAATAGTACTATGGGATTATAGGACCACATGTAAGAATTTGATAGGAAAAACACCCCTCAGGTTGGTTATAGGCAAGAAGTTGTGATGCCTGTGGAGTAAATTTTGCCTAGCTTGAGGATTGGAGCTTTTACAGACATGGCATACACGGATATAATGAAGGAAATAATTTCACAGTTTTTTTCTTTGGAGGAAGATAGATTTATAGTAGGATTCCATCGATAGGTGTGGAAAGTAAGAGAAAAATCCTGGCATGACAGACATACTGAGATGAAGAAATTCCAGGTAGGAGACCTTGTTCTCCTCTATGATAGTATGTTTGTGAAGTTTCTAGGAAAATTCAAGATGCATTGGTTGGGCCCATACATTATTGATCATATTAATAACAGAGGTGCAGTTCAATTGGAAAATTTAAATGGATAATTGGTTCAAGAAAGAGTAAATGGTAGTCGGTTGATGTTGTATAGGGAAAACCTTGCCCCTATAGCTTCACTTTGAAGAAGAAAGGAGAAAAGTATTAGTGCCACCTATAGTTGAAAGTGGGCACTGGACTATAAACTACGCTACGGAGAAAGAGCTTTGACATAGGAAGCATCGATGTAAGAGGGGGTGTTCGCTACAGTCCGGAGTATGTATAATCTCACAAGAGGGTTTTCTTTGCTACAATTTGGGATATGTCAAAGAGTCTCCAGAAAAACATTGTAGTTAAAAGGAAATGTTGTCGTTAAAAAGCACGGAAAACTGCATTTATGATAATACAATCTGAATAGGATCTGATATAATGATGAGGTTATAAGTTTAAATTTGTTATAAAAAATCGTGTCTCACTAATATTTGGCACTTTGATGTCCTGAGAGCTCAAAAATTTCTAAGTGCGGAGAAGTTGAAGAATTTTCACTACTGTATGAATACTAAGGATTTCATGCACATATTCAAGGAGAAGGGTATAGAAAGAATTATGGAACAAGCCACAACACCGTCTCATACACCTGTAGCTTCAACTGAGATGCTTATGGCAACATTACCACTCACACAGTGGAGATCTCCATGGAATAAGCGGACGAAAGAGCAAATAACAAAGAAGAAGCATGACAAGAAACATGTTGAGCCATAGCAAGAACTTGAACCTGTGAAGGATAGTGAGGAAGATTCCATTGCCTCTCCTATCATTCATTCCACCTATAAAACCAAATTTGAAGCCGGTAAAAGATTCAAAGGATGTGAAGTATGGCACCTTCACACCCCTATTGCCAGAATCAATGTCGTTTTTAGGATAAATCCTTGGGAAAATATCGTAGCTGAAATTCGCGGACTGTGATTTCAACGATAGGAAGAAATACCCAAAGTTTGCACCAGGAAGATGTCTAAATAAGTTACACTACCCTGAGAGTGGTGTGACAAGGTTAGAGTTGCAACATTGGATGACTGGATTAGTGTAGTCTAAGTTACTGAACATTCTGAATGTGCCCTGCTTCGGCAGAAGTCCAGAAAACACAACTTGTGTAAGACAATTTCTCATGTTGGTGCATGATGGATGCTTCTGGATGGGAGATAGGATCCCTATTGAAGAAATGTTGATATGGAGAATCACAAGGTTGTCTTATCAAGGAAGGAACCCTACAGAATAATTTTTGGGTAAATACCCAGCCAAAGAAATAGTGGATAATATGAAGAAGAAGTTTGGATTGACAAAAGGGAAGTGAGGATACAACATCAATTCAATCAATGACTAGGGAGTTTGCTTTGCAGCACACATAATATCTAAAAAGATCATGAGAAAGTGTTGAGCCAATGAAGTCCCTGCAGCAGTAGTTTCATTACCTCTGTAGTGCGCTGACGGGTTTCAGTACAACTGGGTTGCCTACCTGTGCAAATAATTTACGGAAGATTGTTGCGAGGTCAAGGAGAAAGGTACTACAATTCATTATTCATGGTTTATTTTGATAACAGCAATGTTGGCATGGAGATTACTGGAGGAGTCACAATTTCCTTTGGTAGCTTCAAATGTGTGTGAAGCTGTGTGCTATGCCTCGCTCTAGTATACCACTCAACCGTCAGGAGCGTAGGAGAACATGATATTTTTTTTGTTATATAATATGGATTTTCATATGTTTTTGAGACAACACCCTCGTTTGTCACCAATCCTATACTAGAAATATCAATTTGTCGCAAAGTTCAAGGTTGACTTCCACAAAATCTATATACAAGCTCACAAGGATGTGATGAATACATGGCATCCATTGCCATATTTGGTAACCGAAAATGATCTCCTTACAAAAGTAAAAAATTGGCCCGCAGAATGGATGAAAATGACTGAGACAGAGGTAGGAGATAGTTCAATAGAGGAGTAAACATCGCAGCATGGGGAACAAGTGGAAAGGATAAGGAAAAGGATGAGGAAGAGGGAGAACGAGAGGAGAAGCATGACAAGAAACCTCTTGGAGGAGATGAACACAACAAAGAGTCTGAAAGGACTGAGATAGACCGTTCTATTGCAGAAAAGAGGAAGGCAGGTGTCAAAGCTACCAAGAAACCCAAAAAGAAGCATAAGATAGATAGGATGAAGGACATATTGTCATTGGTCCTCACTGAGGGGGATTGGATCAAATTGAAGACAAGGTACAGGAAGCTACGACAGAGTCATGTAATAGGATAAATGATCTTTATGGCGCACTTCTATCAAGTGTAGAAGAGCGGATTGCAGAGTTAAATATACTGACACAGAAAACCATACATCCAGCACAGACAAAGGAAAGGCTTCGGGAAGGAAGATTAATAGAGCCCACACTTGGGGTGCGGTTAATACAGATACTTGTTGGAGCCCTACAATTTGACTCTACGAAATTAAAGCAATAGGTGAAATGATGGAAGTATGTTAACATGAATATCGCAGTGATGCCATTGCAGAGATTGCATGAGTTTCATTACAGAATCATAGATAAGTCGAAGCATTGAGAACATCTCACTGCAAAATTGAACATTCAAAACAACATAAAATTTGAAATGGGAAATATAAACTGAAAACAGGAACTCTAGCAAAAAAACCCCAATAAACATGAAAAACAACCCAAAAACAAAAATTGTTTATTCCAGAATGAGGTTTTATTTTTTTTTTAGGTTTAATTTGCAACATTTTTTAAAAATGGCAGTAAAACCAATTTTCATGTGCCAAATAAATGGAAAAAACACACTTAATATGATTTTTATTTTCCGAGTACAATTTAAACATATTTTTAGTAATGACATTAAATATAAAATAATGGGATTTTAGACACATTTAAATTCAAATATTTTGTATCCATGTCGTTTAACATATAATATCATGACACTAAAAATCCCTAAAATTCTAATTGTTTTCAACCATAATGTTAAATATAAAAGATATTTCACAATTTCTCACCCATAGAATAAAAAAATATTAACTTTTCAATATATTTCAACCATGATATCATGAAAAAATTATATGACTAAAATAACCCAATGAAACATAAATTATTTCTCCAAGTTAGTGTTTCATTGTGAATATTTTAGACAAATGAATTCATCATAATTAAAACATATAATCCAACAAACATAAAAATTACTCATAACTTCATGTAAAATCATATGGAAGTTAAAATATCATTTTCATTGCTCAATGCGAACATCATTTATATAAATTTTCTTACACAATTACTCAAAATCAGTCATATTTTATTACACACCATCAAAATTTACATCTTCAGATGAATGAATAGATGTAGATGAAGATGTTCCATATTCTTCTCTTTCATCAACTAGTGCCCCACCTGAGTCAACATGCATTCCTACCACTTGAGGTTTCAAAAGTCTTCTATATCTATGATTGGGTTCAGCTGACTGTTAGGTGCCAATTTTGTACACTTTTCCTACACTTTTTTTCCTTATTTTTCCTCATAACCATAACCAATGGGAGTATCCTTACCTATTTCTCCTACCTTTCTACCCTAATTTGTGATGTTTCACCTTGCTTTTATTACTTTGCCAATTCACCAATTATTATGATATATCATACCTTTTTCTGACTAATTGATGGTGAATGTTTGGAGAAGATCGATGGTCTTTCTATTGTCTTTTTAGATGCCATTTATAGCACCAAAGACCCCGAGCACAAAGTTCATAGGAGTAGTTAAGAAGGTGTTGTTACAACAAAGCAATGTTGTTACACCTTGCTATTACAGACCCATCGTCAAAATGTTGTTACACTTTGTTGTTACAGACTCGCTGGCGAACTGCTCATACAGTTGTACCATTGAGTGATCTCATCAACATTTGTTGCTGATATTTCCTCTGGTCGTTACACTACAGCTATGATTCTATTACGATAGTTGTAGAAGTTGTTTAGCATTTTATTTTTGGGATAATAGCCTAAGGGTGGTTTTGATTGTAATATTTTATTTTCTAGTCAGAACTTTATTAGGGAGTGGTTACAACTATATGTGTTCTATTTCAATTAGCATGAGAATCATAATATTCTCATGACTGATCTATCCCTGGATTTTCTGATGTAACCACTATATAGTTCTCAGCCCTAGAGGTCGAGAGGTTAGCGGAGAACAACATTATTTTGGCTCTATAATTGTGTTCAAATTAATACAGATTATCCTGTTATTGTTGTTAAATGAATTATTCTATTTAGTTTCCATTAAGTTCTTCTTCTACCTGCGCCCTGCTAGGGAGGAAGGGCCCTCATTCTTAGCAGGGATTGCAGTGATGAAAGTAGTTGTGGGCATGTAATTGTATTTCAGTTTATGTATCAATAGAGTGTTGTTGCTGATGTTTAGTTGAGAATATATCTGCTTCGATTTCAATACTTTATATGTTGTTACACATATGATATTAGAGACACCAGCTAGGTACTTGTTGTGTGGTGAGCTAGACAGATTAATTGAAGTGTAATTCCAATCTTGTATATCCTTTTATTTCTGTATGAGTGATTTATTTCCAGCATTTACTTCAACAACGATTTCTTTTCTTTGGAATTGCTTCTGGTTGGTGTATCGGCATAGACAATGCAACTATCATTGGAATAAACAAACATCCCTAGATTGATAATTAATGTGTGTTGTTTAGTCATTTAACAGTGATTTATATAGTCCAACATTTTGGCGTCGTTTTTAGGGATGGAAGTGAAGATCCAATCAATTAGAGTTGTTTCTTAGAAGTGAAATTTTCGTGTGTTTTGATAGAGTGTCTCTAGCGACACAATTTCCAGGCAGTAAGACGAGAGGTAATAACCTGCACAACGCTCTAACAAATATGAGCAGGCTCACCAATGTCTTGATGGGACACTTAGGAATTGAATTTATGAGTATTTTTTTTCTTCTTAGAGTGTCTCCAGTGACACAATTGTCGGGCAGTAAGACGAGAGGTAAGAACCTGTGCAACGCTCTAACAAATCTGAGCGGGCTCACTAATGTCTTGCTGGGACACTTAGGAGTTGAATTTCTAAGTATTTTGTTTTATTCTTAGAGTGTCTCCAGTGACACAATTGTCAGACGGTAAGACGAGAGGTAATAACCTACGCATTGCTTTAACTAACTTTAGTAGGCTCACCAATGTCTTGCTGGGACACTTAGGAGTTGAATTTTGGGTGTTTTGTTTAGGGTTCCTTCAGCTATACAGTCGTTGGGCGGTAAGACGAGAGATAAGAACCTGTGCATCGCTCTAACAAACTTGGGCGGGCTCACTGCTGTAGAAACTGAAGCACTTATAGGATGAATTGATACACATAGGGCCCATGTGTGCTGGTAGGACAAAATCTACAAACACCCACCACTCTACTAACTACAGGAAAGACGGGTCATAAGAAGGAAAAGAAGAGTGCAGATTTGGGAAGGAACAAATTCTTTGGAGATTTGATTTCAAGGGCAGAAAAGGAACAGTCCATGTCATATAGAGATAATAGCAAGGTAGGACCACAGAAAGTAGCTACCATATCAAGACCTGGACCATCGGTGTCTTCCGTGTTTAGACCTCACCATCCTTCGAACAACATATCCATTCTTGATATCAAAACTCTAGAATCAAAACAACAGTGGAGAATTATTGTTCAGGATATGATAATTGAAGGACATGGAGAGACCAGTGGGGATCATCAGGGACCTTAGGAACAATAGTCAGTTGATCATTAATTGGATGCTAGTAGTGTTGTTAAACAATTGATCCTGGAGCATCCCGATCCTTCTATTTGTCAATCTCCAGTGCATTTCGAGGCCAATTCATCCCATCAGGAAGAATCAGCCATGGGGGACGAGAATGTCAAGATAGATAGCTCTGTTAATTTTGAATTTCCAATAGTAGTAACACGAGATGAGGCTCCTATGAAGAATATCCCTTTATCATCCCTACCATCCTTTCAGGGGATGGCTTTTGAAGATCCTGATACCTTTCTATTTGAATTCGATGTGCAGTGTAGAGGTTATGACTACACTACAGATTCTTAGAAGCTGAAATTATTACCTGCTACTCTGAAAAGAGCAATATTAATATGGTTCATGAGATTGGGTGCTGGCAATATTCTAACCTGGAATGACATGAGAGAGAACTTCCTATTTAAGTGTCAGGACTACTGTCGAACCACGGATTTGAAGGGCAAGATTTTTAGAATTGCACAGAAGGAGGAGGAAATCCTAGAAGACTATCTAGAGTGATTCCACTACAATTTACAGAGGTCTAAGTTCAGTAACTTAGATCCAGAAATTCTAAATCCAATATTCTTAAAAGGTTTAGGAGATGATTGTCTGGAGCATCTAACATAATAGGAAAAGGAGACATATCGCAAGAAATGTTTGATGAGATAATGAAGCTTTTCCTGCGTAGCTCAAGAGGATCAGTCAAGGCAAGAGTTTCAGTTTGGGACCCTTCACTTCGGATACAGAAGTCCACAAGTGTAGGAGTAACTAGAGAAGAGATCATGAACTTATTTGAGGATTTTAAAACCAACCTCCTTAGCACTCTCTCTACCTAGATCACTACAGTACAAGTCAAGAAAGCACAAGTAGAAGCTGAAGTAGCCTTAGCAATATTCTATCCCCGATGCAAAAAGAAACATTTGGAAAGAGAATGTGGACTGAATAGTATCAGCCTGTGCAACATCTGTGATTTGGTGCACTCTACGAATCAGTGTCATGAGTTTCCCAGACTGAAGGTGGTACTTCAAGAATCAAGCGAGGATGTTCAGTCTTCTTATTTCATCAGATCAAAGAAACCATGGCAGTCACGACCTATAGGTATGCCTTCATATTTTTCCTCTTTTAATCCTTGGAATAATATTTATGATAGTCAGCAATACCCATGGTAGTATCCTACTCCTACCTCAACAAATTTCCTTCACCATGGAACCAGTGGTCATCTCCTCCACCAATGTAATATCGTCCATCACAACCCAATCCTTGGGGTCAGAACTAGAGAGGCAATGGCCAAGGTCCAGTACCTCCTCCAATACCAATGCAATAGCAGCAGTTACAACTGCCCTCTATTCAAAATCCTACACCTTATGTCTGACCCCAATTACCCGTGCAAGCTAACCCCAATCCAATTAATAAGGCAGCCCAGAGGATGGATGCTCTCATTACCCTCTAAAATTATCTTATTATTTGTATCAGAATTAATGAGGTTCGGCTTCGATGAGGGAAATTAATCAAACCTAAACATACCCCAATTATTACCGAAGAAAGTGAATCACCCAGGAAAGATATGAACAATTATGAGGTAGTTATTACACATGTAACATCTGATACAACACCCAATGTTACATCTGTAATAGCTAGCTCGGAAGGTTCTATTGTTCCTACAACAGCCAGTCTGAGTAAGGTTGGTACATCTATGATAGCTGACTTAGCTGTTAGCATTTAGAACCCCCCATACCCTCAACGATTAACTGAAACTGGGTTGGAATTCCTCAAGGAGCTGCAAAATTTGTATGTGTGGATTCCACTGTTACAAGATCTTAAAGAAGTGCCTATCTATGCTAAAACAGTAAGGGATCTACGCGTCAAAAGAACTGGAAGGAAACCCAAGGACCCTGCTACTATCCATGTCATGGGAAAATTGTCTGATCTTATTATTGATCAACCTTTGTTGAAAAAATATAATGATCCAGGGAACCCTACAGTGACTGTCAATATTGAAAATCATCCCATAACCAATACTTTGATTGATTTAGGGGCAACTATTAATGTCATGACTAAAGACCTCTTCATCTCTCTAGGACTTCATGGACTTAGACCTACACCCACAGTGCTTGAACTAGTAGATAGGTCCCATGTCAAGCCTGAGGGAATGATAGAAGATGTAGTCATCATTGTGGCTTCCTGGAATTATCTGATTGACTTCCTCATTTTACAAACCAAATCCAACCTGGGGGGTCATCCTCTGATCTTGGGAAGACCGTGGCTAGCCATTGCACATGCATATATCGGATGTAGGTCTAGATCTATGGTGATCTTAGATGGACAAGCCACTCATAAACTGAACCTTTATCCCCCAAAAAAACCTCATATGGATTCGAGTAGTCCCTAGTGGGACTAATTTGCACGTGAATCTGATCTTTCCCTACCTCTTCTCACACTTGGAAAAGCACAATACTTTAATGATGAAACATAGGATGATATAATTAATGGTTTTATTAGTAATTCACTCCCTGTTTCCTCCATTAGAGATTTAGGAGAAGAATATGAGGAATATGATGCAATTATCGAACATTTGAAAACAACTCCACTTACTATCAATAGTCCTGTTGAAATCGAACCTGGAAAATGTTTAAACATCAATCCTAACTTGACTGCTGAACAAAAAAGATTGCTGATACAGCTATTACAGAAATAAAAAAAGGCATTTTCATGGGACTATACTGATATGAAAGGAATCCATCTTGGCCTATGCACTCACTGCATTTACCTTAAAGAAGATTGCAAACCAGTTAGACAACCTCATCGCGTAATGAACTCCACATTTAAGGAGATAATGAAAGAAGAATTGCAGAAACTACTTAAAGCTAATTTCATCTACCCCATTATGACAGTCAATGGGTACCTCTGCTTGTCATAGTTCCAAAGAAGAATGGAAAATGGAGAGTTTGTGTTGACTATAGAGAAATTAACAAGGCCACTCAAAAGGACCATTTTCCTTTACCATTCATTGATTAGGTCTTGGACACTCTTTCTGGAAAAAAATTATTTTCATTTCTAGATGGGTTTAGTGGCTAGAATCAAATACAGATTTCTCTAGAAGAATAAGACAAGACAACCTTTACTTGTCCATGGGGTAATTTTTCATACAAAGTCCTTCCCTTTGGCCTCTGTAATGCACCAACAACCTTTTAGAGGGAAATATTTGGTATTTTTTCTGATCTTTTGAATGACTGTCTTGAAATATTTATGGATGATTTTACACCCTACGGGGATGCCTTTGGGACAAAATTAGCTAACTTGGAAAAAGTGTTGGAATGTTGTGAGCAAACTAATGTTGCTCTGAGCACGAAAAAATGCCACATGATGATGACCGAGGGAATTTTGCTGCGACATTTCATTTCAGCAGATGGAATCAAGGTAGATCCTGCAAAAATTGAGGTAATCTTGAAAATCCCAACCCCTAAGACTCTGAAAGAGGTACATATTTTTTTGGGACATTCAGGATACTATAGGAGGTTTATAGAGATTTTTTCAAAGATTGCATCTCCTCTATTTTCATTACTTATGAAAGATGCGAAATTTGTGTGGACAGGGAAGTGTGAGAAGGCCTTTTTAAAGTTGAAAAATTGTGTCACAACAGCACCTGTTTTACAAGAACCAAACTGGGAATTTCCATTTCATATTGCTACAAACACATCTGACATGGTTGTCAGTGTTGTTTTGGGGCATCTGGAGGAGAAGAAACCTTATGCAATTTATTACATCAACAAAAACTTAACTCCAGCAGAACTCAACTACATTGTTACTAAGAAGGAATTCCTAGCAGTAGTGCATGTTATCAACAAATTCCGGCTCTACATCACTAGGTACCAAGTATTTGTACACACTGACCATGCTGAAATTCGATTTTTAATGAAAAAATTGTTACTAATGGTAGATATACACGATGGTTATTGCCGTTACAAGAATTTGATATTACTATTTTAGATAAACCTGGAAAAGATAATGTAGTTGTTGATTTCCTTCCTAGATTAACTGTAAGTGATGATTGCACTTCCACTGAGGATTCTTTTCCAGATGAGTACCTTTTTGCCATCTCTACTCACTCACCATGGTATGAAGATATAGCCAATTAACTTGCTGTAGGAAAATTCCCACACCAATTTTATTCCAAGGAAGGAAGGAGGATTATAGAACAGAGTGCTACCTACTCCTGGATAGAAGGAAATCTCTATCATGCTGGGCCATATTTTCAGATTAGGTGATGTGTTAGAGAAGATTATGTATTTAAGATCCTAAAGGCTTGTCATGAGGAACCTTGTGGAGGACACTTTGTTGACAATAGGACAGGACATAAAGTACTCTCAACAGGGTACTATTTGCCAACTATATTCCAGGATGCCAAGAAGTTTTTGAAAGGATGTGATAGCTGCCAAAGGATGGGCCATCCTCTAAAATCAGATGAGATGTCGTTACAGTGTCAGATAGTAATAGAACCATTTGATAAATGGGCCCTAGAATTTGTGGGGTCAATTAATCCTTCATCACAGCAAAAAGCATACATATTTTTCTGCACAGATTATGTCACAAAATGGGTTGAAGCAAAGGCACTAACTAGAGCAACAGAGAAGTATGTTTCAGATTTCCTGTTTCAAGGTATTTTTGTTTGCTTCGGGATACCCAAAGAGATAGTGATAGATGGGGGGCCTCAGTTCACATCTCATTTAATCAAGAAGTTGGTTGAAAAGTATGGAATCCAACACAGAATCACTACACCATATCACCCACAGGAAAATGGTCAAGTAGAAAGCACCAATAAATTCATTGAGGGAATCTTAACAAAGACAGTAGCCAGCCACCAAAGAAACTGGGCCGAGAAACTTCCAGAGGTACTGTGGGCTTACAGGACAACATGGAGGAATACTAAAGGCTTCTCACGATATGAATTGGTGTATGGTAATAATCCCTTATTTCCCATATAATTTTCAATAAATACATTAAGAACAACATTTCAGGTTGATCTAGATTTGAGTATAGCACAGACTCAAAGATTGAACCAGCTCAATGAGTTGGAAGAGAAATGGCTGGCTGCCATTCAACAGACAGAGATCATTCAACAACAAAGAGCCAGATGGCATGATGGGTTTATTAAGAATAAAAATTTCTAGAAAGGATATTGGGCTCTTTTGTATGATTCAAGGTTCAAATATTTCAAAGGCAAGCTTTGCACCAGATGGCTAGGTCCTTACGAAGTGGATACAGTCTTTGAAAATGGGACTATAAAATTGGTCACCATTGACAGTGCTAAGATGTCGTTACTGATTAATGGGCACCGTCTAAGGTTATATCATCAACCCGCTTCGAAGGAATCATTTTTCAACATTGTCGCGGACTTTGATTTTCATGTTACGACAACAAGGGAACATTATCCTGTGCAGCCTTAAAAACTAAAATTCCAATAAGTGCAGTAGTTGAAAACCACCTTTGTGGCAGTTTTTACACCTCTTAAAAAATAAAATAATAAATCAATAAAAATAAATAATAAAATAAAAATAAAAACAAAAATAAATCTAACTGTGAAAACCCCTTTCTGGGGCACAGTCAGACAATCAGTAACAGTTGAAAACCACTCCTGTGGCGGCTGTTGCACCCATTTTTTTCTTCCTAAAAAATCATCTTCCCTTTCTGATATATTTCATAGGATGATGGTATTCATGTAATTTCTTTTTCTGTACCAATTTCTCATTATTATTATGTTTTTTTTTAGAATAATCTAAGGGATGTCTTGGTTGTTACACATGTAACAGCCGACAACCATGAATACTGTTTTTTATGATTCATTCCATAAAAAACAATAATCATGTCGTCCAAACACAACAACATGAGTGCAACAAGTAGGACGTTGCCAATTCAAAATCTTCCTCCACGTCACCTCAGGTATGTCATTAAAAAGGTAAACGTTGTCATTGATAATTCAATGATTAATTGGAAAATTAATGCTATTCCTATGATGGTCATGGGCAGCCATCACCATTAAAGTGGGGGAGGGGATATGACTTGAAATCATTGCAAAAAGGTCGTAATCATAAATATCTGTTAAATTTGGATGCACCTAATTAATAAGAAAATTTCCAATGATGACTGAATCCGGTTGGAAAAGAGCGTGTGTACGAAATCCCATTACTTTCCATAATGAGCCATTTATGAATATTAGTGTGAGGTACGATTCGGTAAATCCATAAAATCTGTCACCTCACATCAACCTCCTCAACTGAAACCTTGCATCCTCATTGTAAACTCGTTGATTGGGATAAGCACATATGCTGAGAAGAAATGAATTAAGAAACACAGTGATATTATAGTGCGATTGAACAACAAGAAGTGAATTTAGAAAAAAACAACAGAGATGAGTGGAGCAGCAGTTAGGCACAAACTAGATTCTATGGATGCCTTGTAGAATTGTCCAGAATCCTACCATATATTCAGAGATGTTGGGTGGATTGATTTTTCCCAGAAGCTTGAAGGCTCAAATGAGGCAGTGACAATTGAATTTGCTCAGAACTTGAACAATAATCAAACTCGAGTAAGGGGCATGCAAGTGGAGGTGACTGAAGAGGTAATTTCTTGGGTAAATTCATTTCCAGTAGAGGGGAAAAGGTGGTTTAACAGAAAAAAAAAAATGATCCCTCCTTGAAAGAAGACTTCCTAGTAGGGGAAGAAAAATTGGAGAATAAAGTGAGAGGAATTGAAAGATTGTCACTTCCTCATCCTTGGGAAGATGTTGCCCTGGGCTTAGTTAAATATATCACTTGTGAGGGAAGATCCATGATAGTGTTGAACTATCGCTTTCCTCTTCTTAATCACCTTCGACATGAGAAAAGAATTAATCTTCCATTCTATTTGTTAGGTAACATCAAGCATATGACAGCAGTAGTGAAAACAGCAGCACACCTGGAGGCATGTGTGACTAATCATAGACTCATTAAGCTAATCGTGATGGATGCCCCAGTCCAATAAGGAAAAAATTTGGAAGAATTCAAGAAAAAGAGGCCGAGGACAAGCCGAGGGAAACAAACCATGACTTCAGGAGGAAGTCAGGTAGAGGTGGAAACCCAGACTCGCCCTGCTGGAGTTAGGATTGGGAAAAAGCCTATTGATGAACCAATTGGGGATAGAAGACCAAAACAAAGAGTGAAATTTAGAATACTTGCGGAACCTTTTCCTACGGTCGAAAAGCATACGGAAGAAAAAGTTTTAGAATAAGAAAGGCAACCCTCCTCATCAGGTAAGGACAAAACCAATGCCTTGTTTTTAGAAATTGAAAGTATAAGAATGAAAAAAAAAACAATTAAAGTAGAAATTATCTGAGGGGAAGGAAATCCCGGTGTCTGTATGCATGACATGTTTTGAAGACTTAACAGCAATGGGATATAAGGCCCGTAGAGAAAATATCAGCCTAATGGAAACAGAAACAGAATAGCAGGAGGCTGTTACACAAGAACCTATTGATGATATTATTGTTACACAAGAACCAATAGTTAAAGCAGAGCCTGCTATAATAATTGACCTAGAAGTCGACCCACAAGAACCTGTGGAGTCCACTCCTATTGTAGAAGAAACAACAATGGACACAGAGGGTACTCTAGGTGGAAACAAAGGGGCTGCCACACAAGAACCCACTGAGGAGGTTGTTGTTACACAAGAACCAGAAGTAGAGGTGGAAAAACCCCATGTGGCAGAGGCTGGTACACCCATCGTTGATGAAGATATTGAATGCAGGAGAATTCTGAGTCCCATCTCAGGATGGAGTTCTGAGAAACTCTTGTTAATTTATGAGTTACAAAAGTGGAAACAAGAAGAAATATCCCTTTGGGATGGGACGATTTCGCTAAAGGAACATCAGAGAGAAATAGACACTTTACATGAAAGATGGATGAAAGAAGAGTTGAAGAAAGGATGGGAGAATTACAAGAAGAAGGAAGCTCTGAAGAAATAGGAAGAATAGTTTCTCTTATTACAACAACAGGTTCAGGACCTCACCATAGACAAGCAAAGACTTCATGACCTCACTGTCAACTTGCTGGGTTGTAGGCGGCCTTCTCCATCCTATCCTATTTTTTTGTGGGAACGTTACTTATCGTTTCAATTGAAATCCATTATGGAGGATAGACCTTATTTATGTTCTTTCACTCGTACATTTCTATATGTTTTCCCTGCCTCTGATTTTGATGAGCAAAGCTTGCTGAGTGAGTTATTCTTACACAATATTATTTGTGAACATGTGTGTATGCAGATGGTTGTGACAATATTCTCTAATATGGGAAATATTAAATTGAGAGCTTTTGTGTCCTTCATAAAGAATCAGATTGAATGGCATCTGGCCATTAAATATATGGAGACTAATGAGGAGAAGATGACATTATGGGTTTGGGCAGAACCACGACGGGTTGCTGAGTTGAGATGAGAATTCAGGATAAGGCTGAGTACCCCTGGGATTAAAGAACCAGCTGCCACTTATAGAAGAAGAATTGTGAACTTCTACCTCAATCAGTTTTCAATGATTAATAGTCGAGCTTTGACAGGGTGCTTGAAATGCACAGAAGCCAGCAATGCTGAGTTATTGAAGGGGGATCCATTCTCATTCTAGAATTTGGTGGTGGTTGTTACACATGTACTACCTTATGCACAGATTGTACAATCCCTTAGTGCTTTGTGGGTGGGATTGAGGTTCAAGTTTCCTTTGATCTAGTTGCCAATTGAGGATTACCAGATCAATTATGAATTGAGTAAGTATGAGTCAGAATCTTGGGTAAGGCAGTTGATGGCCAATCAGGGATACAGGTCTGCAGATGAAGACATAGATGGTGCTTATGATCTCACTAACCTTCATTGAAGATATTCCCATGAGAGATGAGTTTGCATGAGGACATGCAAGTATTTTAGTTGGGGGGAGATGTTGGGTGCCAGTTTTGTACACTTTTCCTACACTTTTTTTCCTTATTTTTCCTCATAACCATAACCAATGGGAGTATCTTTACCTCTTTCTCATACCTTTCTACCCTAACTTGTGTTTTTTCACCTTGTTTTTATTACTTTGCCAATTCACCAATTATTATGATATATCATACCTTTTTATGAATAATTTATGGTGAATTTTTGGAGAATATCGATGGTATTTGTTTTGTCTTTTCAAATGTCATTTATGGCACCAAATACCCTAAGCACGAAGTTCACAGGAGAAATTAAGAAGGTTTTGTTAAAACAAAGTGATGTTGTTACACCTTGCTATTACAGTCCCATCGTCAAACTATTGTTACACTCTGTTGTTAAAGACTCGTTGACGAACTAATGATACAGTTGTACTGTTGACTGATCTTGTCAACATCTGTTGCTGATATGTCCTCTAGCCGTTACACTATAGTTGTGGTTCTGTTATGATAGTTGTAGAAGTTGTTTAGAATTGTATTTTTGGGATAACAACCTAAGGGTGGTTTTGATTGTAATATTTTATTTTCTAATCAGAACTTTATTAGGGAGTGGTTATAACTATATGTGTTATATTTCGATCAGCATGAGAATCATAAGATTCTCATGACTAATCTATCCCTAGATTTTCTGATGTAACCACTATATAGGTCTCGGCCCTAGAGGTTGAGAGGTTAGCGGAGAAAAACATTATTTTGGCTCTGTAATTGTGTTCATATTAATATATATTATCATGTTATTATTGTTACATGAGTTATTCTATTTAGTTTCCATTAAGTTCTTCCTCTACCTACTCCCTACTAGGGAGGAAGGGCCCTCCTTCTTAGCAGGGATTGCAGTGATTAAAGTAGTTGTGTGTGTAATTGTATTTTAGTTTATGTATCAATAGAGTATTGTTGCTGCTGTTTAGCTGAGAATATATCTGCTTCGATTTCAATACTTTATATGCTATTACACATATGATATTAGAGACACCAACTGGGTAATTGTTGTGTGGCGATCTAGACATATTAATTGAAGTGTGATTCCAATCTTGTAGATCCTTTTATTTTTGCATGAGTGATTTATTTCCAGCATTTACTTCACCAATGATTTCTTTTCTTTGGAATTTCTTCCAGTTGGTGTATCGGCATAGACAATGCAACTATCATTGGAATAAATATACATCCATGGATTGATAATTAATGTGTTTTGTTTAGTCATTTAACAGTCATTTATATAATCCAACACAGACTGCCTTCTCAACATTGTTTCTTCTGGTAGAAACCTCTTCTAAATCTCTATCTTCTTGGAGTGAAGAGTTCCTCTCTTTGTTAAATTGAAGTCATAAACAATTATTCCAACTTCCTCCAATTTTAAGAGGTCTGTGCGGCGATGATTTATATTTGTAACCTTTATTTTTCTCTTTACACCAATTTTTTTATCAACTACCATCTTTGGATTGTACACACCATTGAATGGGTTTGTGTGTGTGGCATACAAATGTACTTCAGCAACTGTAACATCTTCATTTTCTATAATGACCTTTATAACCTTGGAAACCCATAATGGATAGCCATGTGGATCTTCATGTGCTAACATTGTGATCATCCAACCCTCCTTAATATCCTGCACTAAACCCCTGTAAAGGTCTTCCATGGCTTGACATTGTGCACGATATCTTCTTGAACCAATATGCATTTATCTTTCCTCCACCTGTTTAGAATTAATAATACATGCGATTCTTGTTGCTCAACAATGTTTGTTTCCTCCTGTTCATTTGACACATTTTGTGGCCAAATAAATGGATTCTTCAATATAATATCTTCAATTGCTGTTCTTGAAAGAATGTCACTCTTATCATTGAAAAAGGACTCCCACCAAACTGAATCAACAACATCAAAGTACTCATATTATATCTAATGTATTTTTTAATTTCTTCCAGAAATTCAGAATAATCTATATCTCTCTTCTTCCTTCGTGCATTATGAAATTCACCAATTGATTGTAATAACAATATATTTGACGCAAATATTGGATGATTTGGAATGAAATTCAATAATTCAAAACCTGATGACGACACCCATTCTATAGTAGTTGAGTACTTCTTGCCCCATAAAAGTTTTTTCCCATCAATTTTTTTGATACGAAATTGATGTTGGAAGCTAATGTCATTAAGTTGTTCAATGCATTTCTCCTCACCATGTGGTCCTAGAATAAACCTTCGTATGTCAACAATTTATTCTAACACATGAAAAATAGGTTGTGGCATATATGATTTCTTAATGCAGTCAATTAATGATGGCAAGCTCCCATTATCCTTCCTCCTCAATGTTACTGAAAAACGACTGAACATCTGATCAATATGGTCACGAGCGTGCCCAACAAGAAGGAAACCAACCTTTCCCTTATGAAAAGTTCTGAATTCAACAGGCATGTTTAGATATCCAGAAACAATATATT
>CM076570.1:193756228-194016228 GCA_034641835.2 Pinus albicaulis | reverse complement strand
AGAAGAAGATATGGGAAAGAAAAAAAAAAACACTACATGATGCTACAAGACTATATCAAAGGGATTATTCTAGTAAAGGTAGACATGTTACTTTTGAAAATGAGGAATTGGAAGTTGAGGATGAAGAATGTGTTTCCATTACTAAGGATCATATTAGAACCTATGTTAGAAAGGAGAAGAGCCATAAAAAAACAAAAAACAAAATTCTCAAGAATGTCTCCCTTCTAGTTTAATGATGAGATTGCTTCGGTTGAAGAAAATATCACAACCAATAGGAGGAAGAAACAAAAAATTACTCATTCTGAAAAAATCGTGGACAAAAACAAAGGTCCTAGTGAAAACTCAAAAGGAAACAGGGAAATAATTACACCAGGAGCTGATTTAGAGGATAGCGTTATTAAAACAAACAAACAAAAATGTCGTTCAACATCATTTGTCGAAGAAAAATTTAACTGAGGGTGGCCAGTCATTTCAACTTAATGTCATTCAAGTCTACAAGCCAGATGAAAGACAGTTCAAATATCAAATTAGAAAGCCACACCACATGCATGTTCACAATTCAAAAACTTTGATGAGGTACAAGCCTTTTGCACATGTGGTTGATTATGTTCTTCTTGTCGATCCAATTCAGGGTCCTAACAAAGAATAATTTGACTAGTCAAAATGTTTTCAATACCAATATTGTGTACATGGGGGAAACCATTCTGTGGAAGCTCAAAGGAAATTGATGGAGGAATATCCCAATAACCTGCATTTTGAAACAATGAAATGTATCATTTATGTTGATTTCGCAGATACAGAAGAAAAGTTATTGGCATGAGATCATAATTCAGATTTAATGAGTATAAGATGTCTATGAATTCCATCCAAAGGGTCATATTTATTCATAGTGAATTTGAAGAAAAATGTGGTGGGGATAAGATAAAGGTTGATCATTCATTTCATAAGGAATGTTGTATGGAAATCAATTATCAAATTGAAGAAAAAAAATATTCAAAAGGTGGCAAAGTAAATTTTGGAATATTCAGAGGTATGGATAAAATTTTCTAGTTGCCATTTAGAACTGGAGAGATATGGGAATTGTTTGATCATATTTTTGAGTTGTAGGAGAACATTGGCATAAAAAATCAGAAAGTAAAAAAGTCTAAACCATTAATATGTACAAGTAGTAAATCAGGTCCTAAAATGAAGCTACTTCCAGAAGATATGAATACCACACCTTGGAGATCAATGCAAGGAGTGAAGGATGAAAAACTTGTCAAAACAATATTATCTCATGTAAATTCGATAGAATTATCAATGGAGGAAATGTATGAGAAATTTCTAAAGTAAGTTTGTTATTTTTACTTATTTCTAGATTATAAGTTTTTGTTAAATATAATATATCATTCTTGGTAGTATTTTTCATACATATCACTATATTAACATTGCTTACTTTATTTATTCAGTCACAAGGTTTATATGAGAATACAAGAAAAAATGGTTGAATTGTTGAAGGAAGATAGTTGGGATGATGTTGTATGCAACTACCCATATTCAAGTTCTACATTAGTGTTAAAAGATTTTTATCTTGAAATTAAAAAGGTATGTTAATTTATACATTCATTTCTATTCATATGTGTATTATTTTTATTTTATGACTTATACATATATTTATTTATTTCATTAGAGATGAAGAATGATGCAAATGGAGCACCAGATTGTTTCAGAAGCTTTATTGAAAAAATTAAAATGTAAAAGATGATAAAAAAATGTCTTAGTGATGTTGAAATTGATCCTAGTCTTAATCATTTCATTTGGAATGGGCTCCATACTATCCAATATCAAATAATATCAAGTGATTATGAAGACATTACAAAACTCATACCTAAAAGTGATTATTTCCTAGTTATTCCAAATATTCCTCAAGGTTTCAATATCCCAAATATTGAATATGATAGTGACCCTTATACTTATCAAGATTTTAGTAAAGTGGTTGCAGGATTTCTAGAAGTCACAACATCACCATTTTGGAGATTTTTTGACATGTCATTCAAACACACAATTGGGGTTGTTATTATTAAGATTCAAGGGAAAAACAAAGTCAAGGATGTAGCTTACATGGTAAGATATTGAAATTGTATGTTTGATTAATGTTAAAAAAAAAATTATGTACAAGCTAATTGAAATTTTACTATTTCATGTTACAGAAAAAATTCAAATCTTATTTATTATGGAAATCAACCCATTATAAGTGACTGAGTTCATTCATGTTGAAATTTGAACAAAGGATGATAGCTATAAGCCTATTCTTTTCAATCAAGTAGATGGAAAGAGTCATAGCCAAGTAATATTCCATGATGATGTTGTAAAAAAACTAACATATGAAGATAAATAAGCAAAAGGAGAGATAGTTAACCTATATAAAAAGCCACAGTCATTGATTAACCATATTTTAGATTTATGTTCAAATGAAGGAGATTTTGTTTTGGATTTATTTTCAGGCTCGATTTTTATTATATAAAAATGAATTGCACTATTTTATTTTTTAAATTTTTTGCGTTTATACTAGTTTACTAAATTTTTTATTTTGTACTTGATGATTAGGTACAACAATAGCATGTTTCTTACAAAAAGGAATACATTGCATTTCCATTGAGAAAGACCCAGTACACTGCAAATTTATTCACCAAAGAATTAATGCTCTTCAATTTCTTCCATATGCAATGCAGGAAGTTGGTTTGAGGAAAGGGGATTTTAATGAATCCGGTGTGGCAAAAAAACAAATGAACCTCAACCACTATTAGATGGAATGATTGGAAAGACATACTTTGGGACATTCGTAGACATCAAAGATCCATCAGAAGAGGAAAATGATCAAACTAAAGCCAATAATGAAAATATTGTGGAAGAAGACAATAATGAAACTCTTGAAGATGAAGAGTTTGGGTTACGTGATATTATTGAGTAAATTTTAGTTAAGCTTCCAAATGAAGATAATGTTTTGTATCTATTAATAAGTTATACTTGTAATGTTTTGACTTTGACATTTTATGAGAATAATAAGTATTTAATTGTTGTTATTATATGTTTAGTATTTTTATAATGTGATTTTCACTTCATTTTTTATGTGAATCATTTAATTTAAAAAAAAATTGTTATTATTATTAATTTTTGACATAAAATTCGTAAAATTGCTAATTTTTATAAAAAAAAATTGTTAATTTTTTCGTATAAAAATGGTTTATTTGACATGTCACTTTTAGCAAAAAAGATTCAAAATGTGTATTTTTTTTTCAGTTATATCTATATTCAAAATGTGTATTTTTATGTAAATTGTTAAAAAAAATTATTTTTTAGTGACAATTATTTCATGTGCAATGAAGTATTATTTAACAATATATAATTAGACAGAAGATCAAAATTTTAAAATTTTGACATTTTTTTTTAACATTGCAAAAAATCAAATATATCATTACAAAAAAAAAAAGTTGAAAAGAAAAACAAAAAAACAAATACCTAAAAAAAACTTTAAAAAAATATGTAACTGAAGAGAAAGAAGACTAGCACTTTCAAAATTGTTAAATTTAGAAAATAATTATTAGCATTTAATACATTAAAAAATTTAAGGTAAAAAATAAGTCTTCTAAAAAAAGGTGATGATGATGGCATCAACACTTTTCAAAATTAACATGAAAATCACTAACATTTTAAAAATTATATTTATACTTGGTACATAAGAAAATTTAATGTGTCAAAAACATGGTAAAAACAAATTAAGACTATTCTAAATCAACACTTTTCAAAATTAGGTGATTTTTTGCTACCTAAAAAAAAGCAGGTTCTAGTTTTTGTTCCCATTTCAAAGTTTGTATTGTTTCAAGTAGAACAAGAGCACGCTTCACTTAAGAATCAACTCGATCGAGACATCTAGGAGAAGGAACAGGCAGTGCAACAAAAATAGAAGTTGAAAGAGGTGGTCGAAGCCACATTCTAAGAACTCTCATACATCAATGTCAGAGAAGAGGAATCGGTGGAAGAAAAGGTCGTGACGCTAGACCTTGTAGTAAATGAATACAAGAATAAAGTTGCAGATGTACAATTCCAATATGAGATAAAAGTTAGAGAGCTTCAGATGAAGTTACAACCAACCACACCACCAAAAGTGCGACAAAAGAGGGAGATCAACCTAAATACTGTAGTGGCCAGAATATTTGGAATAGTGGAAGATTGTGGAATATTGTTGGACGAGACTTTACAGATTTGGACTTCACAGCAGGAAGATCCAAACATGTAGAAGCTAGAATAATACATTCAGCAGAAGCAGAAGCAGTTGGAGGAGATTGGGCAACTGCGAAGACCTTGCTAATCTCGCAAAAGCTTGCCAAGATCAATGAAGGAAATGTGCTCCAGAAGAAAATAGAGGATCTAATTAAAGAAGAATAGATTTTGGCAGAGAGAACTCAATCATGGCAGGATGAGGCTCTCCAACTATCTCGAAAAGTGGATGGGAAGCGTCAAGAGCTTCAACAAAAAGAAGAGCCAGTGTTGTACAAGACAACAAGATCAACAACAAAAGCATTGTTAGAAAAAGTGCACAGCGAGGAAAAGTAGATCAAAGGGACTCTGCAGCAATTAAACAAGGCCTACAACAACATAGCAGCAAAAATCAAAGAAAAATCACCTAAGTGATGCGGGATGAGTCACATGTGAGTGTTGGGTGTATGTTGGGCATAGCCCAACTTGGCCTAGATTTTGGCTAAGACTCCACATTTTGTGGAGCAGAGTGCAAAGTGGAGTGTGTAGCAAAGTGCGAAGTGGACAACCCAGGGGAGAATGTTAAATATACCTCGTGGTGTCATAGGGGCTTTAGGGTGAGTCTAAGCCCCTCCCTTTGTAAATCACATAATGTTGTAAAGGGTTTTGGGTCATATTTTCTTCTTTTGGGGAGCCCATGGTATTTGGACTATGGTGTTTTGTCGATGTAATATTATGATGTAATAGTATATAAGGGGTTGAAATGCTATGTTTAGAAGCATTCGTGTAGGATGGGTGAGTTTTCATAATCTGTGTTTTGTAGTGAAGGGAAGGCTCAGCAGCTGAGTGTGCAGAGACATGGTAAGAGTGTGCAACTTAGTGCACAGATTGCCTAAAGCTTAGTGTGCAGGCCGAGATTGGGTGTTTCAAAGACTCATCATAATAAAGAAGCAGTTTTTTGGATGATATTATGGTGTTCTTATGTGTTTTCTATATATATTTTCTTAATACATGTTGTTGTGAAGTAGTTATTACAGTCACATGTTATGACAATGCAATAATGATTTATGGATTTATATGGCATGCTTATGTGATTAATAGAATGTCACAAAGTAATTTATAAGTGTGAAGAGTAAAGAAACATAATAATACAATATCTCCCAGTATCTCAAGGCTTCAGAAACTTGTTTCTGCATCCACCCATAGTCACTTCGGGTGATAATGTGATCTGCTTGGAGGTCATTGCCACAAGGGCCAGTGATCAAGGGTTTTGTTGGTGTGCAGTAAGATCGAACTTGGGCCAACCCAAATCAGGACAAAAGTGATATTCTTAACTATATATGCAAGATTTAGAGTGAATATTCTTTAAAAAAATATTTTTCCCAAAAAGGCCCAGACTTCTTTCTAATGCCTTGATGGGATACTATGTGCCCCAAAAATTTTCCCTCTATCATCGCAAAGAAATATTTATTTACATTTAAGGATAGGCCAAACCTATGAAATTTATGGAATATAACTTCAAGATGCTTAATATATTAGTCATCATTGGAGGAGAAGGTGGTCATGTCATCTAAGTAGATGAAAATGAATAAATCCTTCTCATTGGCAAAATAAATATCCATTTCCCTCTTAAAGGTCACTCTGACGTTCATCATCCCAAAAGGAATCTTCTGGTACATGAATGTACCATAGGGGATGGTGAAGGAAGTCTTCTACATATCATCTTTATGGACAGTCATCTGGTTGTAGCCAGAAAATCCATCCATCATGGAGATGCAAGCAACTCCAACTAATCGTTAGAGTATATCATCCATTTTAGGGAGAGTATAATTTTCTTTCAGTGAAGCTCGGTTAATATTCCTGAAATCTATGCACAGATGGATTGCACCACTTTTCTTCCTAACGAGAAATAGATTTTCCACCCAGGTATAATATCGTAAAGGGAAAATTATCTATGCATCGAGAAGTTTCTTGATTCCTTTTTCAATGGGAGGGAGTAAGATGGGGTTAATGTGACATAACTTATACTTGAAATGTTTAGATCCCTCCTTCAAATGAATCTGATTCTCTATTATGCTTCTGTCGTAGGATTTGATGTCATCATACGCTGAAGGAAAAATTTCAGCATAAATTGGAAGAATGTGAACATATCGCTAATTAAATTGGGGCGGGAGAAGCTTAGACAAATTAATCAATTT
Source organism: Pinus albicaulis (assembly GCA_034641835.2). Taxonomy (NCBI): domain Eukaryota; kingdom Viridiplantae; phylum Streptophyta; class Pinopsida; order Pinales; family Pinaceae; genus Pinus; species Pinus albicaulis. The sequence continues at coordinate 194,009,794 of CM076570.1, read as the reverse complement.
ATCCTTAGAGGTAGTAGAAATGTTTACGACTTCTATCTCTGTATTGGGAGGCTTAAGGGATAGTTTGTCAATGATGTCATTAAAGTCAAGGATTTTCTCCAAAGGAATTAACCCTCTGGGGATATAATTATTTTTCAGTTGAATGACGTCATGCTTGCCAATCATAGGGCTTAAAGGAGTAGAACTTGTCAGAGTCTAGTCAATATCTTTGTCTTAATCAATGAAAAGGTCTGAGAATTCTCCAATCAACTATATAAACCTCTTTATCTCCTCATAATACTCGAATACCTTCCAATTCTTCACATTTTTAGGTATTGAGGGCCTATAAAGGACCTCTATTTCAAACTTAATTCTAAGTCCAGATGGTGGGATGAAAGTGGCTTCCGTAATATCCAAAGCATCTACTAATAGATTTTGTTCGCAAGGAACAATGGTAAATTTTATCGCTAATAAACAATTATCAACCAAGTCCCATACTTGGTTCCTATAGGTGTGCAAAGGAGGATGCTTAGCCTGACATTTGTTCATTTCTTGCTTAATTACTAGTTCATATTCACCAAATATAGATAAATTATTGATATTAATTTTGTGTCATTTCTAATCCAAGGAGGAGAACTTCATAATTGGAAATATTATTGGTTGTTTCAAAATTTAATTTAAAAGAAAAATATATTTTTTTTTTTAGAGGGTGGTATTAGAACAAAACTGACACCGGACCTGACTTTGGAGGGGGCACCATCATATTACATCTTCCAAATTGCATTAAAATCTAGGGGAAAGGAGAGGATATCGTCCTTCTTGGTAAGAGATAAATTTTCCTCCTCTGAGATGGAAAACAAAAAATTCCCTTGGGAGTTCTCAAGGTTTTGTTCTCAACTAATTGTATAATTTAACCTGGACTCCCTATACAGGCGACGAGTAGCTCCTCCAAAAACGGGGATGGTAGCATAAGAGATGTCTAGCTAGAGTAACCCACCAAGCTTGGTGCCTGAGCTCCTGGAGAGAAGCACCCCGTTATTGGGAGGAACATTTGCCACAACTATGTCCATAACCACACTTTTAACCGGGACCTGGGCCAAGACGACTACCAGATATTTTATGCCTCCTAAGAACTTGACTCCACGAGAATCAAAAGAATAAAGATCGTGATATTCTCGAGTTAATTTCAACTCGAGTTTATTCATTATCTCCTTGGGCATGAGGTTATGGGAGGCGTGTGAGTACAACATGAAATTATGAATATTTTACTCATGGATCTTCAGACTGGTGTAGAAAGGAGGCAGCAAATTAAAATATTTCTTATTTGTAGGGCTAAGGGAAATTTTGGGGAAATCATATTGGACGTTGATAACTTCAATCAATCCCATTTCCCACGATGGTTGATCAAAAAGGAATCAATCTCCTGCTTATAATTGGGGACCTTTACAACCTCGTTCAACGTCATACTAATCCTGAGCTTATTGGGCTCAATCTGCAAATTGAACTTCTTAGGAAGAGGGATATCTAGCTCTATAGGATTAGGGCTGGGAGGTGGCACCATTTTATTTCTGACGAGTTGATCTTGAGGGGCAGGTTTCTTGTGCGGTTCCTGATATTTCCTAGGTCTAAGGTTGCACTTTTGCTGGAATTGGGATTTTAATCATTCTGCAAATCTATGAAGTTGGGGGTCCCATAAGTCCTGCTCTAAATATTTAGGGGAATATGGGAATGGCATGTCAAAATAATTTATGGAATCTACATTTAGATACTCACCTTCCTCTAGATTCATGAGTTAACTGGCAACATCATCATCATACTCATCCACAAGATATGCATTGTTTCTTAGAGGAGGCTGCACAGGTGGTTTGTTAGGTCTCTTTCCTCTCTACAACACTTATTGAGGATGATAACGGTTAAAAGGAGCTTGATTTCTGGGAGGGTAGTTCATAGTGTGGTTGGGAGGATTCAGATGGAAATTAAGTTGGACTAAGGGATTCGCGGGAGGAGGGGCCGCCCTATTTCTAACATATAGACATTGAATTTTATTAGTCAAAAATTTAATTAGCGTAGACATTTCTTCAATATTTTTCTCCTTGGAAGAGGAGGAGGCGGGAAGCATAGGTGAAGTGTCAATAGATTTATTTTTCCTTGTAGACTGTGTATCCTGAGAGACTCACTTCCCCATAGAAATAAGCTTACCTTCACAGGCACATGCCTTGGCCCGCACATAAGCTAACATGGTGGGATATCGCTCTCGTAAAGCATATGAAAAATCATTATCGAGTGATATCGAATATGATACCATAGCAATAGTATTAGAAGGCCAAACAATTATGGGTAGGTGATTGTAACATTTAGTGAATCTATTATTAAAGTATGACACAAACTCATCGGGTTTCAACTTAAGGGTCGATAATGATGTAAGCCATAGTTGGTTACTCTTATTTACATCGTATTGTTGCAAGAACAAGTCAATTAGCCTATCCATGGTGTTGATATTGTTCAGAGCGAGGGTCCTGAACCATTTTTTAGGCTCGCCCTCGAGGCTTTGGAAGAACAATCTCATGCAGATATCATCATAATCGACCACTAAGTTTTCACATTAATCTTGGAACTTGAACACATGCTCTTAAGCGGTCTGATCTTGTTCATTATCGAACACGGGAAGTTTTTTTTCGTACTTAGGTGTAAAATCATGTAAACCCCCCTGTAAATTTAGGGAACGATACTAAGCATTCATCGAGGCATTCATTGGTGGGGGAATTAGAGGAGAGGAAGGTAAAGGCGGTAGGGACTGGTAGGTTGAATGAGGGGGGCTATTCGAGGGTGTAGATAGGTTAGGGAAAGATGCCCTATTAGATTGAGATGATGATAAATCTGGGATTGGAGGATTCGAAGGGAAAGAAATTGGGAATATGGGTGCCCTCATGTTAGTATGAATCTTTTGTCGAAGTGTACGAAAAAAGACCACTTTAGCTACGCATAACTAATAGCCCTAACATCAAATACGACTGCCAATATCTTTAGATCTGCAGTTAGTTGATCAAGAAAAGAGCTGCAAAAACCAGATCTATGCATAGAAAGACATTAAACAGTGAAAAGAAGGTTTTGCTCCATATATCCAATAGACAAGATAAGAACAATTTTTGAAAGAATTTTTTGTATTAAGGGCACCTGGGAGGAAAAAAAGAAGGTGTTTCCAATTCTCCTTAATGGGATGGGTTCTTGGAAGTCCTCAGCACTTCAGATCTAGCATTTCTCTCTCCTGTTGGTGTAGAAAACCCAGACAAAGATAGAACTCAAAGGGAGCTCACACAGCAAATAATGGAAAATATGACAATGATAATGGCTCAAAGTCATACCAAGAGTTTAGATCCAGAGTGATCTAATAGGCAACAAAAGGTGAAGAATGGTAGAGAAAACCCTCCTATTTATAACAAAATATTGGGTCATTCTAGATCTTGGTGCATGATTAAAATAACATTAACCAAATCTAGATCCACCTTTTATGGAATATTTTATTATATTTGTTGGAGGGAAAAGGTATTTGATTTGGGTCAAATCTCTTTATTTGTGAATAATAAATAAATAAATGATTTATTTATCATTTTAAGGAAGTGGTTGAAGGATAATCAAATAAATAATGATTTACTTAATTATTTATGGGTGATTTAGTCATATTTAACAAGGAATATTATTTAAATAAGATTTAAATAATTATTCCTAGAAAACAATAAGATAAATAAAGATTTATCTAATTAATTTCTTTGTTTTGGGTTAAACATGACCAGGAAAATCAAACAAATATAGGTTTGTTTAATATTTCCTTTTGGGGTTTCCTGTTTAGACCATAAACAACCTAATAACTCTGTTTTATTAAGTTATTTTACATAGTGAAAGCAATTTTACTTAGGGTAAAATTGGTCTTACATGGTGTACTTGGGTCCATCTAATGATAGTAGGTTAGATGACCAAAAAATGGTGTAACAGATTGCCCCCTAGCGTGCGAGTGTTAGGATCAAATCGTATGACTGAAGTATGTTGTAAGAACTCAATCACCAGACATCAAAAGGGAATTCAGAGAGAGAAATGTGAGGTAGACTGATGTGATGAAGAACTAGACCCTGAGGAGACGAGACTTGCAGGTGCAACAAGTCTCTTTTTATGAGAAGGTACCTGTGCTAAAGGCCGCGGGGGAGGCATACCTATGCCTGCCAAGACAAAGTACAAAATAATAGTGTGTCTAGTAAACAAGGGACCGAACCATAAAGTACAACCGGCATAAACATGAGCCAGATAGAAATACAATGAGGGATCCCACATACATGCTGTGCCTGGGATAACAGCCAGGAATTATAAAATAATATCTGAGTACATGAGATACAAATACAACCCAAATGCCCCTTGAAAATGGGGAAGGGCTCGCAAAATCTGACTGATACATGCAAATCAAAGAGGCGCTGCAAGCGGCTAAGGCCGGCATCATCAAATATATGGAGCTGCATCAAAGGCTGTAATGAAGAGGTCATCCGAGCATGTGGGGGGCTACCTACAGGGCCACCCCCTCATGAGGGCTAAGACATCTCACACACACCCAGGAATCACAAAGAGCTGCTGCTGCATCACTGAACCATCAAGTATACGGATCTCGAGCATGCTGAAAGGAGCTGGAGCTGAGAAACAATCAAGTCAAAGGGTAATGAGAAAGCCTTTTGCCTGATCCAAGGCACCGGACAAGAGTGGAACCTGGAACCAAGGTACACCGCCCTCTAGACCAGTCTTCTGGAATGAATGAGTTGATGTCGACAGAAGGAGGTTCGCCATAGGTGAGGCAATGAGAGATCCTCAACTAAGGCACGAGAGAAAATGGTCGAGTGACTGACAGACTAATACCCATGATGATGATGAAATGGAGGGGACTAAGTAACGAATGGACGAATTCCCTTGTTAGAGCATAAAGGGCAGGAATGACATGGCAGCGACTGACACAATATCATGAGGGATAGGGGATAGTGGGACTGAAGGCCATAATGTGCGACACAAGAGAGGGATCAAGCAATGAAGGATGGAGGAATATAGGGGGGGACAAAGGGACTCGGGAACGACTCCATGAATGTGATGATGACTCAACTTGGATGCTCTAAACAAGGGCGACTCGATGGTGCTGCCACACAGAAAAGAGCCCATGGGGGACCCGAAAAACATGAGTACAAGATGATATCTCATGACGAAAATCAACACAAACAAAGACAGGTATGGAGGCAAAGTGGTGCCCCAAGTACAAGTGTTGTAAGTGAGGAAATTCGATTTTGGGGGAAGGTGAAGTAACCCATCGGGGACAAAATGTGTCCTGGTGAAGTGTCAAAGTACGAAAACGAAAAAGATGCTGGCTATCTAGAAGAAAATAAAACACGCATTTTAGAAAGGGAAATGCTAAGGGTAATATTTCTTAAGATAGAGTGCATTGCAAGGATTAGGAAGGGGATTGCCTTCGAAGTCCTCTAAGAGGTATGCCCCCTTACCGAGATCCTTACTGATGATGTAAGGGCCTAGCCATAATGAGTCGAAATTCCCATGACCAAGGACATCATGGGCCTGGTCATATACTAGAACAAGGTCGCCTTCGTGAAAAGTATGAGGCTGGACTTTTCTGTCATACTGAGCTTTGGTGCGTTTTTTGGCCACTTCCATGGTTTGCAATGCAACACGACGGTCTTCGGGGGCGTGCTCAAGCATGATAAGTCGTTGTTCTGGAGGTTGGGTGTCAGGGAAAATTTCAACGGCCAGATGCAGGGAAGGGATTTCACACTCGATCGGTAAGACTGCCTCCTCTCCAAAAACGAGGTGGAAAGGAGTAAACCCGGTGGCGGTTTTCACAGAAGTTCGATAGGCCCACAAAGCAGGGAAGAGCATAAGATGCCAGTTGGTTTTGTGCTTATTCACCGTTCGTTGAAGCATGGTCTTAAGGATTTTGTTGACTGCTTCAACTTGGCCATTACCTTGGGGGAAATAGGAGGAGGAATATTGGTGCTCAAAACCCAATAGTGAGGATAGCTCACGCAATATCTCATCTTCAAAATGTCGGCTGTGGTCAGAGACCAGTTGTTTCAGAACTCCGAATCGAGCGATAACGTGATTAAAGAAAAAGAGGGCTACGGTAGCTGCCGTGTTGTTAAATGTTGGCATAGCCTCGGCCCATTTTGTGAAATAGTCAACCACCACGATGATATATTTATGGTTACCAGCGGATGGCGGGCGACACTCCATAAAGTCAATGGCCCATTTACAAAAGGGACCAGTTGAGACGACAGGATGGAGGGGAGCTGGGGGAGCTCGCGCCTTAGGGGCGAAATGTTGGCAGTTGGAGCAGTGTTTGACTGCCTCAATGCAATCACTGAAGAGGGAAGGCCAAAAATACCCAGCGCGCATGAATTTCTTAGCAGTAGCAAAGACGGAGAGGTGGCCACCGCAAGCGCCACTATGGCAGGCATTGAGGACCTGTTCAGCTTCAGCGTGTGTGGGACAACGACAAAGGACAGTATCTATACCTTGGTGATAGAGGTCGTCACCGATAAGAAGGTAGCGGGGGGCCTGGTGTCGGATACGTCGTCAAGCGTCACGATCAAGGTGAAGGGTGAACTTTTGGGTTCGCAAGTAAGTGAGAATATCGCCGTACCAAGGATCATCCGAAGTAATGGCGAATAAGTGCTCATCAGGAAAATCATCATTAACTGGGGGATCCTGCGTTCCAGTAGGTAATTCAGAAATGAGTTCAGCGAGGGCTAAACCTTTCTTACTTTTTGGTGTGACAAATTCGAGGTCGAATTCTTGAAGGATGATGACCCAACGGGTGTACTTCCCGGTGAGGATGCGGTGACTCAATAGGAAAGCCATGGGGTTGGAATTAGTCACAACCTTGGTGGAACGCGTGAGGATGTAATGATGAAGTTTTTGGACCGAGAACATGACAGCCAGCACTATATTTTCTTCATGTGAGTAGGAAACAGGGGGTCCTACGAGGTTCTTACTGACATAGTAGATCACATGCTCGATACCATTGTCATCTTCCTGGATAAGAACTCCAGCGACCGAATAGGTGGAAGCGAAGATGTACAGGATAAAGTCCCTATCAAAGTTAGGAGGGAGGATCAAGGGAGCGGATGTGAGAGCCTGCTTGAGGGCGTCGAAAGACTCATGAGTATAGGTATCCCATACAAATGGGATATTAGATCGGAGGAGTCTAAGGAACCGATGTGCAGTGGTGGCATAGTCAGGAACGAACCGTCGAAGAAAATTAGCTTTGCCTTGGAGACTTTGTAGCTGGCGTAAGGTACGCAGGATGGGAATTTCAAGAATGGCTTGGACTTTTAACGGGTCAAGAGTGATATCATCTTTGGATACGATGAAACCTAGGAGACGGCCGACAGGAACACAAAAGACACATTTCAACAAGTTAAGGTAGATATTATACTTGCGACATCGGAGGAAGACGGTGCGCAGATCGTGGAGGTGCTGCGCCCGATGTTTAGAACGTGCAGTGAGGTCGTCTAAATAAGCAAGGATAATATGAGCTAAGTCATGGAAAAAATAAGACATGGCCCATTGAAAAGTGGCACCGGCGTTTTTAAGGCCGAAAGGCATGACCCAGTAAGCAAAAGCTCCCCACGGACTGATGAATGCGGTTTTAAGTTGATCAGCAGGACGAATAACGATTTGGTTGTATCTAGAGAAGCCATCCATAAAGGATAGAACCTCATGCCCCGCACATTCGTCAATGATTTGGTCAATGAATGGTGTGGGGAAGTTGTCGTTGGGACAAGATTTTTTCAAGTCGCGAAAGTCCGTGCAGACACGGATGGTGCCTTGTTTCTTGAGGATGGGAACTGGGTTGGACACCCAAGTGGTGTATTCAATGGGGTAAATGAAACCAGCCTGCTTGAGCTTATCGATTTCGGCTTTGATAGCATCACGTCTGGAAGGATTAATGGGTCTCAACTTTTGACGGACTGGGTTGGCATCAGGCCATGTGTCGATATCATGTGCGATGATGGCGGGGTCGAGTCCGGGCATTTCGGAGTAGGACCAGGAGAAAACATCGCGGAATTCTTTGAAAATCTTAGTGTAAGTTTCAATTTCTTCCAGGGTGCATTGGGTGCCCAAGGTGACATATTCTTTGATTCCCGGTTTGACCGAAATGTCAATTTTAATGGTAGGAGAGATATTGGCCATGTTTCATTCTTCGAAAGCATCAGGTGTAGGGATGGGATTTTTGATCCAGTCGACTGCATGGGGGATGAAGTCTTTGGTTTCCACAGCATATTGGTCATGGGACTGCTGTGGGAGGAAGAATGTGTGATGGTGCATATCATCCCAGGGAAAGTCAGGGTGGGTCATGGCTTCCATAATGTCTTCATCTGACTGGAAGATGGGAAGATTGGAGGAAGGGGGTTCACCCGATGATATAGCAATACCTGACTGGTCATTTTCTGAAAAAGGGCTCATATGGGCAATGTCGGCAGATCCAAGGTCAAACGAGGTGGATTTGAGAGTGTTCACAGGTAGGAGGTTAGGCGAATCAGCTCTCAAGGATGATGATAGGTAAAATATGGTGGATGAAGGTTCAGTTGTTTCAACGACCGGAGGGGGAATGTGGATGGGAGTAGAAAGATCCTCTGGGTCCCCTGGGGTAGAGCTCGCAATCAAGTGAGAAGGTATCGTGTCATGCGTAGCCTTGAATTGGCGGTACGTGGCTAAGGAGGAACGATACTCGTCAAAGCGGGGACAGAGGTGGGTGTAATGGCCATGGAAATCACACAAAGCACAAGGGTGATTTGTGTGCAAGGTTTTGAGTTTCGGGATAGAATCAGGGATAGTGACGTAGATTTCAGGGAGATCAGATTCTGGAAACATCTCGTTGATCAGGGCCTTGAGATGTGGCAATTCAAGAAACGTATGGGTGGCGTGACCGACAATATCGCACAAAGTGCACTGGATAGCGCGCTTTGGCGGTCGAGGAGGGGGAGGGTTTGTCGGGGCAGTTTGGTCCTTATTGGTTGTTGTGTCAGCTTTACCCCCTTTTCGTGATACCGTCGCAATAGGAGATGGTACTGGCGGAGGTGTGTGAGGCACCGTGGTATCGGGATAAGTGAGGGGGACCGGTTGAACCGGGGTCAAGGCAAGGTAGGGTTTGGGGTGACTGGGTGGGGTAGTGGCTGGAGGGTCAAGGTACCAGACAGGTATACCCAGGGTCAGGTTGGGAAGAGAGAGGGTAGCCATAACAAGTACCGAGTACACTCCAGGGGGGGGAATGAAGAATAGTATCTGACCAGAGGGGTAATGGCCGAGTGGAACGGCTCCGAGGTGGTTAAGGCCAGGAGGAACCGATCCAGAAGGATAGGGGGGTTCAGGAATACCATCTATAGGAGAAGGGCCAGAAGGAGGAGGTCCGGCTGGCTGAGATGAATGACTAGGAGCGGGTTGCGGTGGGCGAGGTTGAGTCTGAGGTTGTTGACTAGCCGAAGTGGGTCGCTTAAAGGCAGCCCGAGACGATTGCATCATGCAAACATTCGATAAGCTGGGATCAGAGATATGAGGAGGAGGGAGACCAGGGAAGGTTCCAAGCAGGGAGGAGTCTTTGTAGATGCCGGGGGAGACACTGGTCAAGGAATTGACGGTTTTCTTATTGGCTATAGAAGAGATGGTCGTCTCCGGGAAGGTCTGAGATGGTGGCTCATGATAAGTCAACTGGTCGATGGTGACTATCTTTCCATTGTGAGGAAAAGACATCTTGAGAAAAACCGTGGATGGGAAAGCAGACATGGCATAGGTGTAGCTTCACCCCAATAGAATGTTGTAGTCTAGAAGAGCGTCGATGACTTCGACGTCAACGCAAACAGTCTTGCCTGCAAGGGTAATAGGACAATTATGGAAAAGGCCAATGGGCTGGGAGGCGTGGCCATCCCACGCTCGAAGGGTGATCATGGAAGGGGCCAACTCAGGAGATCCGAGTTTCTTCCAAACCGAAGCGGACATCACATAGGTGGATGCCCCCTCATCAATTATACACCGAGAAACGTTGGCATTCCGGATTTTGACTAGGATTTGGAAGGCGATGGAAGCAGGAAGAGGAGGATGTTCTGATTGATGGGCGTCGAAAACAATCATTTGGTCATCGGCAGGATCTACAGCACCCACAGCAGATAGCAGAGCCTTCTTTTGGGAAGGGCATGACTGGAGGAGTTCCAATGTGGAAATGACAGCAGGAGATTGTGCCAAATCATCTACTATGCTATACGAATGAGCAGCTCGACCAGAAGCAGCATTTCGACATAGTGGTCCCTTAGGAATCTTGGTATGAACCTCAAATTTGGGTTGAGGGATATGTAAGGGACCATTGGATGTCAAAAGAGGCTCTGTAGAACCCCAAGGAAGGAGACCAAAGTAATGGTAAGGCTCGAGCACCGTCGAGACCGAGTTTGAAGGTGAAGGTCGTGACGGTTGGGGATGGACCGCAGTTCATCATGAGGATCTGGGGACCCAGAGAGATGGTGGGGTATGTCGGGATACAAACTCCGTCCATTAGGTGGTTAAGGCCACAATCCTTGCCCAGGAAAGACCGCAACATGCCCCGGCTGAGCAGTGTGGCCACATTAGGGGGAGCATGAGGGGAGGTATGTTGTCCTCGCAATGTGGCTTGAGACTCCCACATCTGCCGCATCTGTGGTAAGAGGGGACAATCGTGGGTGTAATGACCGTAAACACCGCAACATGAACAAGGCTTATTGGTGGGAAGAGGCATGTCCGGCTTGGGCTGAGCGCCTTGTTGCTGGTTAGCAGTGTTAGAGTCAGTACCTTGAGGATTGGGTCCACGCATACTAGGGGCAGATTGATTTGGATTGCCTCTCTGCCTTCGTTGAGAAGAAAGGGGATTAGTCGTGCCTTGCTATGCAAATACTTGCCCTGGAGGGGGTTGTAGGTGCTGTTGCGGGGGTGGAGGAGGCAAGGGAGGTGGAAACACATATGCTGGAGGAACTGGCGCACTAGGTTGCGGATAAGGATAATGGTTAGTTTGGGCAACATTGAGGTAAGCAGGAGGTTGGGCAAAAGGATGAGGCATGCCATATCCTGGATACATGCTACCTGGAGGGGGAAAAGTGCTAGAGGTGTTGGCCCCTCCCGGAGGGAGACCATAGCCCATAGTAGGTTGAGCATATGGATGAGAAAGGGCTCCAACGATACCGTCGGCAGAATGAGATGCCCCTGGGGCGTTAGTGCCACCGGGCCTGGGAAGTTCAGGAAGGATGGTATAAACATAACCAGAATGAGCGTAGATCAGGTCATATTTCAAGGCTACTTGGAGGGTGACTTCTTCGGTTTGAGGAAAATGGGAGGCGACATCTTTGCCAATGGGAGGTAAGAGAGTGCGAAGGAACCAGTCCATATAAACATGATCTTTGAAGGGGGAAGCTCGACATAAGCTTCGTCTTCTTCGCCATTCCTGGACATGAGTGGAAAGGCGGGTCAAAGAGGTTTGCTTGAAAGAAGCCAAAATCTCTGTACCAGTATCGTATCGGAGAGGGAGCTGGAAATAGGATAAAAAGGCTTGGGCAATGGTCACAAAGGTGGTATGGGAAGAGATGGCTTGGTCAACATACCATTTAGAAGCTTCACTGGTAAGCGTGCGTTGGAACAACCGAAGATGGATGGAATCATCGGTAATGGAATTGGAGGAACACCACATGTGGAAAGATCGGACATGGTTGGTTGGATCTTCTCCAGCAAGGCCTTCGAACTTAGGGATGTCGGAGGGGAGCTTGGTTGGCATAGCGGGCCAACCAACATCGTGGTGGATAGGGTCATTGATCAACTGATTGAAATCGGGGAGGCTGAGGCCTGCCATGTAAGGGAGCAAAGGTGCAGCCGAGGTAGTTCTTGTGGTGGTTCCGCTAGTAGTAGTCCCGGCATTAGGGCCGGGATTACCGCTAGCGTTAGGCCCTGGACCAGACATAGTGAAGGTGATAGGGGGAGAACCAGAAGGAAAAGGAGAACCCAATGAATCAGAAGAGGAGTCGGAGTGCGGACTCGGAGGAGGACTGGCTCGACGACGGCGGGACGAAGCAGGTCGATCGACCGGAAACTGAGGGTGAAGGCCAAGAAGTCTCCGGGAAGTGCGCCTTGGGGGCGCAATGATGACAACACAAACATGGCACAAGGGGAAGAAGAACGACCACAAGGGCAAGGAGGTGCAGAATCAAGTGATTACAATGTCGAAACAAGGGCAGATAGGTGCAGTGTCAATTGATTTTAAAGTCTTTGCCTGGCGGTGTAAACCAGGCTCTTCTTCACTTAGGGTGAGTGTGTGGCGTGCGTTAATTTTAATTTTTAAACCCTTTTTGTTTTGAGAGCAAGAGAAAAAGTGTGCTGCGTAACTGAAAATAATGCTGTAAAAAACAGTATATAATGCTGAAATAACAGAAAATTAACAGCTACTAGTGCATCGATCCAACCCAAGAAGGCGGGTCTCTCAAAACTAATCTAAAAGAGGGAAAAAATCTAGTCAAAACACACTAAAAATAGGCCAATAGATCTAGGGTCGAAAGGGACAGGGATCTAAAGGAGAAATCTGCTGAAAAGAGGTGCAGATCACAGCCAAGAGGCAGAGGCAAGGTGGCTGGAAAAAAAGGAGAAAATCAGCAAAAATCAGAAGGGGCAAGGAGGAGGCCCTAAAGGTAGATCCAAACAAATCTTCAGGAGGTGATTTGAAAGGGAGAAGAGCTGATTAAAAGGGGTCTGAAAAGGAGGTATCAGATCTGGAAAAGGGGGGGCTGAAACTCTGAAAAAACAGACCTGAAACAGATAAAAGCTCTTCCACCAAAAGTGGAGGGTACTAAAGCCCTAGGGGGCTATGTTCCCACTTAGATGAGCAAAACAGATCAGAAACAGGTCGAAATGGGCTGAGACAGAGGCTGGAAAACCCTGACAGAAGCTTCAGAAAAACCCAGAAAAATTGCAGAAAAACAGCAGAAAAATTGGCAGGTCGCAGGTTCTGACCTGTTTTCTGTGTAGGTCGCAGAAAATGGGCTGAAAAGTGTGACCTGGAGGTCCAGGTCACAGTTTATGGGCTGAAAAGTGCGACCTCAAGCTTCGGATGTCCCGGCGGCAGATTTCCGGAAAAGTTGCCGTCTCAGTTGCGGCTAATGTCTGTCACCTGTGCAATAGGGCCAGAAACACGCGGAAGTTAGAAATTTTAATGTTTTAGGGTTTTATAGGTGAAAAACCACATGAAAATAGGAAAAAAAAAAAGCTGAAAAGAAACCCTAGGGTCTGAAGTAGCTGGATATGCAGGAATATGAAAAACGACAGCGGTCGTAATTGAAAACCCGTGTGGAGTCACCAATTGTTAGTATGAATCCTTTGTCGAAGTGTACGAAAAAAGACCACTTTAGCTACGCATAACTAATAGCCCTAACATCAAATATGGCTGCCAATATCTTCAGATCTGCAATTAGTTGATCAAGACAAGAGCTGCAAAAACCAGATCTATGCATAGAAAGACATTAAGCAGTAAAAAGAAGGTTTTGCTCCATATATCCAATAGACAAGACAAGAAAAATTTTTGAAAGAATTTTTTGTATTAAGGGCACCTGGGAGGAAAACAAGAAGGTGTTTCCAATTCTCCTCAATGGCATGGGTTCTTGGAAGTCCTCAGCACTTCAGATCTAGCATTTCTCTCTCCTGTTGGTGTGGAAAACCCAAACAAAGATAGAACTCAAAGGGAGCTCACACAGCAAATAATGGAAAATATGACAATGATAATGGCTCAAAGTCAGACCAAGAGTTTAGATCCAGAGTGATCTAATAGGCAACAAAAGGTGAAGAATGGTAGGAAAAACCCTCCTATTTATAACAAAATATTGGGTCATTCTAGATCTTGGTGCATGATTAAAATAGCATTAACCAAATCTAGATCCACCTTTTATGGAATATTTTATTATATTTGTTGGAGGAAAAAAGTATTTGACTTGGGTCAAATCCCTTTATTTGTGAATAATAAATAAATAAATGATTTATTTATCATTTTAAGGAAGTGGTTGAAAGATAATCAAATAAATAATGGTTTATTTAATTATTTATGGGTGATTTAGTCATATTTAACAAGAAATATTATTTAAATAAGATTTAAATAATTATTCCTAGAAAATAATAAGATAAATAAATATTTATCTAATTAATTTCTTTGTTTTGGGTTAAACATGACCAGGAAAATCAAACAAATATAGGTTTGTTTAATATTTCCTTTTGGGGTTTTCTGTTTAGACCATAAAAAACCTAATAAATGTGTTTTATTAAGTTATTTTACATAGTGAAAGCAATTTTACTTAGGGTAAAATTGGTCTTACATGGTGTACTTGGGTCCATCTAATGATAGTAGGTTAGATGACCAAAAAATGGTGTAACACCTTAGATTAGGAGAAAATGGGTGGTTATTTCTAAACTCTTCTGGGAGTCTCCTCCTATATGCTATGGTAACCAGCAGTTTAGGGTCTTCTAAAGGAAAATTACTAACCTCAGACGTGGACCTGGTTGACCTACGGGGGGGAATCCAAGTTTAACAACAATTGAAAAAGTATATAAAACAAAGAGCTATCTATACAAATTTATCGATTCACCTAATACGACCTAATATAAAAATATAAGACATGCTTCAAAAGAGTATCTGGGGGGCGACAGATGTGAAATTCCATTGAAAGCTCAGATCCTATGAGGTTGTCATCGTCTAGCGACGTTGGGGTTTAGTTGGTCTCACTCGTCTTGTTGTGCTAGGACTTCCCAATTCTGACGAAGACCTTGATGTGTCCGGGAGAACTGCAACGAAAATTCATATAAATCATTTAGTACATTGTGTTTATTGGCCAAACCAAACAAAATATGTGTTTGAATAGGGTTAGAATTAGTCATCCACATAATTGAACTAATAAATCCACAGCAATGGCATCAAAATAATGTTGGTGCTCAAATTGTTCCCACATGAAAAAATATTAAGTATGCATTCACTGAGGACCAATTATTCCTCCCACTCTAGGTGTCACTGCTAACCTCCAACACACCACAAGGGGTAACCTTGTAATCCAAACTATATGATTCTCGATAACTAACTAAGGTTAGGTCATACAAAAATAATTGAATGTTATAATAAATTGTGACACTAACAGAAGGGAGCAACAAAATTAAAATGTTATAATTTCTAAATCATAATCCAAGCGATCAAAACAAGTAACGATGAATTTGAATAGGGATAACAACGATCATTTAGAGAAAACGAAAAATCAAAATCAAAACAAGAAAGCATCAATGTAAGAATTGTTCTCAATTTAAATAGTGACATGTGCAACAAGTGCAAGCATCCTCGTTGCTTCACTGTAAACTTGTATATGGATGCATTTAATAATAGATATCATTGGTGAAATTCATAATGGCAGAGTAAAACTACATTATCTAGAGAACAGAGAAAATATTTAGATAAAACACATTTAACACAATTAAGAATGAAACATACAAATTTTCAATCATTAATAACGTAAGAATTATTGAAAAAAAAAGACAAACCTTTGATTATCAATAATTCATGGCAGGTCTCTTAACTTTATGTTGATAATAGATATCAGAACATGAAAAACAAATGAGTTAGTTTCTAAATGAGGGCAAGCCTCATATTTAATTTTCTATGATTACAAATGAAAATAACACAAATGACATACATAACTTCTTAAAATTTCCAGGATAGATTTCATAATTGCAAATAAAAAATGTGCAGCATGTACAATCAATTTTTGTAGCTTATAAAGTTTCTCGCTTCTACCAATAACCCTTGCATGACGGGAAACAATGTTTTAAATAATATTTTTCAAAAATAACCGTCTCAACAACTAAATTTACTGTAACCAATTGACATCTAATTTAAATAAACTAAAATAAAGTAAAATTTGGAAATGAAGTTATTAATCATCATGGCGCCCTCTGTGACTTTGAATATTTCATTTTCTTGGTCAAACCTGCAGGGGAGAGTGTGTGTGTTCCATGCATCCTGATAGTTAGCGCTTGTGTGGTGATTAAGGGAATTTCATTGCAATCCTCAGGTTGTTTTGTGACAGGCTGAATCGACTAAATCGGTTGGGCAGCCTGTGACATGGAAGAGAGTTGCTCGACTTCCGTGTTGCGCTTGAAATGAGTTTTTAGTTTGAACAATTTATCCCACTCAGTGGTATTTAACCAAGGTACATTCTTGTATTTATTTATTTCCACCACCAAACATGATCTTATTCGATACCTTATGGCAGGGAGATTCTGTATAATTTTTTTATTCCAGCCAAAATAGTAAAATCCTAGCAAAGAGCATTGACAATTGTATAAGAAGAGACCGTCTCTTCCCCTAGCATAGTCAGACACCCCAGATCTTGCTCTTTAGCCTTTAGTTGATAAGAGAAATTCTGCTCGGATATTGCCCAATTTTCTTTATTCCAAAATGAAGGAACATTGAATCTTCCCAGATAGTTCCACTTGGTTTTGAAGTCATTTATTTCCTTAATAGTTCTGTCAAGCTCATCTCACAAGGAGAAAATGTAGTTATCTCTAGGAGGTAAGTCTAGTCCTACTAAAGTATCCTCCTCTGAGGTATTTAACAAATATATAATGGAATCAAGGTCCTCTAGTCTTTTATCGAGGGCCTTAGTTGTATACTTTGCTTCCAGACTTTAACTTTGTATTAAGGCATTTTCACAGTTTGAGATAATTTGCACATATGATTGGACCGTAGTGATTTTCTACCAAATATCTCTCCATATTTCTTGTTTATCTTGCACGAGTATCTTCTTCCCTATC
This sequence comes from Pinus albicaulis, assembly GCA_034641835.2. NCBI lineage: Eukaryota > Viridiplantae > Streptophyta > Pinopsida > Pinales > Pinaceae > Pinus > Pinus albicaulis. Next base: position 193,992,937 of record CM076570.1, on the reverse strand, counting down.
ATAGTGATTCAAATAACTTCCTTTAAGGATTTAGCTTCATTGTTTTTTTCTTTTAAAGCGGCTTGAATTTGTTCAATTTCGATATTATTTCATCCCTCCAAGACTTCAGCTCTATGGTCATCTTGTGCCTTCTCAAACTGATTAATCTTGATGTGTAAAAAATTTGGATCTTCCGAATCAGATTTTTGGGTAGAAATATGGGCTTGATCCATAAAATCTTTATACTCTTCCTAGATCTTTAGATGTCACTCCTTGTTTTCACTATATTCCACCATCAGCAACTCCATCTACTTGAGAGTATATTGTCGCTCTTATTCTTTGAATTGCAAAGTGGCTTCTATTTCTGGGAGGCAAGCTTCAACCTCTTCATTTCTTTCGAAAGCCTATATCAAGACGTGAGGGTCATGATCAAGGCTCGTAAGGATCGCTTGCAGCACTTTCATCTCCTTATCCTTCTCCTCCAATAATTTCTTAAGAGGGGAAGTATCCTTAGGATGTTTGAATTGATGCACAAAAATATCTTCCAACTCCTTAATTTTATCAGTATTCGTATGTAGAGCCACATGGGCTATGTGAAATTATTCAGACAAATTCTCAAACATCTCTACAATATTCATGCTACAATCTCACCTTCCGGCTGATATAAATTGATCACATCCATATCTGATACTCTTCCTACTTTTCTGGCCAATGAAGAGGTCTTGGATCCCACCATTTGTTGATTCTCCCCTATCTCAGGTTGGAATATTGTAATATTCAAGAAGTTTTCCTTGAAATTGGTAGTCAAGATAAAACAGGGCACACTTATAGGAAGCATCTCCTTAAGTGTTGAGGTGTCCACTAATTCTGATTTTTATGGGATTACGACCCATTGCATCAGTCGCCATTTTTTCCTTTTTTTCAAGAAAATAATGTTTAATGTTAATGGATTATGTCCCTAAAGCCTTAGGTCCAATGCTTTTCAAAGTATGTCAGATATCCATATCCAATTTTTTGAATTATCTCTCAAACACACCCGCATCTATGTCACCTTCCTTTGGCTTCACCTGCTGAGCTACCTCAAGCAGAGTCAGACCCTCTAACTTTTTTTTTATTAAAGGAGTAGTAGAACAACAAGTTGAAGGTTCTGTATCTCCTTCATGCACTTGAATTTGGGAGTCATTTGAGCTGACTTGGGCAACTGTCTCCATCATTCCTATAGGTGGTACTGACTGTGAGATTTCCTCAACTAACACTGGATGATTTTCCAGTTTCTCTAGCTTCGGTATTTTCTCGTGAATGTAGGTTGATAATATAGCTTAATTTTTAAATCATGAGATGAATCCCAAGGGGTCATAATTCCAGTAATCATCCTGCAAAAATCCAAAATACGATATCTCTATTTCCAAGGCATAAATTGCATTTTTGTTTTAGTGATTAAAGGAGAAATGACATAAGGATAAATAAACAATGCTCCTTTATTTTTAGAAACAAAATGGGATTCATTGACTATGAAATCTTGTCTTAAAACTTAATATGTTAATAGTAAGGGAAACACATACGCAGGTAGCTAAGAAGGTTTCTTATCAAATTAATATAGATGAATCACTGCATAATCGGATAATAAAAACCAACTCCCAATACTTTCTTTCTTAGTCAATCTTAGAATTATAGCTTATTCTTCTGAGATCCTTCCTACCCTTGCTTCTGTTATTTTAGCTTTCAAGGGGTGAGTTAAACAATCAATGTACTGAGAATAGTAAAATGGAATACCTTGAGGGTAACTTGCATTGGACTAGCGAAAAAACTCTTTCTCTTTAGAATTAGTGTCAGTGGTACTCAGAAGAAGTCTAGAAGCCATAAAATATGAAGGATAATTATAAATAAATAAATGAATAAGGTAGGAACAATTACAGCATGATTTGGAAGGAATAGTAGTGGATAAGTCTATTGTAAGGGTGCGGGCCAAGTACTTAGGAAATTTATGGTTTGGTGGTCTGATTAGAGGGTGATGAGTCAAATTTCCAAGAACACCGACTCGTCTAGTTTGGAATATTTGGTGAGAGAAAAAATAAAGGGAGATAAGGGACATCAAGGCATGGTAGAATAGCTTAAGGGATTGAATGGATATAGGTAAAAGCAATTTCAGCTCTGGGTTAGGGATTTTGAACAGGGTCTTGAAAAAATCAAGCTTATCCCCTTCAACCTATGTAATGAATTCACTCTCCAACCACTTTTCTGTGATATTGATGCCTTGGTATGGGATACCCAATATTTTAGAAATTATTCCCTCATCTGGCTTCAAGAACAATGTACGACTATTCTTAAAGTACAATGCTTGTTCTTCTAGATCAAAATTTTTGGGAAATAGGAAAATCAAATCAGGATCAAAGTGAACTGGAGTCAGTGTTTCATGCAAGATTTTGGTCTTCAACAAACATAGGTCATCAGCCTTCATGGCAGTCGAGAAAGTAAGGGTTATTTTGAGGGTGAGGATATCGACCAGGCACACCTTGGTGTCTTAAACCCCAACCAACTCATTTATAAGGGCCTCTTTTTCTGATGGTTCGGCCATAACTGCTTAAAGTAGGAGAAATATAGTCATAAAAAGAAGAATTTAAGGGAAAATGACTTACTTGTCGACATGAATGAATTCATTAGCCAAATACTAGCTTTGCAACCTCAAAATAGATATGGTCCTGCTTCCTTGGAGAGTATGAAAAGGTACAACAAATAGGAAGAATGTCGAAAAGATGGCAGAATTAAGGTTTAATGGGATATTAAGAGATAAATTAATTTGAGAGAAAAATACTTGTATGTCATTGCTCAGCCCACCAACCATGACAAGAGGGACCCTCCCATCGCATGGGAGTGACTAGTCAAATGGTGTGCACAATTCGATGTGATCATCATTGATATGAGATTGATCAACAGCTATCGTGACATTGCACTAGAAAATTTGGCGGAAATTCCGACGGCCAATTCGTCGCTATTTCGACACATAGTCGTCGCAAGAGCGACAGTTCGAGGGCGGACAAACCGTGGTTTGTCATGCCGTCGCAGTTCCGACGCACGTAAAAAGTGTCGCACTATCGACACTTCTTCCGTCGCTTCCGAACAAGCGTCACTCTTCCGACGTCTCACAAACCGTCGCGCTTCCGACGTTTGTAAATTGTCGCACTTCCGATGAAATGTGGTTCGACGTTTGGAACGTTGCTCTTTCGACGCTTGTAAACGGTCGCAATTCCGACCCAACGTGGTCCGACGTTTTGGACGTTGCTCTTCCGACGTCTGTAAGATGTCGCAATGCTGACGATATGTGGTCCAACGTTTGGAACGTCGCTCTTCCGACGTTTGGAACGTCGCTCTTCCGACGTTTGTAATCTGTCGCAATTCCGACGAAATGTGGTCCGATGTTTTTATACTGTCTCTCTTCCGACGTTTCTAGGTTGTCGCAGTTCTGACGGCTACAAGGCGTCGGTAGACCGATGGAGGGTTCAATTTAAAAAAATAAAATTGAAACTTTAAAAGACGAGAAACGCTGTTTTGAATATATTATATGAAGTAAAACAGTCCATGAAGTCATTACATTTTCACATCTAAAGATTGGAACCCAAATATCCATCCAGAAAAGTGGAAGTCCCACCCCAGACAGTGATAGAAAAATACCTCATGTCACATACAGGGACTTGATATAAAACCCAGTAACGGTCCACATGGAGATTATCGACAATCTGAGAAAGCATCCAAATATGCCCGAGGCATCTATAAGAAAGTGAAATAGCAGTATGTAGAATAGTAAAGCAACAGATAGAGTACCGAACTCCATTGTTCCAAATACAAATTAAAGTACCCAAAATCCTTGAACAGAGAAAAACGCTAATCATGTGAGGTGTGATATGTCCAAAATATAAAAAGACCATCAGACCATATCAATAAACTAGCAACATAGACCAGCATCGCTAGTTTTGAAGGCAGAGTGATAAACATTAATCATTTTTTTTTCACAAGAGAAAAAACGTTGTTTTGAATATATTATATGAATTAAAACAGTCCATGATTACATTTTCACATCTGAAGATTGGAACCCAAATATCCATCCAGAAAAGTGGAAGTCCCACCCCAGACAGTGATAGAAAAATACCCTATGTCACATACAGGGACTTGATATAAAACCCAGTAACGGTCCACATGGAGATTATCGACAATCTGAGAAAGCATCCAAATATGCCCAAGGCATCTATAAGAAAGTGAAATAGCAGTATGTAGAATAGTAAAGCAACAGATAGAGTACCGACGCTCATTGTTCCAAATACAAATTAAAGTACCCAAAATCCTTGAACAGAGAAAAACGCTAATCATGTGAGGAGTGTGATATGTCCAAAATATACAAAGACCATCAGACCATATCAATAAACCAGCAACATAGACCAGCATCGCTAGTTTTGAAGGAAGAGTGATAAACATTAATCATTTTTTTTTTCACAAGAGAAAAAACGTTGTTTTGAATATATTATATGAAGTAAAACAGTCCATGAAGTCATTACATTTTCACATCCGAAGATTGGAACCCAAATATCCATCCATAAAAGTGGAAGTCCCACCCCAGAAAATGATAGAAAAATACCCCATGTCACATACAGGGACATGATATAAAACCCAGTAACGGTCCACATGGAGATTATCGACAATCTGAGAAAGCATCCAAATAGGCCCGAGGCATCTATAAGAAAGTGAAATAGCAGTATGTAGAATAGTAAAGCAACAGATAGAGTACCGACGTCCATTGTTCCAAATACAAATTAAAGTACCCAAAATCCTTCAACAGAGAAAAACGCTAATCATGTGAGGAGTGTGATATGTCCAAAATATAAAAATACCATCAGACCATATCAATAAACCAGCAACATAGACCAGCATCGTTAGTTTTGAAGGCAGAGTGATAAACATTAATCATTTTTTTTTGCACAAGAGAAAAAATGATGTTTTGAATATATTGTATGAAGTAAAACAGTCCATGAAGTCATTACATTTTCACATCTTAAGATTGGAACCCAAATATCCATCCAGAAAAGTGGAAGTCCCACCCCAGACAATGATAGAAAAATACCCCATGTCACATACAGCGACTTGATATAAAACCCAGTAACGGTTCACATGGAGATTATCGACAATCTGAGAAAGCATCCAAATATGCCCGAGGCATCTATAAGAAAGTGAAATAGCAGTATGTAGAATAGTAAAGCAACAGATAGAGTACCGACGTCCATTGTTCCAAATACAAATTAAAGTACCCAAAATCTTTGAACAGAGAAAAACGTTAATCATGTGAGGAGTGTGATATGTCCAAAATATAAAAATACCATCAGACCATATCAATAAACCAGCAACATAGACCAGCATAGCTAGTTTTGAAGGCAGAGTGATAAACATTAATCATTTTTTTTTCACAAGAGAAAAAACGTTGTTTTGAATATATTATATGAAGTAAAACAGTCCATGAAGTCATTACATTTTCACATCCGAAGATTGGAACCCAAATATCCATCCAGAAAAGTGGAAGTCCCACCCCAGACAATGATAGAAAAATACCCCATGTCACATACAGGGACATGATATAAAATCCAGTAACGGTCCACATGGAGATTATCGACAATCTCCGAAAGCATTCAAATATGCCCGAGGCATCTATAAGAAAGTGAAATAGTAGTATGTATAACAGTAAAGCAACAGATAGAGTACCGACGTCCATTGTTCCAAATACAAATTAAAGTACCCAAAATCCTTGAACAGATCAAGAAAAATGCTAATCATGTGAGAATTCTAAGTAAAGTTAATCTATTAACATTGCAAATAAAATTACACCGAAGTCAAAAACATTGCCTGGCCATACTCATGGAAAATTTGTCATCAAAAAATCAAAAAATTAAGAAGACTGCCCTCATACGGGGAAACCAGTCTTGAACGTTTAATTTACAGAATTCAAAAATATTACAAAGGTCCAACACAGTAAAATAATCTAAAAGCAGCCCAATTAAGTGGGCCTGCTAAGCAAGAAAAACAAATTAACCAAACTACTCCTCCGATGGTTCCTCCACGATTTGGCACCATCCTTCGGAAGGTCCAGGATCGCTAGGTGCTACCTCCACATGCATGCCACGGCTCCCCTCCTGAAGGCCCGAATGCTGGCCGGCTTTTTCCGAGCTCAGACCCACCGGACGGGTGCATTCTTCCTCTATTTGGGCCTCCTCGCGGAAGACCACAGTGACTAAAGCCGTGATTCGCGGGCGGTTGAGAGAGAAATTAAAGGAAAATTGCGCAGTGCGCGTCGTGGGAGAAGGTGAACTAGCGGTGGGGAAGCCAGGAGCAGGGGAATCCATACGGTGGCCAGATGCTACAAGCCAACCCCGCCCACTCCTAGTATTTGGATATCGACCTAAGTAATAATCACTGGACTGGCCGGAAGTCGACTCTGTTGAGGGGCTGGAGGGAGCGCGCCGGGGTTGACCTCTAGTGCTCCCCCTGCGGCAACGCATCCTATGACGCACGCGAGGCATGGGTACAATCTCAGGCGCAGTGGGCACAAGAGGAGATGAAGAAGCATAATTCCAATTAACAGAGGAAGACAGACAGAGATAGAACCGAGAGAAATGCAAATATGCAGCAGGGTCTAGGCAACAGTTCAGCTGGCCACTTCTCCTTATCGTCACAGTTAGCAGGCAGTGTAATCCAGCAACCGGCTTGTCTGAAAAACCATGGCTAAACGCCATTTTGTCGACCCGTCTGCAATGCAATCATAGGACGCCCGTCATAATTAATCTCTGATCATTAATAATGAGAGCCGAAGGCCGGATCAAATTGGAGCGTGCAGAATCGCTAAGAGGAGTGGAGGTCCGATCTTGAACAGTGTTAAAAATTAATTAATGCGGATTTGATGTGAAAACTTAATTAAACAGTGTTAAATGTTAATGCAATTGATATGAAATCACCATATCCATGTCCCATCACCTTAAACGCCATCGAATACACCCACAGTCGAGAGCAGGGCAAGTTTTTATTGAGGACACGTGGCAGAAATTGATTGGAGCAGATCTTTGTTTGGGCCGCTTGCGCAGTGGAAATCTGGACCCGTAAAATATTAGGGCGAATTTGATAAGAAATTCACGTCACAAAATTGGCCGACGTCAGCAAGCTATTTTGGAACGCGAATTTGGTTTGAATTATGGTTTATTGCCGTTTGAAGTCCGGCGGGCTCGACTTAAGAAAAATTTTGTTTGATCCCATCTTATAAAATTTGTGTTGGTTTTCTTTGATAATACACATATTTATAATAAATCATGGGAATGCCACACTAAACATGTGGAAAATTTATATAAATAATTATTGAGAACAATCATTTTTATGTAAAAATATCCAAGGCGAGGTCTGTGTAGAGAACCGGGGTCGTGAAAACTATTCAAATATAAAAATCCCACTTAATAAAGAGACAAAATTGTTGTGCTTTCGGAACCTGACCCGAGGATTGGACATGAGTTAACAAAAAAAAGGATAGCGGAACCAGACTTGCACCCGTGGTCAAGCCCTCTACCAAAACCACAAGTGGAATCACAAAAGCGGGTTGCCCATATCGCACCGCTTTTGCGGAGCAGGCGGTATTTCCTATTCGCGAGTGATTCCATAGGGAATGCAACACGTGGCGAAGTGACCCCTGGAAAACCACCGTTTAACCCGCGCCATCGCACGTTAAAGCCCGACGTTGGAAGCCGAGTGAAATTGCCAAGAGTCGTTGATTTGGAGAAGGGCCATCGGACGGTGGTCACACGTTGAACTTGCCCGGAGGTTAACTAAGGTGTGCGGAGGATAGCCAGGTACGATACGAGTGTTTGATTGGTTATTGATATATATAGGTGGGGCCAGAGTATAATGAAATTTTTAATTAAATGATTGGCGGATAATTAGCATAAGTCTGGAGCGTGATTGTTGTAAGGCTAGGTGGTGAAATATAGAGCCGAAAGTTCATTACAAGTTATTTATTTAAAAAGAAACGTGGAGTATAAATACAAAGTGTTGAAAGTTAAACATTGGTTATAAGGATTGAAGATAATATAAAGTCGGGAATATAAATTAAAGTCCAACCATTGTGGATAGTATTTATTTATCAAATTCTACGAATTTGATAAATAAACCCGAAGAAAGAAGAAGTCAATTAAAACTCAGGCTGGAGGAAAAGAACGGGGTAAACCAAGGGAAAATGCTGACAGAGCGATTGTAGACACACCAGCTCTCCTTAGGGGTCCAATTTCAGTTTTTTTGCGTCACACGATGATCTCTCTTCTCTGGCATTTACTTGTATTGAAGATCACTATTCTAGGAATAAGGAGTTATTTTCTCCAAAAATAACCCTAGCCAAACATTGACAATGCATCGAGGATATCTTTCTATGCTTCATAAGTACATATGTTCTACTTCTAAATCATGTCTTGGAAGTGGTTGTTTTGCTGGAAATTATTCACCAGTTGGTTTCATACCAAATTCTTTTTCTCATTTTCAGCATCCAATATATGAAAAAGATAATGGTTTAAAACAACATAAATATTTGAAATTTTGCAAGAATTGTCTGGCACACTTTGAATATGAATTTTGAAGTCAAGTGCATGATGTTGTATATGATCAAGTGTCATTTTGAATACCAAATGTTTCACAAGAAAATTCTCAACATGCTACCCTGCAGTAAGGATTAAATGACAATATTGCATCAACTATTTCCATAATAAAAATGCACCTCGGCCATAAGACTAAACAACTACAAATGTTGTAGATCTAACAAGACCACACAATCAAATGTATTCCACAAGGCCAATACTGTATGAAAAATGAAAATGAGTTTGCAACCAAAAATACCTTAGGAAACTAATTCAATTAGATACACCAAACCATCAGCAAAAAGGAAAACCAACCTACTCAAAAGGCAAGCGTTTACCTCCTTTGACAAAATTTTGAGTTCTAAAACAAGGGCCTTTATTGTCTTGTCAATGCCCCTAGTAATTTGAACGGGGTTTGCACCTGCTGCAACAACCTAAACAAAAAGGTTTCATTTCAAATTATTTTCCACAAATTTAAGATACAACCATTATCAGTTTTGTATTTTCTAACAAGCTCATAAATTTTGACAAAAGAACCAAAATTTTTTAATACCTGATAGCAATTTTTTCACTCAAAAACTATCTTAGACTCAATAAGCCCAACCCAAAACTAAAAAAACAAACACCATAAGACCCTACAAAAATGAATAGATGATCTTAATCCAGTACTATCGACAAAAAATTACCTTTACACCCTCACTTATTAAACCCTGTGCTGTTGAATTTTAACTTCAACTGCTGCAGCAGAAGGACGGATGCAGCAGCAACATTTTTTTTTGGAGGTTGCTTGCATACCATCCAGAAATTTAATTCAGCATTTAAAATTCCTGCAAATTTTTTTTGTAGACGGCCACAGCCATATTTCTGTACAGGATTGTATTTAAACACAACAGCCAGCATTAACGCAATTCACCAACCAGAAATTAAACAAACAGAAATTTACCCGACAGTTTTGTAAATTCAAAAGGAGGACATGTGGAGCATTAATATTGGATCGCATGAAATTGAAGGGAATCTGAAAACCTGAAAACCGGACCCAAATTTTTTATAGGGCACATTGGATTGAGAATTCGAGTTAAAATTAGGCAGACGTCAGCATCCCATTTTGGAACGCGAATTTGGTTTGAAATTCAATCTATTCGGACTTTTGAAGTCCGACGGAAAGGGTTCTTTAATGTTTTTATAGTTTAATATATACATATGTTTTAAACATATGTTATATATATATCATATGCGAAATGAAAGGTGGGCCATAGAATTTAGTTTTAATTTTATTTTTTTTAAAAGAGGGTTTATTATAATATGTTTTATATGTTACGGCATATAAAAATAAAAGGGACAAAAAAGCTTGGTAGTTTTTTTTATAGACAGTACGTAAATTTTTTATTACACAGCAGTGTGTAAAAAGTGAAAGACTGAGTGTAACTTTTTAAGTGTGTATGCACGGCAGTGCGAAAGGGAAAAACACAGCAGAGTGTTTTAGAGACAGAGTATGTTTGTTTTGAACAGACAGTGAGTTGGTTTTATGCACTGCGTTTTGTAGCAGTCATAATTTTGTAATCCCTCTCAGTGAGGAAGTAGTGTAATAGTTTTTTATTTATTTATTTAAGGGAATAGAAGTTTGTTTTCAAAGTATTGAAACTCTGTCTCCTGTCAAAGAAATTTTTATTTTCTCTGTGTTAGAGGAAGGGAGATTTATTCTCCATTCATTGTTCTGGAATTTTTCAATATTCCAACATGTGGAAGAACAATAGATGTTGTGGTTCCATCCCCAGCTAAATCATTTGTCTTTGCTGCAGCTTGCCTTACCAACTTGGCCCCAATATTTTCAACTGGGTCCTCTAATTCAACCAATAAAAAGGCCAAAACCATAGCATTGAGATACATTTCATTACATTGTCAATAACAATAAAATTTGACTCGGCCATAACCCTTTCCTTTTATTGTTGTGAAAATCTTTATGCATTACTCTAATGTGGCTAGTCCATAGGCCAAGTAGACCATTGGGTAACAAATATGTTTCCTTTCACCTTTGATTTTTCAAATTATGCCTACCAAATCTAAGACATTTAAGAGGGGGAACTAATACAACATTAAAAAGAAAACCAAAGCACACATCTACAAATTACCTCCTTAGCTACTGTCACACCATCATTAACTATTTTCGGAGAACCATGCTTGTTCTCCAAGACAACATTTTGCCCTTCGCCCCAAGGGTGACTCCAACAAGATCAACAAGTTTGTTCACACCGCCTGCAAGACAAATTGACAATGCTTTCAGTAAGTGTGCAATTGAATGCCAGACCATATGCCAAAACAACCCTCCATGAAAAATTAAAATAACACATTAAAAGCAAATATAAGTGGACAAGGAAAGATCCATCGCAGTGAAGTTTCACGTGCAGGTGACCTTCCTTTAAACATAATTTTTTCTCTGACCTGCAATTTTTTTGTCACTAAGCCATCCTTGTTGAAGTAAAACTCCTTTTCCATAGCTCTTGTATTAACTACCTTCTCTCTGTCGCGTAATCTCAGATTCCCTCTTCTGCTTGAGTGATTAAAGGAAATGGGTGAAAAAACTGAAAGAGAAGACAATTGTCTGCCATAATTATCAAACATTGCACCCAACTTCTTCCCCTTTCCATTGTTACCCAATGAGGTAGATGTGGCAATTGTTGTCATACCACCCAAAGCAGAGGCCATCTTCTCTTATGCTGAATATAGAATTACACGATCTTCATATTAGTATGAACCTTAAAAAACATGACTCCCATTGCTAAAAACCACTTTTAAGTTGTAACAGGCAAACTAAACAACTATCGTAACTTTTGGCAACTTCTGGAGCATTAAGAGAGAAACAACCAAAGAGAAATCTGAAATACAACCACAATCCTAATTTTAATGAGACCGGAATATATATTTGCATTAAGATAATAGAAATAAATCATGACTATATTAAGGCCAGCACAAAACAATCTTTAACCAGTGTCTCTCGCGGCCTTCAGGTTGCCATGCTAGAGGTTGCATATTTTTAATTTAAATTCTTGACCTCTCATGCCCATATATGAATGCATCCAATGGGATATCTACATCAAATGCTCCTTTATATCCCCAAAAACAAATTCCCTACTACAAGAGCACCAATATTGATGGATCACCCCACAACATCCCACCCACTAGAAACGGTGAAAAAGGAAACCCGAGAAAACTTCTAAAATATCTCAAGATGACTATATGGGTGGTTCTTATGAATCAACCAACCATTTAGAACATGCTCATCAATCCAAACCATGAGTATTATGTGACGATATTCAAGCAGGCACTGAATCGGATTTCTGAAGCTATGTTAGAGAAACCCTAAACTCTCACTGAAAATAGGTTAAATGTGGCACCACTCAGAGATTGACATGTGCCAATTGGTACAAGTGGTAGACAATTGGCATGCTCAAACAACGAGGTGATGCAGGAATGACATGAGGGAGAAAATATCGGAAAAGCCCCAAATCTGGAGAACTAAAGCTCATCACCAACCTGAGATTGACAACTTTACATGATGTAACCTATGAAATCGTAAATGGAGAAATCATAGTAACGATAAAGTAACCTATGTAACAATAAAGTCGGATTCATCCTGGGAGTGGTAATGGGAGAAATCATAGTGAACAACAGGAAACATGCATAGTTGCTTACAATCAAATAGATGAAAAAACACATACAAAAAACCTAGATAATAATCGTGAACAAGCTTAATATTGAATGATGAATTGTAAAGGAACTTACAAAATGTGACATTACGAACTTGGTCAAGCACACAAGAAAAAATATCTTGGACATGACCCTGGTTGACAAGTTGTATTGCTCATGATGCAAGAGGATTTGTACCTGCACTGCCAAGTCAATCAAAATCCATCATTATCTATACAATAAATACAAGTAATTGATGTAGTACTTTTTACTCTAAGATGCATTCTTATGATAATGTTAGAACATATGTTGAAAATGTCAAAACATACCTGAATAAGCTCCTCTTCGTTTCAAGAACAATTTATTGGAGTCGCATGAACTTGGAAGAAGCCTCCCACGATCTGAAAGAGTAGCAACTAAGTCAACGGTGACTTTTTTGTTGCTACGCTGGATCAAGGGAGGTTTGCTCCAAGATTAAATCGCTCCAATAAATTATTCTCTACTAAACAGGGCCAACCACGTGAAGGTGGAATCTCTTATGGCCCCTCCCCCCCCCCTCACATCACTCTCAATTCCCCAATACCCAATCTATATTTCATTTTTTACTTTCATGAGCATAAAAAAAAATATTCATTAACTAATAAAAAAACAATTCAACAAAAAGTACGCAAGGAAACATTGCAATTAATGCTTGACATAAAAATAGTATGATAAATGATTTTTTTATATAACGCAAAAAACATTCCAAGTATGGTAACGTTTGTCTTATAATAATACAATATTTTACATTATCGAATTTTCTTTTTCTTCTTCCTACTTTTAAAGCTCCTAATTACATCATCAATATCATCATGCTCTGCTCCTGTTTCGTGCCTTTCGACCCGTACTGCTGACCTAGTTGCGTAGTCACGATGTCTGGTCTCATCCAGTGACGGGGCATCGCCTACAAAAATAGATAATATTAAATTTTAATTGTCAGTTTTTAAATATCATTGAACTAGTTCGGTAATATTAATAAAAAAAATTGCAATGATATTATTTACCTGGTGCACCAGTTGTCGCCGCTGACGTAGTTGCGTTGTCACGATGTCTGGTCTCATCCAGTGACGGGGCATCGCCTACAAAAAAAGAAAATATTAAATTTTAATTATCATTTTTTAAATATCATTGAACTAGTTCGGTAATATTAATAAAAAAAATTGCAATGAGATTATTTACCTGGTACACCAGTTGTCGCCGCTGACCTAGTTGCATTGTCACGATGTCTGGTCTCATCCAGTGACGGGGCATCGCCTACAAAAACATATAATATTAAATTTTAATTATCATTTTTTAAATATCATTGAACTAGTTCGGTAATATTAATAAAAAAAATTGCAATGAGATTATTTACCTGGTGCACCAGTTGTCGCCGTTGGGACTGTTGCCCTGTCTTCCTCTCTGGTGGTAAGATCCTCAAGGGAAACATTCTGTCATTTAAACAAAAAACGTTATAAGGACAACCATCAAGGTATAATTAGAAAAAATTATAAGTGGAAATTAATTACCGTCACGGCCCTCACTGATAGCAGCATTGTCGGCCTAGTCCCCACTACAATGATCAGGTTGCACGAGAGGATCATCTACATCTGGCTCTAAAACTGGGTTATTTACCTCATCGGTAGTGTTGCTCCCCTGATTTAAACAAAGTTGTTAGACATTAAATTTATGGACGAAAACAAAAATATTGAAAGGTTAATGTCTTACCTTATCAGGCATTGTAGATCTTGGGACCTGCCCCAAGCTTCTGCGACGTTCAACTACAGCTTGATAGCCAAAACGGAAAGCAATATTTTTATCTTCCTCTGTAGTTATTGTTCCAAAGTCATCACCCTACATTATATATGATTGTGTATTTTTAATCATATCTGATAGGATTACAAAAACGTTGGAAGGCGATACAATTAATTATAATATGTTTAGCTACTTAATTACAATTCTTGCAGCTAATTTCAAGTAGCCACCCTGGCCGAGCTTGTGATGGCCCTTTTTCTCAATCCTATCTTTGGTTTCCTTTGAGGTGTCAGGCAACCTAGCATCAAAAGATTGAAGTCAGATATGACGTAGCACACTTTTATTTTAGACATAAAGAAAATTAAAGCTATTTAATTAAAGTTGTAATTTACCTTGCGGGTCCAGTTGGCATTTTTCCTTCTTTCTTTGCCCTTTTCTCTTTTCCGTCATGGATGAGTGCTCTCCACTCACTCTCTGGAACTGCGAGAGGACGCTCATATCTAGGGTTAAATTGCAATTGCGTCCTATAGGTGTCCCTAGTATATTTCAAATATTTTCCGGCTACCTGAGCCACCGCTTTTCTGTCAAATGTGCTGACCCCAAAAAGGGCTTCTAGATAATCTAGAAGTTCTTTTTTCAGGTTGGAATTCTGGGAATTCCACCCTGTACGTATGGTTGGGCCAAAAATTACCAACGCATGGCTCTCCAGAATCCTATAGAACTCATTGTTTCCTACACAGAATAAAACCAAAAAGAAAAAAAGATATTATCATTAATTTAAAAATAAAAATCATGATAAATATGTTTTAGATAAAGTACATGAAATAGTTAAAATATTAAAATTTACCTGGGAGTTATACATGCTTTATAGGGACACCCTCATCGTTCACCAACAACGTGCCATTAATGGTCCCTGTGGAGCTGACACGTGTAGCTCCAGGAAACGCAATAATGTAGTTGGCCATATCATCCTCATCATTGCCAACACGTTCAGCGGTTGGCTGGGTGTCTACTTGGGCAGGGTGTGTTTCTTGGCTAGCACCTAAAGGAGTAGAAGGTGTACGAGAGGGTTGTTGGGAAATCTCTTGCCCTTGTGTCCCACTACCACCAACACCGGGTTCAGCAAATGCCAGAAAACGCTACATACAAAAGAACTTTTTGTTAGTTTAGTCGATGTAAAAATTAAAAATCAAACTATCACAATTCATCTCATGCAGAACAAAAAAAATATCCTTTTGACTTTTTATTATTACCTGATATCTATTTAGCTGCCTCATAAGATGTTGTATCCTCTCTTATGTTTCAGGTGTTTGAGGCGCGTCTATCAAAGCATTAAATTCCGACCTTGCATCTCGTGCCTTTTTTTGCAACAAGAACACTGGAGATAGGGATGAAGAAGCTCTTCCTCAAAGAGGGAATCATCAGGCGTACCATGGCTAGGTGTCTGCATATTTGAACAAAATTAATATTATTTCAATTATATAAATAACTAAAATACCTAAAGATAGAGCAATGCTGGCACTTTACATGTTCTTCCGCTGGCCTCTTTCCGCGATCATCCTGTCTCGGGGTTGTTCCTGCACTGCTCTGATCAGTCTGCCACATTGCGATAAAATTATAAATGTAAAAACTTGAAAACAATATCTAACTTGAAAACACAAAATGAAAACTGAAATAATTTCTAATAAGACACCGGAAGACAGAGTTAGAGTTTCAAATATGCCTTGCATTGAATTCAGTCCTGGAAACATGTCATTGCACATAAGGCACCCAAACATTCAATCCACGAATGATATATTTAAGTAGGCTTCTCCTATTCTAGGAAAACACCATACCTATAATGCATTCACTTGCATGTATAAAGGGAAAGGAAAACATGTTTTCATACAACGGTGACAAAGGCATCTTGGGGAAAGGTATCTTCACTTTTTATTTATGTTGTTCACCCACACCACTCTCGTGTTTTCACTAATCCTGTTTTATCATTTTTGGATTCAAATTAAGTTAAGGCCTTAAATATTTTTTGACCTTTCGGTGTAGTTTTTATAAGTGGCATGTATGGATTTTCCATTAATTCTGCACTTTTTCTCTTCATGCGCATGTTTCCCTGGAAATCAAATGCATGATTTAGTCCCATACATTTAACAAGTTGTTGGATCAACTCCATAGGAAATATCATGTTTCCTATTCAATCAAAATTTATCTCGGTTAGGGTAGGTAGGAAGGTTTTCCCTTTGTATTAATAGGGCACTTCTAGCTTGCATTTTTATTATATCTTTCAAATTTAGTGTCGTTTCAATTAGGGCATGAATTTTTGCAACTTTCAAGGTGAGAATGAACAAAGACAAATTTTTGTGATGGATGACTGTATATGACTCCATGGCCAGAGGAAAAGGCACTAATATACTTCTTGAAATATCTATAGTTCTCATTCACCTCATACGGAGATGGTCCCTGATTTTGAGCCAAATGTTGCAGCAAAAAGTTCCCCCCCTCCATAATTTGATATTCAATGGAAATTTCTTAAATTGATGATGAGGCATGATTATGGAACATTGGCACATACATATGTAATGGAATTCCAAGATCATGATATATGTTTGCATATGTTTATGGCAATGTTCCACCAAGTCCCTTGGAGGTGGGAGCGAGGGGACGAGGGAGCGCGGGAGCGGCCTATGCAAAAGCTCCCTGCCAATTTTCAGGAAACGTGGAGGGACGTTGGGGTCATAAAAATTATAAAATTTAATATTTAAAATGTAACTATATTTTGCAAGGAATGTATATACATTCATCATACACTTACATCATGAAAGATAAATCATAAATGATAAAATTACAAATCGATGAATGATGAATCATATAATTGAAACAAATTTAAAAGTTAAAAGTTAAAACATACATCATACAATCATGCATGTAAGTTTGTAACTATATAATCATTAATGTAACTACTAACAATGTACAATGAAAATAAAGTTTAAGATATCATATGACATATTATATCAAGATTCAAAATAGAGTTTAAGCTGAAGTTTACAACTCAAGTCTGAAACATAAAACTTAAACGCAAATAAGTTATGTCTGAAACATAAAACATAAAACATAACATATGAATATCAAATGATATCATCATAATGATAAATGAGCATAAATGCTCAAGTTAATGCCCCACTATTCTCTACATCCAACCTCTGCACGAATATATCAAGATCAACCATGTCACCATCTGAATCAGAATCACTTGGATTCTCAAATATGCTAAGTGGCACATCAAATTTTAACACGAAACCATAAACTAAAAGGGGCGGTGAGGGGACGTGAGGGGGCGTGAAGGGGGGTGTGAGGGGGCATGAGGGGGCGTGAAAGGGGGTGTGCGGGGGCGTGAGGGGGCGTGAGGGAAACATCCCCTAGAATTCCCCAAGACCCCGGAGCGCGAGGGGGCGAGGAATCTAGACCCCTAGGTGGGGGGGCGAGACCCCGTGTAACACTGGTTTATGGAGGTGGTGGAGCAAAAAGAGCTCAAATAGAGCTGAAATTTTTCACATAAAAAGGACTGTGGGCTTGACTAATGGTTCCATTTAAAAAATTATATCTAGACAGAGAATAAGTGTAGCATGCAAACATGCATTGAAAATCCATCTGAGTTTGCATTGTATTACTTATGATGGATTCAAATTTGGGTTTCAAAATGCCAGGTTATGGCATGATTTTGTCGAGAAACCCTTATTTGGATTCTCATGTTGGTTTAATTTATATTTTAAGTTTGTTTTGCAATCTTTGGGTGATGGTAATTCATGAACTAGGTTACCAATGTGTAACAATCATATTTCAAGAATAAAGTTGTGATTTTTTTATATTATTATTATTATCTATTAGCTACGAGTATTGACACCTAATGCCTGGAATTTTGACATCTTGATAGCATGGATAATTTCGAAAATGTTTCTAGTAATGTTAACATAATAACTATCATTACGTGTCTTCACTTTTATCACCATAATAGACCTGTGATATGGACTCATCACACAACTTCATATGCTATGTCCCAACAAGTTCAAACTGGTTGAACCTACCTCATAGTGTGGTTATTAAGGACAAGTTGCTTGATACATAACTCGATAGCATAGACCGCGTTGCAGTTCTAAAAAGAATCCTCAAGTGTCAAAAAAACTTCACAATATGTTCTACTATAAAGCCTTTTGGGATACCTGAAATAATATATGTATCATTGATGACTTTTAAAGTATGACAAGATCCAGAGGGGAAGGAAATCAATGGAAGAGTGATCCACCGATGAGAACCTAGAATTTAGCATCGGATGAGTTAGAGTCTAGGAAATTGAAACCCTATAATTTTAATTAGTGATGAAGGACATCACATAGGTAATTATATTTTCATGTAGAATAATCTATTAATTCAAATTTAAACTACATAATATGAAAGGCATACCATAAATTTTTCCACGTAAGTCCAAACAACCTATAAAAAAGGGAAAACCTTCTTTTTCCATGGGAAATAATTTACCTTTCCTTTTTCAAGACAATCTAAATCACAAAAAATATGAACTATACTGCACACATTCTTGGATAATGTGAAAGTGGAAAAAGAATACCCTACACAAGTGATGCACACATGTACATTTGAACACTAATAGATTTTTGTAGTTGAAATGCAATGCTTGTTTTCATTTAAATGTAGGGTTTTTAAAGCAGGGAGAAATAATGGCTGCCAAATTAATAAGCGTTTCTTTGGGAAAAATTTAAATCTTGTATTGGGTGATGAAGATAATAGAGGTTATTGAATCTTGATTCTTGACATCTAGAGAGAACCCTACAGCCTAACACAATCCAATGGAATTGACCAAAAAAACCCAAATATAGTCAACCCTACTATAGGAGAAGAACTGTTGGAGGTACCATTTTACGGGGCGAGGAGGCAGTGTTGTTCTAGGCGGGCGAATGCGAGGGCGAATGCTAGGGGGATGTTGTTCTGCAAGAGGCGAGGGGGAGGGCAAATGCGGGGGTGAAGTTGAGGGCGAATCCAGGGCGAATGCTGTTCTGCAAGAGCTCAGGGCGAATGCTGAGGGCGAATGCTATTCTGCAAGAGCTCAGGGCGAATGCCGAGGGAGAATGCTGTTCTACAAGAGCTGAGGGAAAATTCTGAGGGCGAATGCTGCTCTGCAAGAGCGGAGGGCGAATGCGCGCGTGATATCAGACGTTAATGTAGCACACATGTACATTTGAACGCTAATAGATTTTTGTAGTTGAAATGCAATGCTTGTTTTCATTTAAATGTAGGGTTTTTAAAGCAGGGAGAAATAATGGCTGCCAAATTAATAAGCGTTTCTTTGGGAAAAATTTAAATCTTGTATTGGGTGATGAAGATAATAGATGGTATTGAATCTTGACTCTTGACATCTACAGAGAACCCTACAGCCTAACACAATCCAATGGAATTGACCAAAAAAACCCAAATAGAGTCAACCCTACTATAGGAGGAAGGGCCTGCAGTAAGAACTTACCATTTTGCAAGAGCCGAGGGTGAATGTTGTTCTGCAAGAGCTGAGGGAGAACGCTGAGGGCAAATGCTGTTCTGCAAGAGCTGAGCGCGAATGCTGAGGGCAAATGCTGTTATGCAAGAGCTGAGGGCAAATGTTGTTCTGCAAGAGCGGAGAGCGAATACACGCATCATATCAGACGTTAATCTAGCTATTGCGATGCATACGAAACAATAAAATCATTTTTATGTAGCGCGCATATAAGTTTCGAATTTTTATGTAGCGCGCATATAAGTTTCGTATTTTTATGTGGCGCAAATATAAGTGTCGTTATACCGATGGCAGAAAAAGTGTCGCTATTGCGACGGGTACCTAAACGTCGCAATGACGACACCTAGACATTGTGTCGCACTTGCGACGATTGGAGTCGTCTCAATAGCGACGCTTTGGGCCATAGTGTCGCAATTGCGACGTCTTCCTCCAAACGTCGCAATTGTGACACTTTTCTAAGTGTCAGTATTGCGACACTTTTCTATAAACGTCGGTATAGCGACGGTTTCGGGCGGGATGGAAAAAATTTGGGGAAATTTCTGACATTTGGTCAAAAGCGTCGGAACCAAGTGTCGGAATTTCCGCCAAATGTAGTAGTGTCGGGTCACCGTGACAAGATTAATGAGTGACCAAGTTTAGGTGTGATGGGGCCCAGTAGCCGTTAGATCAGTCAAGTGTGAGTGGTTAGAATTTTTCTATAAGTAGACCCAATTTTAATGTGTGCACCAGTTCAGATGCGAGCGCACTACTGAGTCATCAGATCTAACTTTCGACAACAATCGTGTAGGGAGTTGAATGAACTTTAAGTGCGTCACAACTTTGGGAAAGTACTAAAATCACATCAATATGGAATGTGATGAGCAATGTGGGCCATTGATCTCCCGCTGGGTGAGATCCACTCCACGAACCTACTCGTTCGTTAGTGTGACCCCCTTTTGCTCTATTTAACACACATAAGAGAAAATAGGGGTATTTTAGCCCTTAACATGATCTTAGGAAAGTATGCATTGGAATAAGGCTATAAACTAGCTTGAGCCAACCAAATCATTTATCATGGACTCAATTGGTGGGGAGGAGGTCCCACCTATGAGGTAATCTTGACAGATTGACCTTGGATATGTCAAAGGGTGTAATAGGAAAAGGCCCCAGGATAA
This sequence comes from Pinus albicaulis, assembly GCA_034641835.2. NCBI lineage: Eukaryota > Viridiplantae > Streptophyta > Pinopsida > Pinales > Pinaceae > Pinus > Pinus albicaulis. The sequence goes on along the minus strand of CM076570.1, from coordinate 193,972,154 downwards.
CATGGTTAGGATTACGTGAGAATATAGCGGTGACATTTGATAGGTGAGCTTCAGGTTAATGAGGAGGTAGTATAGGGGACCACTTCCACGAAATCCCGGTATAAAGACCCTAGTGTTAGCTAAAGTGTGCACTTTGGGAATTTTTGGGAGAAGGTAAGTGGGGTGGAATTACCTGTGGCACCCACCCTAGAGGCATAAGGGTGTTATGATTAATGGTGCCAAGTTGGTGCAGAGAGAAGAGGTCGCCACATTGAGTAGGGGATGATAAAGTGTATATACAATCATACATATATGCACGCAGAGTAGAAGCTCTAGTTGTGAGGCTCTTATGACAAGTTGGGAACCCTAAGTGGAGTATGGAGAGGGGATATATATATATATATATATATATATATATATATATATGTATGTATATATGCATGCTTTACCCAACTCCTCTAATATTGATTTAGGGGTTGTGGTATATTACACCTGATTGGTATATATAAGAGTCTAAAGGGTCAAAATATAATTATGGCCTACATAAAAATAATAATTTAAGGGAACAGAAATAACAATATGCGGCGACACTAGCATTATACAGACCTAACATGTAGAAACCTTATGTCATCTTAATATACTTAAAATTATTAATTTAATATTTTATAGGGTTGTATAACGCCTTCCATAACCCAAGGTGGGTAGATCTCATGAATAAGTAAATATCATAATTTCAAGACTCATTTTCTATGATACTTATATATGTCACAAAGAAAAATAAAAAAAATATATAGCCTTATCCTCCTTTGAAAACTAGCTTCAAGGTTACAATGGTTTAGCTTCTGAAAAGACTCAACTTCAACATATCATCTTCTTCAAGGATTTCAATGAGGTATGATTCAAATTTTATTTCTTTCACTTTTTTACAATAATTCCATTTTTAATATCTTGGTTAAGGTATGCAAGATATTAAAATATGTTAGTGTTATACCACAAAGAAATTTTTCCTTGGATATAACTTCATTCCACAAGCCAATATGACTTAAAGACATGGTCCTTTCATCCATAATTCAGGCTATATTACAAGCCTTTTCATCACAAGAAAAATTAGATCTGATCATAGGAATATTCCGCAGAAGTCTCGACCTTCACCTTCAGAGATATACCATAGGAATCTCGGTCTATGTCTACATAATAATATCACAGGAATATAGGATTATGCCACAAAAAATATCCACTGAAATTTTGATATTTTCCTTTATTATTTGAATCTAATTTTAGGACAGGTATTTTATCTTCTCTTTGTTCAAAGCTCCCTAGTCCTTTACACCGACCATGCCAATCATTTGATATGGAAATTATTTCATAGTGCATTGGGGACATCTCTTCTTCATTTGATATTACACTTACATGGTTTCTTTTCAACTCTATCTCTAATATCGTGCTTATTTTTCAAGTCTTATATACTCATAATTTATTTATATGATTTAATTCATTTACACATTCTTATCCATGTTTTCATAATAAATCAAATTACAAATAAGACATCAACAATTAAGACAGTAGGATCATAAAGAGACAACCACACAAATAAGACAATATTTTACCCTGGGAAATCCCACTAAGTGAAAAAACCCAACCATCCTTTTCCTTAGATAATCAATGCAACAAGAGATACATCAAATTCAACTAACCAACAATATTACCAACCACTAAGGACCAAGTTAACATTCCACAATTTTTTCCACAGTTTTTTGCGACAATGTCTCCAATAGAACCAAAAACCATCTAGCAAAGCTTCCTCATAGATTGCACTATATTGCAAAGATATATCATAGAATAAGGTATCAAGAGGACTAGAACTTTTCCTCTATCTCAACATTAGAACTCAAATTATTCTAAATAATTGGAGCCTCAGATTTGAGTGTAAAACTACAAAATATTCACACAGTACCATAAATATAATATTCCATAGATAACTCGCATACCACAGAGACAATATTCCTCAAACAACTCTCTTATCACAGAGATAATGTGCCTCAAACAACTTTCATATCATAGAGATAATTTTCCTCTGACAACTTTCATATTACAAAGATAATGTGCCTCAAAAAACTCACATATATGACATAGAAGATATGTGCCTCAGACCTTCACATAATACTCAGACCAGATGACTTCCATTAGGAGTGATGTGAGTGCATATTTAGTCTTTCGTCCATGCGAAAGGGTGTGTCACATGGGAAGGTTAAATTGATCTTGGAGGGTCGACTTGGTCTCTTATGGAGATTCAAAAATTTTCATTTTTTCCTACTCTTGACAAGCCTTATAATATTTTCTTTTTAAATTCAAAATAAATATTTTTATTTTTCTTGCAAGCATGAATAACATGCCTAAAATAAGTTTTCTTTCAATAAATATGATTCATATATAAATGAACATACTATGAAGACCTATCATAGCTACGAAATTGAATATCCTTTCCAATCTTCCTTACTTTTATGTGGTTGTATAAAATTGAGGAATCCAACTTAGAAATATTTTGATTTTCGTTGATTGCAATGAGAATTGGTTTTTGTAATTATGCCATTAACTCTAAGCAATGTTGAAGATTCGCTATTAGAATCATTCATTTTACCCACTGAAGAAAAAAAAAAATCACCCATTGATTGACCATCAGATTTCAACTTTGATTGTGAGAAACTTTAGTTTTGATAACCCAAATCCATTCTTGAGATATCATTTTGTAATTGGGATGATGCTTCGAAGTTATACCTTTAGAAGATGTCTTAGCAAAATATCTAACTCTAAAATATGACAAGCTTCCAACACCAGGTGAGGCCGCTTCCTTTCCTGAGAAATATTGCATCCCATATCATTGTTCAAAGTTATTTGATGATAGTGAACCTATTGTATTTATCGATTAAAATCTTGTCCTCTCAACCTTCAATTGACACTAAAAGTCCATCATAATATGTAAAATTTTGATGTCATTATGATCATTCTAATAAGAATCGAGGTTAAGAGGCTAGAAGAGAGGCTATTGATTATTATTGGCCTTAATATCATCACTTGCCTTGGAATTCAAATATCCACATTCAACACCCATATGTGTGAGAGATTTTTTTTTCAAGGATATATTCAAGTTTGTTTCCTCTTCATAGTCAAAATGCTAAAGAGGAAGTTTTCCAACAAGAGTATTGGTGTTACAATGCATTAATGAGACATTTAAAGTGAAGTCATCAAATCCACAAGCAGTTGAAACAACAAGATGGTGAGAAATTTATTTTCTTCATTGTCAAAAATATCAAAATTCATTCCATTTGAAGTCTTTTCAAGGTCCAACTCTTCCAAATTAAGTGTCAAGATGGAAGATGATATGTTATAACAATCTTGATGCTACAAATAATAGTATTTCTCCCCTAGGTTGATGCTCAAATCATTTTGCAGTTCTGAAGAGATCTCATAAGAATTAAATGTGGATAGATTACCATCTAAGGTACTATCCTTGGAAGTGCAGCATGCACATTGGCTATTTTCCTAGCTACCTCTTCTTACTCTTGGCAACTCTTTGAAAACATTTGGTGTTCTTTGTCACCTACCTTATCTCAATATCCTCTTTGACAACTTTATGTACAATTATTTTTCCTCTTATTGTATAACTAGGCACCAAACCCGCCATTGTCCAACTAATAATGCTTTCAATCCTTGTTGTAGCTAACCTTAACATACAAAAATTAATAAAATTTGAGACAAATACAATTCCTCAAATAGAACTATGTCATTCAAATATCTAATGATTTGGTGTCTTTAACTTGGAAAGCTACACCTTCAAAACAAATAGTTTCAAATGTCATCAAAGGTATTTGTGTTTTGTACCATTTCCTTCATGTGATAACTTATTGATATATATTTCCTACGCATTTTTCTATATGTCTTCTTTGCCACATCAAAGCCACATGAGACTATATGAACTACATTTTGGTTACTCACGGGTTCACTATTCTCCTAATATAATTTTTGATCCAGAATTATTCATGAACGCAATAAAATACCAAAATAAACATAAACAAAGAGATGCAACAGGAATAAAACCTCATTTCATTAATATCAAATAACTGAAATATGCTTACAGACATAATGAAAATAAGCTAGCTCGGGCGATGGTAGCTTAGCTCTAAGAAGAGATGTGGCAGCTACATGCCTAGGAACTGTGTTGCAATGAGTCTCAAAGGCCTATTTATTATTGAAACAATGGAAAGCCCTAAACATCCAAAAACCTAACTCTAGGAGATGAATCACCAAATATGTGGGCCCCGTTGGGGTAAATTGGTATATCAACTTCCCAACGTTGTAAATTTTGAATATGATCTCCATTTGACGTGCACAATACCTCATTAGAAATATCTATCAGAGGACTACCACTTTAAACTAAAAACATTAGTCAATGACTCATGTTTTTCCATTTTCCAAAAAAAAAAATTTAGGACCTCAAAATGGCTCCAGAAGGACCCGAAAACTGCCAAAAATAGTTAACTATGATGATATTAAGGAAACTAAAAAACTGAAAGAAATAAATATGGGGGTCCAAGTGGAATAGGTAGGTGGCCACCAATATCCAACTGGATCAATCATCACCCCTTAGGAATAAATGGTCCCCATTGCATTGAGTTCCTCCATGAGATGCAAAAAATTCTGCTAAACTTGGTCCTTGGTGAGCCACTTGCCTTGGTGCGGGAGTTGGCCAGCTTTGACTACCCAATACAATTGGATCTTCTGCTAACAATTTTTCTTGATCTATGTGTCCATGATTTGATTAGTAGTGGATTTTTCCATGCAGTCTGGGTTTAACTCCATTTGTGTGAGTTGTTCTGCAATGTCGAATGTGCCCAGTAATGGTGGAAATTATGGTCAAAGGCATTCCACATTGAATATTGGGTGAAAGCCAAGGAACGGTGGAATGTTGAGCTCAAAATCATGGTCACCTATAGCCATGGTGATGGTGTATGGCTCATATTGGAGCAATCAAAGCTTACGGTGGGGCCTAGTGAGGCGGTCCATCTACAAATGTAGCCAAACTTTTTCACCCACCTAGAGCTTGTGTGGAACCCAATTTTGATCATTTTTTTGTTTGTACTTAGTATTGCCTTTGTCCAATATGTCATGGACCTACTAGCAGATGTGATGGATTCACTCAATGAAGTTGTTAACCCTGTCGATTTCAAACTGGACATGGGATGAAACTACCTCAGTAGTTGCAAATGGTATGGCCACATCAATGGGACATAGTGGTTGGAATCCCAAGCCCACCTGAAAGGGGTTGTGGCCAGTTGAGATATGGAGAGTTTTGTTGTAGTTGTGTTGTACATAGGGAGGATTTTGTCCCATGTGGGAGGATACTTTGAGTTATACATGCGCATAATGCGTACGATCATCCTGTTGAAAACCTCTACTTTTCCATCAATTTGGGGGTGGAAAGTCGTGGACTTAGTGAGATTGGTATCCAACGTCAACCAGATACTTGACCAAAATGTACTTACGAACATGTTGTCTCGATCTGAGATAATGTACTGTGGGATACCAAAGTGTACATGTTAGCATTAGAATCAGCACTTGGATTGTGACAAGTGCCTGACCAGACACATCTTAAGCTCAGGGCTATTTCGGATTTGTATTGGATTGTGGAAAGTGACCGAATCTTACATCTGCTGAAAACATTTCAAATATATAACTATATCTAACACATATAAGGGTACTAAGGCTTGATATGGTAGCAAGAGTAATTGGTAATCTGATGTTAGGAAGACATGCAGATGGACAGTGGGTCTATCACATAGAAATCCACTGTTTAAACAGAAAAATAATACAAAGTTCATAATGACAGTGTATCAATGAAATAAAGCTCCTATAATTCTTACAATAATCTCATTTCACACTTTAAAATTATCTGCCATAAGGAATGCTCACATTTAATTCACCACACATATTTCATCAAGAATTCTTGCTAAGAAAGACTAACAAGATTGGCTAATTATGTACAAGTATAACATGAGATCGATAAAAACATGTAACGGAGATCACACTACAATCTGGAACTGAAGAATTCAATTATGGAGACACATGAGATAAGAAAAAACAATACATATAACAAACTGTCATAAGTCATCAAGAGTATTGTTGATATATTACATATATTAAATGTGTAATACAATATACTCAGCAAGATACAATCGTCAAACCCTTCTGTCTTTGTATTACACCATATTTATACAAAAATTAGGAGCTTTGTGTAGAAGTCTCCCTAAAAAGTAGAACTACGTTTTAGGAATTTATTACAATTCTATAACGTACGGTAGAGTTCATTTAAAATAGTAAAGGAAAAACTAAAAATAGAAATGAGATAAGGTGTAGCATCATGGAGCTAAATTGGCTGAATAAATGTGGCCGAGTGCCCTCGTAGCTCATCAAAACTGTTTTCCAAAAAAGGTGGAATTCAGCAAGTGGAAGAAGTACCTGTGAACACCTATTTGCATATCTGCTGAAATATAGGAATGATTAACCACCCTGAAATTTATCTGACACCTAGAAACATCCATCATAACAGAAATATTCTCCACTTTACCTACTTTGATGTCATCATTGTGGTAATAAACTAACAATTAGCTTCTTTCCAACATATACTAATCTTCGAAAATAATAGCTACCCCTACTGAACAAAGTATCTATATCTAAAAATATAGAAAATAAACCCAAAAATGAAAATATTTTTCAAAGGCCCTATTTCTTCATTCTTCAGAGGTCCAATATGGAGGAAAAAATTCTGATAGCCTCAGCTTTAGTCACTCTTTTGTCTGACCTCCTTTTCAGTGTTTGACCCTTTAGATGAGTCTTTTTCTTCTTGGTTTTATCTTCTGGACTATCATCAACATTTATAATCTCATCTCTCAATGCAGGGTTAGAAATAAGCTTGTTGGTTAATCTAAGTTTGTTGTTAGGCCTGGTGTGAGATCTCTAGATGTAGGGATTTGAATATAATTGTGCCTTTTACCTCCATGTATGAATCTTCTATATTCTTCCTCTTCAAACTCTGATTCGGTATACTCAGCATCACTGCTATCTTCATAAGAGGAGTATGAATGTATCACAATCTTCTTCCTTTTTTTGGCTAAAGATCCAATGGGTTAAAATAGTTAGCTAAAGTAGGCTCTTCCTCTATAATAGCCTCTGACACTTTATTTTTTCCTTTATTAAGTGATAGCAAGACTTGTGAGAGAGCAGATTTTTTGAATGAAGTATCACTGCTTGGTTGAGTTTCCTGAGTAGTTTTGAAAACATGCTTTGATCTTGTTGCTCTAGTGTTGACTTCCTCTAAAGGAAGAACGAGATTGGAAGTTAAAAATTCAGGGTTGACTTCCTCTAGAAATTCTTCTGTCATGATGATCCCTTTCCTAGGTTTGCCTCTTGAAGAGGAAGTTGTCTCCTCCTTACTTTTTGACACAATATTTTTATGAGACATGGTATCTCTCTACTTCATTTTCCTTTCACATTGCTCCATGAATGACCTTAAGATATGAGGTTCTTTGGGTGAACTACTTGTTGGTGAACTGCTGATATGGGCTTCATTAGCTGGTTGTGCTATTGGCATAGATATAGGGTCTCTAGCTTTCTTGGTCGAGCTTCTAGTCTGCCTTCTAACTAACATGGAGGGAGGGTCAGCTTGCAAGAAAGTTGATGAATAAATAGGGCTTCGCTGCTGATTTTCTAAGTCTCTCATTTTTCTAGGTCTCCCTACCCTCCTTCTAGAATAGGCAGTGTTACCCCTTTCTCTATTATGAACTTCTTCTAGGTAGTCCTTTTCCTTTTCAAATGATAAGATATCAATATCTTAATCAGACCTCTATGGTATAGTTTATGTAATGAGTAACCCAGGGTATTCTGTAACCTTCGATACATTGGCAGCAAATATCTATGGAGAAAAAATGGTAAGGTCATTGATCTAGCACCTGAAATGTGGACTAAGAACCTCATTTTATACTTATGAACACTCGGAAATCTTCCTTCACAGGTTATGTAACGTTGTACAGTAGTGATAACATGTTTCCATTCAGGTTTGAAATAAGAGATGTGTATGGTAGGAGTCCACCCGATGTTCTCATGTTCAGGTTTCAAATAAACATGTGCATCAACTTTAAGAAGAGTTTATTGTTTTTATGCCAAGACTCACCTGTTGTAGAAGTCTAAGTTGCTCTGGCAATGATGGTTTCTGTGATTTTGAAGGTTTGAGATCCAATCTTAACCTTCTCACCATCAAAGGTCTCTACAAATGCTTGAGGACCACATTCTCACCAGATAATTTCTTTAAGAATTTGTACTAACCAGCTACCTTGAACTCGACGTTAGCTCGACTATCCACCATTAGGGGAATTTTGAGGTCTCAAATGGGCCTCCTATGGAAAATGTACAATCAAAATTCACTTTATGAGAACTAGTCACATTTTAGGGGATGACACCATCTCCAATGGTTGAGGTGGCATTGCTTGAGTTAAAGGTACTTGCTTCTTACATTCCCAATGGTGGATAAAAACTCATGGTTAACTCTGATAGTGCTCTAAGTACTTTTAAAGTCATAAAGTAGAGTACTAATAATAAATGCAATTTCGCATTTTTTTAATAAAGTGTTATTATTGTCATTTCATAATTTTTTTAAAGAAACAATGCATATCCTTACATAATCTTCATGTTTTTACACATTTTTCAATAAATATTATATTATGTCATATTTTAGAATATATATTATATTCTTTTTTATATTATATATTATTTTTTCTTATGTTATAAATCAAATCAATAAATATGTAATATAAAAAAAATAGATAAAATAATATATTACATTTATTATATTATTTTATTTTATTTTTATATAGTATATTAATTACATGATATTATATAATTTAAATAATATAATTTTTAATTAATAGTAGATTAAACAATTAAGAATTTATGAATTTATATTTATAATTTATTTTGAGTTGTTTAAGTAAAAGTACAAATGCATTAGTTGTTCAATGATAGTGACATTTTATTAAAGAAATCATTCTTATTTATAGCCACATCAATACATTTTTTTTATTAATTTTATTTTGGTAAACATTTTCAATGTTATTATATAATTTAAATAATATAAAAAAATGGTATATTATACAATTAAGAATTTATGAATTTATATTTATAATTTATTTTAAGTTATTTAAGTACAAAGTACAAATGCATTAGTTGTTCAATAATAATGACATTTTATTGAAAAACTCATTCTTATTTATAGTCACATCAATACAATTTTTTAATAATTTTATTTTGGTACACATTTTCAATTGAATTTAACCATGGTTACATGGATTGTGATGCAAAAAGTAAAATTCAAATTCATAAATATTATTTTATTGGTTTAACTATTATTTTATTATTTCCTTAGGAGGCCCATTTAGACCTCAAAATTTCCCTAATGAAAGCGGGTGTTTGCTGGGTCAGACCTATTTACCTTGCCTCCTTTGCCCATATTTCACTTGCTAACCCTAACCTCCAAAACAACTGTAAAATGAGGAGTAACCTCCAAACTCTACTTGTTGGCAACTATTAACCTCAACCTTCGACACAGCTGTGAAACAAGGCCTAATTCACCAAGAAACCCTACCTGCTGGCAACTATAACAAATGATTTTAAAATGGAAAATAAAAGTTTTGTCAATGCAACTGTCATAGGAGTAGATGAAAATAGGTGATACATGCCATATGACTCGGTAAACAAGGATGAAATGAATCATAGTAATAATTTAAAACCACTTCCACTTACTTCACAAACTATATCACTTATTTTCATTATTGCCACTCGTAATGCACTTGTGACACCTATAACTTTCAGTACATAGCAATATAGTGTCATAACCTTGGCATAAAATTATCACCTTTTAATTCATCTCTCAAATGAAAAATGAAAAATATTTGGATATGCAACACCTTATACTTCAACATTTTCCTTAATCTTCAAATAGTAATGTTGTCTTCAGTTGAATAATATTTCCTCTTCTCCTTTGTATAAATTTGCAGGAAATTACTACCCTTCTGAAAAAGACTACTTTTTTGTGTAACCATAGCTTTTGAAAATCTTAGTTGTCTTTCATGGAAAGAACAACTACTATTTTTTTTATTCTTAATAGAATTCATGATCTTACCAGTTTGTTTCTAACCTTGGAAAGGAAATGATGGTGAAAGAATAAGACTCTTTTTCAAATGGAAAAATATGACTTCAACCACTAAAAGTAGTTAAAAGACCTATTTCTAAGAGACTCTACCCTATCAATTTTATAATAGAAATAGAGTATTTGACTCAGAAATCCTTTGGAATTTTATTACAAAGTAACAAATACTCATAAAATTTAATCCTCCAAGTATCTTCACCATGAGTTAGGAGACGGAAGAGGATCAATGACAAAACTTTACAATGATGGCCATACTTCAAATTTTTTTGAAAAACTTGCACTGCTAATAGTGGCTACTATTGGGGATGGAACCCTCCCTGTGAGGCTTCAAGGACTGTAGATTTAGTGCCTTTAACTTTCAGATCTTTTCAAATTTTAGAAGCTAATGAAATAAACTGAATTTTATTGACTGTAACGAAACCGACTCTATTTACAAACATAAACACGATTGGGAATGGAGTCTAATGATAAACAACACTTTGGATATTTACAATGGAGGGACTAACTGTCTCAAAAAAAAAAAAACTTCTTGAGATAATGACCATTAACTGGAACTCCAGCTAATTGATCATCATCTGAATGTTTGAGAAGAAATGCATTATTTTCCAGAACTTGAGCAACCTTGAATTTCCCAAACCATAAATTATCAAACTTACCATGCTTTCCATGGTCTTCTATTCTTGCATCCCAACGCAATACCAAATCATCTTCTTGAAATGTTTATTGTTTTTCCCTCTTATCAAAGACAAATTTTACCTTGGCCTTATGTTTTTCTGTTTTTTCTATCAGAGATTCCAGATTTTGTTGAACTTCTATCAATTTCAGCATCCTTCTTTGCATGGATTTTTAATTATCGGATTCATCCTGTAGACAATTCATGACAGGTAGAGCTAAATGTAATGGCATGACTGCATCAACACCATAAACAAGATGAAAGGGAGAGGCTTCAATTGATCTTTTAACACTTACCCTATCTACCCAAAGAGCATGAACCGACTGAGTATCCCAATTTATTTTATTTTCATTCATCATATTTTTTATAATTCTCACTAGACTTGTATTTGATGACTCAGCTAGCACATTACCCTGGGGGTAATCAGGTGTAGAATGAGTCAAATCAACATTATACTTCTGACAAAAGATGTTCATCTTGGAAGATTTGAAAATCATTGCATTGTCAGTCACCAACCTTTGAGGACAGCCAAATCTATACATAATATTTTCCAACAGAAATATGATGATTACCGTGTAAGTGGCATTTCTAGTTGGAATGGCCTCAATCCACTTCGTAAAATAATCTGTGGCTATAAGAATCCACCTGTGTTGTCCTCATGATGGTAGATGAATTTCACCAAGGAAATCCAGCCCCCGCTGTTGGAAGGAGCATCTTCTGAAATGGGAATCAGAGGTAGTGGGAGTAACTTTTGCTTACCAGCTAACTTTTGACATTTAGTGCAAGCTATGACCTAAGTAAAAACATCAGAAAAAAGAGTTGGCTAGTAATCACCAACTATTAAAATCTTGTTTGTAGTGGCCTTCTAGTACAAATTTTCGTCACATAATCCTGCATGTATTTCTGCTATAACTTCCTGGGATTCAGCCTCATCTAGACATCTCAACAAAAATCCTACAGGGTCTTTCCAATAAAGTTGATTTTCCAAAATGCAATATTTAACAACCTTCAACTTGAAAGCTCTCCTCTTTTACTTTTCCATTTCTAGAGGGCAGCTGAAATTTAACAAGAAATACACTATATCCTTGTACCAATTAAAATAAAAGATATTAGGATAATCAGTAGTAACTTCCTTATCTGTTTCTTCAACTACCTCCATATTCATATTTAGTGCTTTGCAATTTGATTATGCCATTAAGCGGGCCAAACCATGTCCTTTTATCAACTTAGTAGGTCTGATTTCAATATCAAACTCCAGAATTTTTTTCAACATCTTCCTCTCTTGCCATCTGTGTCAAGCTGTAACAACACATCCTTGACAGTAATATCAGGTACAAAATAAATAATATTGGAATGCATGGAATGAAACACATAAATTCGAAAAGGCCTAAGAGCTTTCATTAGTTCATATGCTTGTTTTTCAAGAAAGTTGTATTTCAATTCAACATCCCTCAATGCAGGGCTAAAAAAGGAAATTGGTTGCTCGAAGCCTTCCTTGTTCTTTTGAAGAAAGATTGTTGCAATAGCTTCTTCAAAAGAATATAAAAAACCTGGAAAATCCTTTTCAAAATCAGGATTGATTAATACTGGGGCTTCAATCAAAGAATATTTGATTGCCAAGAAAGATTCTTTTGCTTCATCTCACCACTTAAGCTCTATGTATTTCTTTAACAAAAAATTTATGTCCTTAATCAATTCAGTAAAATTTGGAACAAAATGCCTCAGAAAATTAGTATTACCTAAGAATGATTGCAACTCTTTCTTATTTTTTGGAAAACCAATTTTCTGAATGGCTTCAACTCTCCCTCGGTCAATGCAAATGCCATTTTATGTTACTACATGCCCCAACAATTTTCCTTCTTGGATAGCAAAGCATGATTTCTTTGGGTTTAGAGATAACCCAAATTTTTTGCATTTATTGAACACTTGCTACAAATTTTTTAGATGATCATGATCAGATTTTGAAAAGACTATCATATCATCTAAATCAATGACAAAAAATCTATCTTTTTCTCCTGCAAAGAAGTATCCATTGCCTGCTGAAATGTTGCACCTGCATTCATCAAACTAAAAGACATCTTATTGTACATGAAAGTTCCCCAGGGTGTAGTAAAGGTTGTTTTCTTCCTGTCCTACTTGTCAATTGAAATCTGATTATATCCTGAAAATCCATATATTGACCGTTCTTATATCCTCAAAATCCATATATTGACATTCTCTTTGAACCTACAAATTTCTGCAAAATATGATCCATTTTGGGTAAAAGATAATTATCCTTTAGGTACACTGGTTCATATTGTGAAAATCAACACAACTTCTAATTTTTTCATTCTTCTTTCGAACCGAGACTATATTAGCTACCCAATTGGAAAATCTTAAAGGATGAATTATGTTATCTTCCCACATTTTTCAGATTTCTTTCTCAATAATAGGGAGAAAGATAGGATTGAGGTGTCTTATCTTCTGTGCCACAGGTTTAGATTTTGATTTGAGAGGGATTTTATGCTCCATTATGCCTCTGTCATATATTTTAAAATCACTGTAAGACCAAGAAAAAATATCTACATATTGTTTCATAAAATTGACATATTTAGTTCTAATTTCTTCAGGAAGAAATTTATAAATTTTAACCTATTTAGGCTGATTTTCAGTACCAATGTTACAATCAACTATGCTTTCTCCATCTATCTTGTTTTCAGGCTTAAAAAAAACATCATTATTATCAAACATCCTTTCTAAAGGGACCAAGCCTTTAGGAATGAAGTTTGTTTTTAGCTCAATAATGACTTTTCCAGCCAAAGTCTTTTTAAATGACTTAATGTCCTGACCTTCAACTGTGTCTTGTTTATTGTCAATTTGAATCTCTAAAAACTCCTCCATACATTCCAGAAATTTCTGAATTTATTTATCATCTTCAAACACTTTCCAGTGTTTTATATTGTCAGGAATGGAAGGTCTATTTTTAATCTGAATATCATATGTAGCTTTGACATCAAGAGGGGCCTTAAAATTACTAGCAACAATAGCCAATGAATCTGCCATTTAATTTTCTTCTCTATAAACAAAATTCAAATTGAATGCTGAAAAATAATGTTCAATCAAATCCCAAACTTAATTTTTGTAATTCTTCAGCTTTGAATTTTTTACCTGGTAGTTATCTCTCACATATTGTACCACCAACTCTGAATCACCAAAAACAATCAACTGCTTTGCTCCCAAATATTTGTTGCCTTCATTCCCAGGATTAGTGCTTCATACTTAGCAGTATTATTAGTAATGAAAAACTACAATTTATATGATAAAGTCACTACCTAATGAGTGGGAGAAATAAGATCTGTGCCAGCCCCTAATCCTTCTCTTGACGAAGCTTCATCAAAATACAATTTCCAGATTTGTTCAACTTCTGAATTTTCTTGTTTTGAAGAGAGTAGCTATTTTTTTTTTATTAATTTCTGGCTAAAACTGACTATCATCAGCAACAAGATGCAAATTAGAAGAACCAAACTCCTTCTATTTTGCATATATAGGATGATTTGATGGATTTTTTTGATCACTTATGATACAACCCATCTATATTTCTCTATACAACCTCCTAAATTCTCCTCCGAAAACTAGGACAGTGGCATATGTCATGTTCATTTGAAGAGTGCCTCCCAGCTTTTTGGACCAAGATCTAGAAAGGAGCATCCCAAATCTTGATGGTATATCAACAACTACTATGTCCATCATCAGACTCTTCGTAGGAAGCTGGGTAAGAGAAATTACCAAGTCTGTAATTACCCCTAAACACTTGACCCTTTTGGAATCAAAAGTATAAAGGTCATGATATTTTTTAGTAATTTTCAATCCTAACTCATCCATCACTTTTTTTGGCCTCAATTTGTGAGAGGCTTGAGAATCCAATAGACAATAATGCAGCAAATCATTATGAATTTTGAGAGAAAGTTAAAAAGGTGGAGAATTGTCATCATTTTGTTCTTGGACATGGCTGCCTAGAAAGATAGTAAGATTTTCATCTTCAAGATTGACAGAGTCAAGAGAACGGAATGGCTGAAATAGACTTTTGAATGATTCTCTGTAATCTAGATTTTTCAATAATTCTAAAAGTGGGACTGGAATCTTGATCTTTTTCAATTCAAATTTAAAACTGAAATTGAGTAGGGTTGAATAGTTTTTTTTAGCGGTTGTTTTAATGATTGGAATAGGGTTAGATGATGAAGGAACATCATTCACCTTTGTTTTTTTCTTGGCAACAATTTTTTCAGCATCTTGCTTTTGTTGAGGTTTTTGGACAACCCCTTTTGACCTCAAAGGATAATTTCTGATTTGATTTTCAAGAAGCTTTTTTCTCATTCTAAGAATGACTATGAGCTTCCTAATCATCTGAAAATAAATTTATTCTTGATTGATCTTGATATTCCTGTAAAGTCAAACAATTTGATTATGATTTCTCTCCAACAAGGTTTATCTCTTCATCCTCTACTTCTTCCTCTCGCTGATTTTCTTCAGCAAAATTGTTCAATGGAGGCAGAACATTTTTATTATCGAGATTTCTCCTTGGGCATTGTAAAAAAATTTGGCGATGAAAAGGTCTCCTAAAAGGAGCCTGGTTCCTGTTTCCTTCATTTTGGATGGGGCCTAGCAACATACCTATTTTCTAACTCCAAATTTGTCATTTTAGAAGTAAGATCTTTTATCAAGTTAGACATATGATCTAGATTTTCTTTAGTTGTGAAGGTTTTAGAGGAGGAAGATGGTTTCTCCTCTTTCATTTTCTTTTTATCTTTTTTCCCCTTCCCTTCTTCAATTCTCAGCTTGTTAGAGGCCATAATATTGGATTGTACTCCAATGGCAACTTCCTGCATACCCACCAATGTTTGAGGCTTCTCAACTCTTAACCAGAGTGCAAATTTGGAGTTTAAAGAATTGGAAAATTTAATCATGGTTTTGGTTTCAGGGGGTTTAACCTCTACAGGAATATTATGATAAAATTTATTAAACCTCTTGGTGAAATCCACCAATGACTCATCAGTTTGTTTCTTTAAAGCCCCATATTTTGTGAGATAATATAGATAATATTTTCTGTCACCCCATTGTTTTGTAAACACTTGTTCCAAGTCATCTATTCTTTTTATTGAGTTAGGTGGCAAATTTCTGAACCACCTCCTAGCTTCACCATCTAAGCTTTGCACAAAAAGTCTAGACCAAACATCTTCATGTTCAACATTTTGGTTATCAGCATAAATATAGAAGGCAACTAGGTGTTCTTCAACAGACACTCCTTCTCCCTCTCCTGTGTATTTAGGAAAATATTTCAAGTAATCCCCTTGAGGAAGAAGATGCAAATTTTGAGGAAGGACAAGTGGTGCATACCTTGCAGAAAAAATCTACTGCATCCTTGTAGGGGCAAGATGTGCCATGAATTGTTGAGGTACAAATGGTAATCTTGCAGACACAGAAGTTTGACTGCTGGAAATTTCAGCTTGTGGAGCAGAAAATAATGAATTTTAAAATATGTGGACAAAAAAAGGTTTTATTTCAATTTCCCCAAGAGAATCAGTTTCAAATGTTGATTCTTTCAAGATTGGGGCAACTTCAAGTCTATTTTGTTGGGCTAAAAATTCGGAAAGACTAAAAGTAAAATTGGTGAGAAGAAGATGAGCCAACAGTTGGGTTTTGAGATAGAGGAAAATACTCATGTTGTGGATTAAAAGAAGACTGATATTCTGGGTGAGTTTGGGGAAAACTCAAAATTGTTTTTATGTCTTCCTCGATTAAAATAGCTCTATATATAAAGGATGCAATTTCAAACACTTGTTCTAATTCCCATTCTGTCAGTACAAAATTTTATGATTTCTAGTCTTCTTCACTAATACCTAAAACTTCTACTTTCACTAGAATAATGCTTGTTTCTGATTTACTAAATTATATTTGAGAAATATTTTCAGCTGAGTCTAAACTAACATGATCTACTTTTCTTTCAACAGAAACATTTTCAAATTGAAAATTTTCAGGAGATTGCTTTGAAACTAAAATTTCTTTATGTTGTAAAGCAGATGATGGTACCTTTTCTTTTGGAATGTAATTTTGCACGTAGATTTTTCACTGAATGAGGTGCAACTTCAGCTGATTCTGTTTCTCTCTAGCATCCTTTATTATCTTCTTAGGATCAGAAATAGGAATCACAAGAGTTGATCTCTGACTTCTTATTCTGGTAGGTGGTTCTTAAACCTCTTGTACTCTTTGTGGAGTCACCAGGTGAACTTTTTACAATCACAATCAGTGACCAGTTTTTTATTCACCTTCAAAAACTAGTACTAAGCATTCATGCAATAATTTCGGGAGAATACAAAAATTCAGAATCTTTGTCTCCCGACAGACGCACCAAAATATGTTAGCGCTAGAATCAGAACTTGCATTGTGACAAGTGCTCGACCAGACACATATTAAGCTCAGGGCTATTTATGATTTGGATTGTATTGCGGAAAGTGACTAAATCTTAAATCTACTGAAAATGTTTCAAATATATTATAACTATTTCTAACACATATGAGGGTACTAAGGTTTGATATGGTAGCAAGAGTAATTGGTAATTTTAGGTTAGGAAGGCATGTAGATGGATAGTGGGTCTATCATGTAGAAATCCACTGTTTAGACAGAAAAATAACACAGATTTCAGACTGACAGTGTATCAATGAAAGAAAGCTCCTAGAAGTCTTACAATAATCTCATAGCACACTTTAAAAATATCTTGCATAAGGAATGTTATGTACAAGATTTGATAATTATGTATAGGTATAACATGAGACTGATAAAAACATGTGATAGAGATCACACTACAATCTGGAACTGAAGAATTCAAGTATGGAGACAGATGAGATAAGAAACAACCATACACTTAACAAAATGTCATAAGTCCTCAAGAGTAATGTTTATATATTATCTATATGAAATGTGTAACACAATATACTCAGTAAAATACAATCATCGAACCCTTTTTTCTTTGTATTACATCATATTTATAAAAAAAAAATTAGGAGCACTGTGTAGAAGTCTCCCCATAAAGTAGAACTCTATTTTAGGAATTTATTACAATTCTCTACGTAAGGTAGAGTTCATTTAAAACATTAAAGGAAATATAGAAAATAGAAATAAGATAAGGTGTAGAATCATGGAGCTAAACTGGTTGAATAAATGTGGCTGAGTGCCCTCGTAGCTCATCAAAATTGTTTCCCAAAAAAGGTGGAATTCAGCAACTGGAAGAAGTACCTGTGAACACCTGTTTGCATATATGTTGAAATAGAGGAATGACTAACCACCCTGAAGTTTATCTGACACCTGGAAACATCCATCATAATAGAAATATCCTCCAATTTACCTACTTTGACGTCATCATTGTCATAATAAACCAAAAATTAGCTTCTTTCCATCATATACTAATATTCGAAAATAATAGCTACCCCTAGTGAACCAAGTAGATATATCCGAAAATATAGAAAATAAACCCAAAAATGAAAACCTTATTTAAAGGCCATGTTTCTTCATTCTTCATAGGTCCAATATGGAGGCAAAAATTATGATAGCCTCATCTTTTGTCACTCTTTTGTCTGACCTCCTTTTTAATTTTTGACCCTTTAGATGAGTCTTTTTCTTCTGGACTATCATCAACATTTTTAATCTCATCTCTCAATGCAGGGTTAGCAATAAGCTTGATTGTTAATCTGATTTTTTTTAGGGCCTGGTGTGAAGTCTTTGAATGTAGGGATTTGGAATATACTTGCGCCTTTTACCTCCATCTATGAATATGTTAGATTCTTCCTCTTCAAACTCTGATTCGATATACTCAGTATCACTGCTATCTTCGTAAGAGGAGTATGAATGTATCACAGTCTTCTTCCTTTTCTTGGCTGAAGGGCCAATGGATGAAAATAGTTGAGCTAAAGTAGGCTCTTGCTCTGTAATAGCCTCTGGCACTTTATTTTTTCCTTTCTTAAGTGATAGCAAGACCTGTGAGAGAGTATATTTTCTGAATGAAATATCACTTCTTGGTTGAGTTTCCCGAGTAGTTTTGAAAACATTCTTTGATCTTGTTTCTCCACGGTTTACTTCCTCCGAAGGCAGAACAATATTGTAATTTAAAACTTCAGGGTTGACTTCCTCTAGAATTTCTTCTGTGATGATGATCCCTTTCCTAGGTTTGCCTCTTGAAGAGGAAGTTGTCTCCTCCTTACTTTTTGACATTGTATTTTGTGAGACATGGTATCTCTCTACATCAATTTCCTTTCACATTACTCCATGAATGACCTTAAGGTATTAGGTTCTTTGGGTGAAATGCTTGTTGGTGAAATTTTGATATGGGCTTCATTCGTTGGTTGTGTTGTTGGCATAGATATAGGGTCCCTAGCTTTCTTGGTCGAGCTTCTAGTCTGCCTTCTAACTAACATGGAGGGAGGGTCACCTTGCAAGAAATTTGATGAATGAATAGGGTTTGGCTACTAATTTTCTGAGTATCTCAGTTTTCTAGGTCTCCCTACCCTCCTTCTAGAATAGGCAGTGTTAAACCCTTCCTCTATTATGAACTTTTCCCAGGTAGTCCTTTTCCTTTCCAAATGATAAGATATCAATATTTTAATCATACCTCTATGGTATAGGTTATGTAATGAGTAACCTTGGGTCTTCTTTAACCTTCGAGACATTGACAACAAATATCTATGGAGAAAAAAGGGTAAGTTCATTAGTCTGGCACCTAAAATGTGGACTAAGAACATCATTTGATACTTATGAACAGTACAAAATATTCCTTCACCAGTTATGTAACGTTGGACAGTAGTGATATCATGTTTCCATTCAGGTTTGAAACAAGAAATGTGTATGGTAGGAGTCCACCCGACGTGCTCATGTTTAGGTTTGAAATAAACATTTGCATCAACTTTAAGAAGAGTTTTATTGTTTTTATGCCAAGAATCACCTGTTGCAGAAGTATGAGTTTCTCTGGCAATGACGGTTTCTGTGATGTTGAAGGTTTGAGATCCAATCTTAACCTTCTCACCACCAAAGGTCTCTGCAAATGCTTGAGCAATGACCACATTCTCACCAAAGAATTTCTTTAATAGTTTGTACCAACCAGCTGCCTTGAACTCGGCCTTAGCTCGACTATCCACAAAGCGAGTGTTTGTTGGCTCATACCTATTTACTTTGCCTCCTTTGCCCATATTTCACTTTCTAACCCTAACCTCCAAAACAACTGTAAAATGAGGATTAACCTCCAAACTCTACTTGCTCAGACCTATTAACCTCAACCATAGACACAGTTGTGAAACAAGGGCTAATTGACCAAGAAACCCTACATGCTGGCAACTGTATAAGATGATTTTAAAATGGAAAATGAATATTTTTAAATGCAGTTGTCACAGGAGTAGATGAAAACAAGTGATACATGCCATATGACTCGGTAAACAAGGATAACACGAATCACATTAATAACTTAAAACCACTGCCACTTACTTCACCAACTCTATCACTTATTTTCATTATTGCTACTCAAACTGCACTTGTGACACCTATACATTTGAGTACATAGCAATATAGTGGCATAACCTTAGCATAAAATTATCACCTTTTAATTCATCTCTCAAATGAAAAATGAATACTGTCCAGATATGCAACACCTTATACTTCAACATTTTCCTTAATCTTCAAATAGTAATGTTGTCTTCAGTTGAATAATATTTCCTCTGATCCTTTGTATAAATTTGCAGGAAATTACTACCCTTTAGAAAAAGACTACTTTTCTGTGTAACCATGGCTTTTGAAAATGATAGTTGTCTTTCATGGAAAGAATAGTTGTCTTTCATGGAAAGAACAACTAATGGTTTTGTTATTCTTAATAGAATTCATGATTTTACCACTCTGTTTTTAAACTTGGAAAGGAAACAATGGTGAAAGAATAAGACTCTTTTTCTGATGGAAACCTATGAATTCAACCATTAAAGGTAGTTAAAAGACCTATTTCAAAGAGACTCTACCCTATCAATTTTATAACAAAAACATAGTATTTGACTCAGAACTCCTTTGGAATTGTATTACAAAGTAACAAAGACTCATACAATTTAATCCTCCAAGGTTCTTCACCATGATTTAGGAGACAGAAGAGGATCAATGACATAACTTTACAATGACGAACGTACTTTAAATTTTTTTGAAAAAATTGCAGTGCTAATAGTACCCACACTCATTCAAAGAAGAGATTAGCAGTGGCTTCGGTTGTTATACTCTTCTTTCAGATCACCGGAATGGCCATCTTAGAGAATTTTTCGATGACCATGGAAACATAGTCGTTTCCATGCTTAGTCAGGAAATCCATGGAGATGGTTTCCCATGGTCGAATAGGAGTAGGAAGGAGAGTATATAAGCCTTGCTTCTTGATGGTCTGTTTGGAAATGGCGCAAGCAGTGCAAGATCTGATGTACTTCCCAACATCATGTCAAAGGTTCAACCAATAAAAACACTTTTGCAGTACTTCCACTATTTTCTCTACTTCGAAGTGTCCAACGACCCGACTGTAGTGCACCTCCCAAATAATATTGGCATGCTCACTTGAAGGAACAGATAAGTGTCCTAGGTGACATAACAATGTATCTTGGAGGTGAAATTTTGGAACTTTATTTCCTTCCAGGAGTGTCTGGTGTGTTTTTATGAATTTTGGATCATTCTTGTATAAACGCTGCCACTTTGAAGTCTCATGCCCACAAGAGTCGCGCACAGTGGTCAGTGCCATGACCGGTGGTCGGCTGAGGCAGTTTGTAACATTATTAGTGTTTCCCTTCTTGTACTTAATTTTCAAGTTGAACCATTGTAGATATGTGGAACATTTTTTATGGTGATCATTCTACAACTTCCCTTGTGTTTGTGTGAACTGCAAGGGTCTATGATCTGTGTCGATGACTGTTTCCTTCTCCATAATGTAATTCTTCCATTGTTAGAACGCTTTCACAATGGAATGTGTCTCTTTTCATAGGTGGGATAATTTCGGAATGTGTCTGAAAGTGTCTCACTATGATATGCCACTGGATGCCCCTGCTGAGTAAGAACTTCGCCAATAGCATAGTCAAAAGCATCTGTCTCGATATCAAATGGTTGCTGCAAGTCTAGTAATGTGAGAACTGGTGTAGAGCAGAGGTGATGCTTCAACTATGTGAATGACTTCTGTTGAGATTCATACCAAAATAATTTTTTATTTTTCTCCTCCCTTGTTGACTTGACTCAAAGGCCAAGTGATATGAGAGAACCCCAACACAAACCTGCGGTAGAAATTGGTAAGACCCAGAAATTTAGGGAGCTCTGTTAGAGTGGTTGGTGTGGCCAATCTCGAATGACCTGGATCTTGGATGGGTCCACATGTACCCCCCTCTCATCAATTATGTATCCTAGATACTGAACCTGGGTCATTCCAGAAGTGAATTTCTCCAAATTGGCACACAACTTGTGTTGTCACATTGCTTGGAGGATCTGTCCAATGTAGTGGAGGTGCTCTTCCCAACTCTAGTTGAATATTAGGATGTCATCCAAATACACCACCACGAATGAGTTGGTGAATGGTCACAAAATGTCGTCCATCGACCTCATGAAGGTTGCAAGGGAATTTGTCAACCCAAAAGGCATGAACAACTATTCAAAAAGTTCCTCCTTGGATTTGAAGGCAGACTTTCACACATCAAAGGTTTCAATTGGTGTATGGCGATATTGTGACTTCAAGTCAATCTTGCTAAAATATTTGGCCCCCTTGATTTGATTGAGAAGGTCAAAAATCCATGGGATCGGATACCTATTCTGGATAGTGATCCTGTTCAGTGCCTGATAGTCAGTACAAATTCTCCAAGTCCCAACATTATTATACACCAACATGATCGGGCTCACATAGGGAGATGAACTCGGTTGGATGTGACCTTTCTGTAGCAGCTCCTGAACCTCCCTCTTGATTTTGACATTCTCCAAAATAAAGCATTGATAGATTGGTTCATTGGGTAGCGGCATGCCTGGGGTTAAATTGATGGAGTGCTTAACCTGACAATGCAAAGGAAACCCTGAGAGTGAGGTGAATATGTCTCTGTACTCCTCCACAACCTTTTCCATCTATTGTTTTCGTGTGGAGGAGCCCTATGTGGAGGTCGTGGCCACAGTCTTCTTCTTGCCCTAAGGGCGGATCATAAGGAAAACAATTTTTTGGTTTCGGAAATGAGCTTACTGCATTGCTTCGTAGTGATCAAAGAGATGGTGGTAGGCGGTGCTACCTCTGGTATCCTGTACAACTTATTGCCCAAAGTAACAATAACAGTGCAAGGCCTAGAATCTTACACAACATGTCGCTTCCACAAGTATGGTTGGCCTAATAATACATCAAAAACTTCAAGAGGAGAAGCATCACATAATACCTCATTCATAAAGTGCTTAATGTTGTAGGTAAGGTGGCACTATTGACTGACGCGGAGATCCCTTCCTTGGTGAAGGCACCAGATGGTGTATGGTTGTGGGTGTGTTGTGGTCGATAGGACCAGCTACTTCACAACATCTACTGAAATGAGGTCATTTTGGCTCCCGCTGTCAACAATAAACTGTAGCAGGGAACCCTTCACCCACATCTAGGAATGGAAGAGGCACTCCCCCTCCTCTGGATCTTTGGGTTCCTCCTTTTGGATCTTGGTGGTGGCAACAAAGGCACTAGGCTCCACATCGATAATATTCTTCCCTTTCATTCCACTTTTCAGGTTCTAACTCAGAGTCAAAACATGCATCTGATTCAGAAGCCTTTAACTCGGCCACCAATGCTTGCTTCACCTGGCACTCACTTGTGTTGTGTGTGGAGCTCTTATGGAAATCACACCACTTCCTCGTGTCCTTCTTTGGCTTTGTGGTGTTGTTCTTCGCTTGCAGCTTCGACAAGCTTTCCTGGGCCACCTCGCCTTGGCTTTGTCCTTTGTTCTGCAGTTTGGGGATATCTTTCCCTTGCTTCTGATTTGCAGACCCAATGTCTCGCTTCTTCTGTTTGAATTTCTATTCAATCTTGGAAGCATATTGATATGTTTCACTAAGTGAGGAGGTGTCGAGGAAATCCATTTCCTCCTGGATGTATATGTGTAAAAAACTATGGTATTTAAGCACCAAATGTTTCTCTGAATATTTGATACCCAAGTTTGTGTACAGGGTATCAAACATATTCGTCAGCTCATGCACATCTTGATCCCTTTGTTGTCGCATCGTAGTCCACTATATGTACTTGTCCTCATAGCTCCCCACAGGGTATTATTGTTCCTTGATAACGTCTCAGAAATAATTCGAAGTGGGTGCGGCCGAGAACAGGGAGGATTCCTTCTCGTCTTTTTGCTCACAGTAGGTTTCCCACCAGTCCTTGACATGGGGGGCCACTTTGAGGAGTGCAAAAGTAATATTTTCCTGATTGGAAAAGTCATGAACCAAAAAAATATCTTTCTAATAGATGGATCCATCTATCTACGTCGTCTAACTCTATTTGGCCCTCAAATATGGGAATTTCAAAGTTAACATGTACCTTAAAAGGAGTGGCGCCTCCAGAGTGGTTACTGGATGAAGATGCGTCACCGATGGGTAGTCGTCAAAGGATCTATGTTTAAAGTTATCCATCATTATGTTCCTTTGTTTCTTGAGGGCCTCCTCGAGAAATATTTTGATATGATCTCCTAATCCCTTGTCTTTCTTTTCTTTCGCCATGGGAGGTTATCAGGGTTTCCAAGGTTGATGTTGCAAAGTTTCAACCAGATCTAGCCCTAACTCCTTATACCCTAATCTCGTTGGGGACATACAAAGAAAGATCGAGAAAGAGAAGACCACTTTGATACCACTAATCCAAAATTATACAGGAACACAATAAAATACTAAAATAACATAAATGCAGAGATTCAGCAGGAATAAAATTTCATTTCATTAATATCAAATAACTAAAATATGCTTATAGATAGAATGGAAATAAACTAGCTCGGGCAACGGTAGCTTATCTCTGAGAAGAGACGTGGTGGCTGCATGCCTCTTAAGTGTGTTACAATGAGGCTCAAAGGTCTATTTATTATTGAGAAACAATGGAAAACCATAAACATCCAAAAACCTAACCTTAGGAGATGAATCACCAAATTTGTGGGCCTTATTGGGGTAAATTAGTACATCAACTTCCTAGGGTCGTAACTTTGGCATACGATCTATGTTTGACATGTATAATACCTTGTTAGAAATATCTATATGGGGACTACCACTTTTGACTACAAAATTATTCTTTGACTCATGTTTTCTTGTTTTATCATTGAGGGCCTCAAAACGGCTCCAGAAGTTCAAGGCCCGAAACACTGCAAAAAATAGTAAACTGTGCTGAAATTAAGGAAACTGAAAAAATGAAATAAATAATGTTGGGGGTCCAAATGGAATAGGTGGGTGGCCACCAATATCCACTTGGGCCAATTTTACACACCTTCAAACTAGTAATCCAATGGTGATTCACCAACTTTATTTTAACTAATTCCAAGAGTGTAGTGCTCATTGAATCTAAATATAGAGGTTGGGCATAGTCTTGGACTATAGCCTTCATCATTGTAAGAGATGCATCTCTATTTAGTTGAGAATTTATTTTGTTTATTCATTTTTCTAATACCAATGATTCTATTTGCAATTACAGTCAATAGAGGAGAGTTATGTTCTTTCAATTTCAAAATACTTATTAATGCCTCCCACATGTGTTGGAATGATCTCATTAAATTCAAAACTTCTCTTGCATGTGTATGTTCCTACAGTGCATTGTGCTCCCCATCGTTGGCTGGGGTGAGAGGAGTTGGCTGCTACGGTGGTGCCATGTCGCATGTTGTAGCAACCTTACTCCTTCTAGTTCCTCTTTTGACCATGGTTGTTTGTGAGATATACACAATGGTTATTATTTGGCTATAAATGGAAATTGTCTATTGTTATTCATTTATTATGTCTATACATCTATCATTGGGAATCTAAATTCACCTTAATCATGCTCTTTTTGCTTCAAAGATACAATAACATATGTTGATTATAAAATTTATATTGTCCAGGGTGAATACATTTAATTTTCTTATACATGTTTAGTAATTCCTCCTACCTAAATTTATGTAAGGAATTGCATAAATTATGATGGGCAATAACTTTAGGTTAAAAAAATTAATCACCAAACTATATAAAAATTTACAAAGTGTCCAAAATAATTGGTAGTTATTTTACCAACCATTTAATTTATATCGCTACCATAATTTTAATTATACTTTCAAATAAGTAAAACAAAAAAAATTAGAAATTTCATGGTAAATTTCATAAAAACTCCCAACCTAAATTTCCCAATCTAATTTCTAGGTAATCATATACCTTTCTCAAATAATGTAACAATATTGCTTTGCTTTGATTCCAGTGTAAAATTTAATTTATGCTCTAGTTACCTTGTAACTTAATTTACCATCATATGACCTAGAAGGGAAAGTAGTTCTGGGCATTGCATGACTCTTGTTATTCCTTCGAAAGTAGTTGTGGGCATTGCATAATTCTTGTTATACCAGCTTGATTCGAAATAGCTTTTATATCAATTTAATTAAGGTGTGTTTTTACCTAGGTCACAATTTGGTTTGGAAGTAAGAAAATTTTCTAAAAATTTGGTTGGTGAAGTGTTTTAATCGTTTTATAGTAATAATTAATTTAATACCATTAAAAATATTTACAACACTCAAAACTTATAAATTTAAACTTAACAACTGTAATCTAAATTTCAAAAAAAATTAACAAGATTTTGTGAAAATCTTAATAAATTTTAATTATTTTCTCCACCTAGTTAAACTAACTACTCTCTTAATTAATCTTTACTATTCGATGAGTTATTTTCTATGTTTTATACTAGTGAGTAGAAAGATAACAGTAGAAAATTAATAGAGCAGTGGAGCAAACAGCTCATTTTGCATTTTCATTTTAGATAGTCCGCCGTGGACGCAGGAAACCCAATCTCAACAACAGAATCTGTGACACCGAATCTCAACAACAGTTGAAGTGATGTAGTAACATATTAGGCAGGTGAATGACTAGTGGAATAACATCAAGGTATTAAACAGAATCAAAAGTGCATTGATTTTGATGGAGCATTAGAGTCGAGAGGATGAAGCGTTTGAACTATACATTGATTTGCAATTTACTCACGGGGAAATCCATTAAAAATCACGGGTTGGGGTCTACTCTGATAGTAAACACTCTTCTTGACTCTGGTTCAATTGTGGAGAATTTCAGCACTAATCAAAGGAATTGGTTAGTTGTGCATCTATTCATTGCAATAGTTATTAGGCAATAGTTTTTTTAGTTTTAGTGTCAGAAGTCCCTATTCTTTCTAGGCTTTCTGATTTGACTTGCATTGATCATAATTTCTTAGCTAAATCTAAAGGTTAATGTGTTGCATCTAAGGAATGTGCTACTTTGGTTACGATACATCTTTGAGAGGTTAGAAGCTAAGTTCTAATAGTTGGGATTTTGGTGCTAGTGCTAAAAGAGAGAGTATATATGATTTCCCAAATATAGAGGCATTTGCACACTTTTCTTTTTAATATTGTTGGTAAAACTGACTACCATCCCATTTTTAAGTGTGAAGAAATAGTTTACTACGGTATCGAAAAGTAACAATGGATGAATTAGAAGACACCTTGTTAACACAATCATGATTCAAAAGAAAATAAGAAATCATATTATCTTTGCTAATTTCATGACTTCTATTTGACTAACTTCATATAAAAATCCAAGAATATAATTCTATGCATCCTTTATGCAAGTGCTACAGGTTGGCATTGACACTCAAATTGATGCTGATAACAAATAATGTATAATATGTTTGACTGATATGTGTAGTCTCAAAGCTAGAGATTTTAGTTGGTTGTCCTTGATTTTTTTCATCTTAAACAGGTCTTTGAAACTGAGATTTTGGATTGTCAACATTTGTTTCAAAATGTATGGTTTCCTCTTTGTATCATTCACTAAATATGAGGGACTTGCATCCAATATCTCTACTATTATACTTTCTTTGGGTAACACTAGTATCAGCCTAGTGGCATGAAAGAGGTTTGCAAGGGAACTTATTGTTGTTGGGAGTCAGTGGAGGTTATTTGTTATCTTGAGTTGACTCTTTGCTTCCTTAGGCCTCAGGCCTCTTTTCTTGGTTACAGTCATTTGAAAGCCATGACCAAAAAGAGTAGGAGCTACTTGTTGAAGGTGGTGTTTTATAAATAAAATTTACATCTGATTTGAATTGCTTAATTTTTTTTGTTCGTTTGTTAAATGGTGACACAAAATAATATTCCAATAACAAAAAAATTGCAATTCATTCCAAAAAGGATAAGTCACATAAGGAACCTCATAATGGAAATTTTCCAAGAGTTTAGATCAAATCTACTTAAGTCCAAAGTACATTAAAGAAAAATTATAGATCACATGGTGTGCCTAGGTCCAGTGTATGAACCAAGCTTTGATACCAAGTGTAGAGACCATTTTCTGTATACGCCATTTATGCATGTATATATGTCAATTTATTTATTTTGCCTTTATTCTTTTATTTCAATTATAATCCAAACACGAGATAATAACACAGAAGTTGTTCATATGCAATATGCCATGCTCACATTTTCATTAGCACTTAATTTGTGCATTCTAAGTTTACTAAATTACAAGTAATAAGCAAATGAAGACTTCCTTTTGAAATTAACCATCAACTGAATAATTACAACCAACATGAGAATCACATAATAATTAAAGGAAAATATATCAACAATCTATAATTTTACAATTATAGATTAAAATTATTAACTTTTATGTTTCGATAATTATTTACAACAAATATATAAGAGAACTTTTCAAAAACCAATGAAATTGTGCACCAAGGGGAAATGGAATCTCAATCTCAGGTTCCCCAATTCTTGTGATCCCTTGATGTAGTGCTTGTACACGTGGATATTTTTGCATCTCGACTAAATATTTCCAACACATTGATTGACCTCCCATCCTACTCCTTGGGTACTCTTCTTCCCCACAGATCCCTGAGTCGCAATGCAGTTGTAAAGTAGAGGAAGAACACTAGCACATGGAGGAGAGCACCCTAGCTCAAGAATTCCCACTGCAAGAGTATCTACTTCACCAAACTCACTACAGAACTTAGTAGTCACTCTCACAATAACATTAAGAAAGTCATCCAACACTAGGGCCAACAATTCCTCTCTCTCATATCTTGTTCCTTCTTTTTTAAGAGACTTCACATATGACACTTGTCACTTTATGAAAAATAAATTATAAATTTATTAATCTAATATTTTAAGTATTTACCTATCCATATGTTGGCCTCTCACAAAGGTTCTCCTAAATTATTACCTTAATTTTATATTAAAAAACATACTTTCCATAACTCCAACATCACTCCCTATTTTTTCTCCTAGTTGCATCTTGATCCTTGTTTTATACTCCTTATTTTGTGTTCATTACTCAAGTCAACTAGGATTTGGTCTTTGTTCCCCAACTACACCTTTGTTTTTATGGCAAGTTGGAATATTCGATGGAGATATTTGTGTTGTGCTCTTGCCACATGGAGGTTCTCTCATGAAACTATTTTTTCTAATTTTAAATTATTACTCTCTAATTTCACACACTACCCTCTTCTCATGATGATGTTAAAATATCATTTGATTAATGTTCATAATTAACTCTATGTCCCCCCCCCCCAACATTTTTCATTAGAACACTTACAAAGTTTGGAATTATTTTAATACACATTATATATACTTAAGATTTTCCAAATGTGATGAGGGTAGAGTTACTCATTTGGTCCAATTTTATAACTCTCTATTCTCCCTTTTCCCAAGGTCTACTCTTGATTTAATTTATATCATTCTAAAAACCCACTTACTACATTATGTGAATTACTGCTTATCATTATATGATCATCAACTCTTGATTATATTTCAACTTTTTATCCTTGATGTCAAGGGTTCTAAGTTGTCCATACCTTTCAAGAACTTCCCTTTGAAGTTACAAGGATGGCATGACACTTTCCCTTAAGTAATATTGTGACTATGAGGGGAAAATTAAGTAAATCCTCATGAGAAACCCAATCTCAGGTATGCCTTCACAACATCATGGGCTTCAGGGTGAGGGTGTACCAACACCTTTCAACCCAAGTCATGGAGAGAGTGTTAGTGGGTGGAATTAGGGACATTATCCCACCCCTTCCATGAAGTTCCATTTGTCTTGTAAAACTCCATAACTCATATGTGAGTCATTCAACCAAGTGACTAACTTGTGCCTACAACCACTATCATGTCATTAATAATCATAACAAAATATAAATTAGAACTTTAAATTCTAGTGTGAATAATGTGTAATTGATCAACATAGAAGTCATTGACTCATAACATGTAGGTGCATCTAGGTGGTTTTTGCCATAATCATCATCAGGAATATCTTTTCATAATGCTAGGCATTGATATAGTTTTACATGTTTAATTATCATTATGATATAATCATCAACATAGTCACTAACTAGAATCTATAAACTAGTCCTCCAAATATGTAAACAAGACAATATAATGAATTCATCAACATGATTACACATAGTCATCAAATAGGTCCATAACAACTATCATCATCATAACATAAAACTGGTACATTACAATTATCATCACGTCACTAATAATAAAAGTAGAATAACCAGATCCTTGACCTGAGGTCCTCAAGAATAATGTATGATCCTTAAGGCTATATCAAATCTAATGTAATATTAAGGTCAGTGAACTAAAGCAGAGAACTACATAATGAGGCAATAAATATTTATATTTCCTCCCAAATGAGATATTACTTGATAATATGAAACATTTTAGATAGCTCAATCACTAGGGAAACCCGACCATATCTAGAAATGTATCCTCAATATGAAAAAATATTTCCCAAAGAGTCAAAATTCAAAATGCATATGGAATATATTGGGCCTTCAAGGCCATCATAGAAAGAAAATAAAGAGACAAACGGATATAATAAAAACATATAAAGAAGAAATTGACTAGGCTGAGGAGTATAAATATATGGCTACTACCAGAATATGCTACTTGTTGTGTTAGTAGTAGCAGGGATGCCTATGTGATTTTTAATTCACTTAAATTGATGATTTATATCCACTATATGTCGATGAAAGTGTTCCATAGAAAGGAGTATGTCCTCTTGGTTTTTGTGCCTATCCAATAAGACTTTTCCTAGTAAATACTTCATGCACCAATATAGGTCCATTGTGTACATATATTGATTTTATTTTCTGCATGTGTGACCTGCATCAGGTACCCAGTCATTCATATTTTTTAGAACCTTTATTTTCGAGAGAATATGTTTTCACTGTGAATACAATTTCTTGTTGCAAGGGAACTGATTCCGAGGGCATATATAATCTGATAAATATTTTAAATATATGGTTAGATGGAAAGAATGGTTGGACAAAGAGATATTATGATAGTCTTAGTAATTTCTCTATTTCAAAAACCTATCTTTCAAAACCAAAATGTCCATGAATAATGAGGATTGCAAAATTTAAATTAAATAGGCAGTTAGAGGGAAAATAAAGAAAAATAGGGTTTTAGCTTAGGCACTTAAGAATCAAAACCTCAACTTTGTGGAAACAATAGTGAACAAAACATGAATTTTTTAGTGAATTTGTGGAACTTGTGTTGGACAATCGGTTCAACGTTGCCCGTGTGTTTTGCGACATGGACTAACCACTTCTCATGGATCCTAACTCTAGCGATTGTAGTAGAGACTAACATCTGCAGGTTTTGGTCTAACAATAGTCGTGATTCCAACAAGTGGTATGAGAGAGACAGGTCTCAAGTTTGAAACTCACCCAGCTCGTGTTGTGGGGGATATTTTTGGACATTGGTTTCAACGCTCCCTATGTGTTTCGCGACATGGACTAACCACCTCTCATGGATCCTAACTCTGGTGATTGTAGTGGAGACTAACGCATGCGGGTTTTGGTCTAATGGCAATCATGATTCCAACAACCTAGAGCACCTACTAAGGGTTTTTAAATCAAGAACTTAAGTAAAAACAAGTAGATCTAAAGTTAATAATTAAATAACCCAGTTTCATCGTACATTATTCTAGCAAAATAATAACATAAATGAAATGAAAAACATAGAAATAAAAAATTGATTATGCAACTTTCCCAAAGATGGAATCAAATTGGTCTTTCTTTTTTAGTTTTAGAGAGATATTTCATTACATTTCTCTTCATTTTCAGACTCTCCACCTTCATATTATGAAACCCTCTATCAAACAAGCTATGAAAGAGAGGGTGCTTCCCTTTTGCAGGTTCACTTTCTAGCAAAATGTGACCACCCATCATTCCAACTAATATTTTAACAATGCGCAAGCCCAAATTAGTCTCACCATAGAGCCTTGTATTTGAAATGTTTCCTTGAGATAATTCCTTGAATACCTCCTCATGTTTTCTTTATTGATGCTAATGCCAGTATCACGTATTGAGAAAAGATAGACAACCCTTTTATCTCCTACTTTCTTATAATCTCCTACAGGATGGATTTCTATTGTTTTTCCTTCCTTTTATCTTGAATTATGAAATACTGAAGGTATTCTAGGGACATCAAAATATTGACTTTATGTTCTTTTATATTTACGACATTTTAGTGTCTTAATGTTCAGTGATAAAAATACTCTTTTTAGGTTTACTTAGTAGTGGTCCTAGATCAAAATTTCATGTTTTCGAGTCAATATTCAAATAAAATTTTGTTCACTGAATGTGTCTAGGTATGAAATTATACTCCCTTCACTCAATTCATGGTCATCATCATTTCAGAGGTTATGTCATCCATTATCATTTAGGTTCTGAGGTCATTCACCACACCTTCATCTATGTTAGAGTCCAGGTCTCTTTGGTTTTGCCACCGTAAGATTCAATTATGTCATGAAAGAAGGCAGACAAAATCTAATTTTCACCATATAAGTCATTTACATAGGTAGTTAGAAAAGATAGGAAAACAAGTGAAGTAAATTTGTCTTTCCTCAACTAAATCATGTTACATGATGAGTTTTTTCAAGAAATCAAAGTTTTTCTCAAAGTTGTAAGATTTCACTAGAAGATAAAAAAAACACAATTTGTGATTGTTATAAAAAGAAAAAGAGTCTTATTCAACTCATTTCATCTTTTGATGTTTGATAAAGCTCCTCTCTTCTCACCATCATACTCCACAGCTACCAAGGGTTGAAGAAAAACAAGCAATTTGTACCAAAACTGCTTTGCTACGCTTCTAGAGGTGCAGTGCTATGCTTATGGCATGTGCTATGCTTTTGGTATTTGAGCTCCAAATTTGTCCTCCAAGGTTCAAAAAAACTTCAAAAAGGTTCATACACCTCCAAACTAGTAAGTGGACACCCTACCTCTCTCAAGTGAATTCATCAACAAAATGAGTGGATTCCTTCCTTAGGCCATCTCCTCTACGTTTTTGGTGTTTTTCATATTTGGCTTGTTTCAGCTAATAAAACCCTAATATAACCATATAAAACCTTCATAAACCATACCCTAATACTCCCTATCATTCACATCCCTCCTTTCCATAAATTTCATTAAAACCCTAATTTTTACTACATTTTTGCATAAAAACTAGTGAAACCCTTTTTTTTGACCATTTGGGAACCTTTCTCATGCCCATTCCCAGAAATTTCACTTGCATTTTAAAGCTATCTCATTACCCTACCTCCCCAATTTTTTAGGTATTTTTACCTAGCTTCCTTCCATCCCATTTATGCCCCTAAAACTACCCTACCACTATCCCCTATTTTCATAAATATCCATCTCCCCTACCCATTTCATCTAGCTAGGGTTTTATCGTATCAAAAAACACCGTGGAGAGTGAAAATAAGATTCATAATGGAGGCCACCATTCCTGGTTTGATCCATCCAACTTGTAAGAAATCAATGCCTCTCCTTTTGCCAAGATATGTTTTGAAAACAATGGTTGTTTGTGGTTTTTTAAGAGGATTAAGGAGGTAGGATTTCATGCTCAATTGAAAATAATTTTTTCTGCTAGCTTTAGGGGATACAAGGCCATCATAGTAGGCATTGATTTCCCCATATCAGCAGATTTTATTGCTTCAACAAAAGGTATCCCGACAGGAATACCTGCAAGCGAAAAGAATCGAGATAGTCTAATATTATGGAATTGTATCTGAGGTTGGATCATAATATACTGACATCCTAGAATGTGGGGGGATACTTCAATTAGGTCACCCCCTCATGAGGTCTGAAACATATCACACACACCTAGGAAAATATTGTAAAATCTGTTGGATCACTCGACCATCAAGTGTACAATTTTCGATGGTGTGATAATGAGTTAGATTCAAGCACACAAGAATCAACCAAGTTAAATGGAAACGAGGATTCCATTTTCTTGATCCGAGGCACCCAACAAGATGAAGGCTGGAACCAAGGTACATCTCCCTCTATACCACTTGTTGGCTCGGGGGGTCCTAACCCAAGTTCGGAGGTTAAGGTCTGCAAAAAAAACCCTATACTACTGGCCCTTTCGACAGTGACCTGCTTGCACAGGCCAAAGTCTCACCCGAAGCAGTATGGGAGGGTGCTAGAACCAGGTTTCCTCACCCTGGGAGAGGGTAGGTAAGTCAAGCAGAGCTGTGTTTGACTTCACAATTACCAGATCATATATCCTAGAACCTAGATCTATAGGTCCCTTCGCATCCACCTGCACAATACCAATTATAATCACAGTAATAAACATATCATAAATTCATAGAAAAATAATGCAACTATCATAGATATTATTTCATAAAGTATAATAGACAGATCCAGATCAAATGTCAATGTAGCATAACCAAATAACACAGTTACTTTCGTATCTTAACACAGAACCATGCATGACATAAAAGACATCATAGATTCATATTAAAAGATTCAGATATTCCAACAACCGTCTTCCTTTATTAATCCTTCAAATCCTTTTACACTACCCAAAACCCAACCTACGCACACAGCAGCAGGGTCCGCACACAGTAGGAATGAGGATCTCCGCACACACATCCAGCAGGAGTCCTTTCCCCCAATAACCCAAACAGGTCTAATAATTCGTAATTCACACCAATCTTGCTTCATACATCTCTATTGACTCAAAATGTCCTTCTATTTATAACGATCTAGCCTAATCTTTCCTATGGTCCACAAACCGTGGTTTCCGGACTCTAGGTTTACACTTTGACCCATTATAATGTTTTTGGGGCTTTGACCCACCCCAAAACCCCTGCGCTAGACCAAAATATGCCAAAAATATATAAAAATACTCAAAACTGTCCCAATTCACAGCCTTTGGAGGACCCTGTTCCAACAGTCCCCAACACAATCTTCTAACTTGTCCCGAGTCACTGTGGTGGTGGGGTCTCCACCTGCGCACGCAATACATTGACAGCTGCGACCAACGGGGTCAGCACTTATTGACTCTAAGCAACAGTTCTTTGCGTGATATCCACGGGATTCTGTGATGTCGGTCCTTCTGTCGCAGCAATAACACTTTCAAGTGTCTGATTTAGTCGCTTAAGAGAAAAATCAACATCTTGTGAGAGTTGGAGGGTTGCAGCAGCCCAAGGCATCAAGCCTTCTCCAACAATGTGCTTCTTATGCCAGAGCTCCTCAATCTCATTTTGAACGGTGTTGTTGGTCCTCAATCGTGCCAAACGTTGTGCGGGAACCAAGGTGGGTAATGTAGCCTCGACCTGCTCGAAAGCTTCCTCCTTCTGCTGCAAGTCCTAAGTTATTTTCCAAAATATCGGATCGCAATGGACCTTGGTCCATAACTGCATGCCTGTCTCTAGTAACTGGGTGCCCTAATAAATCTACCCTGTAATGGTGTTTTTATCCACGGTCACCAGTGCGACACGCTGGGCTCATACCTCTGGAGGTGTTTTGGGCTGCAATTTGGCCTGTAAGTCAGTTATTTTCTTCTCCAGCTACGTCTTAATGACCTGCATTTCTATCCTAGAAGCCTTCAATGCTATGACCAATCCTTCAAATTTAGCCCAAGGGGTAGCTGCAGCCGGGATCTCTTTTGTAACCTCCGTGCAGAGATGGTGGATCAAGGTTTCGAGCTCCGCTTACTATGTGACAATGAGGAGCATTTCCGCTTTCTGCTGTGTGATTGTCTGCTTGGCCTGTTGAGATTGCAACAAGATGATGAGCTTAGTGGAAAGAAGTCGCCTTCACTAAGTGGGCCCGCAGGCTATTTTTGGTGCAAGTCTATTTTTAGACATGTCGATCATATTCTATGAGTTGCAGGATGCTATTTTTGGATGGTTGGTCAAGTTGGAAAAATAGATGGACTTATATTTTTATACATATTGGGCGGAATCTATTTTTAGATTGCCAGTCTAAAAATAGATATGTCGAATATTATTAGCTCTTAATAATATTTGGACTCTAAACATTATCTTATTCTCTTGGAGCACTTCAGTTAAGTGCACAGATGTGGCACAGGAGCTGAAAGAAGGAATTATGCTATTCCTGAGGGTTAAGTGGAGCTATTGCATGGATACTTCAGTTAGAACTCATGTGACAGAGTTTGGTGGAGTTATTGAGGTAGTTGGTGGAGTTGTGTTCATTTTAACTGAGTTAAACATAGTTGAGCTAGTTGTATCTAGTCTAACTGATTGATACACTAGTGAGAGTGGTGTGAATTAATTATTAATTAATTCACTAATTATTAACTCATTAATCAACTAAAGAATACATCGGTTAACTACAGTGCATGGACAGTTTCAGTGGAGAACATTGAAGAGGTAGGTGAAAGAGCAGTGTGACTATCAGTTGTGACTATAATGTTGCATGATTTGCAACACACAGTGGTTGGAGATGCCGATGAGGCTTGCGTGAGCAAGGCTGGACCAATTTGAGTTCATTCAGAGCCATTCTTGACGGTGATTGCGCGATGACTAGAAACTTAGTAGGTGGCAGAGATTGGAGCATGTGTTTTGCTAGATCGGACCTGATTAGTGTGTAGCAATTGGAGATTGTACTGAGAGATTGTGAGGAGCTTTGTATAATGATTGTTACATGATCTCTATGAAATATAATATATATATATATATAGTTGGGGGTTTTCAGCTTTAAGTTTTCCCATAAAATACTGTGTTCATATGTGTGAATTTTTATGGTTTTCATGTGCGCATGCGATTGTTTTTATCTCCGAAATTAATGATCAATGGTAGAAGAGATTATGTATTATGCATGAAGTCAAATAGTGTGTGATTAGGAGAATATCGGATGTATAACATATCAGTTATATAATTTCTACATGGTATCAGAGCGATATTGATCATTGGAGCAATTACAAAACATTGAAGCGGTTGAGTTTTGTGCTGGTGGAATTCGAATTTACAGCAGTGATTTCTTGGTGTCGAAGTTGATATGTATTTCAACAGATTGCGATTGGAGTATGCCTTTGAGGTCAACTCAAATTATATTGCATTTAAGGACAGGATGGAGGCAGTGCTAGATGACAATGGGTTGAAGGAGTTCATAGATGCAGAAATTCCAAAACCTGCTTCTAGCGA
This sequence comes from Pinus albicaulis, assembly GCA_034641835.2. Lineage (NCBI taxonomy): Eukaryota > Viridiplantae > Streptophyta > Pinopsida > Pinales > Pinaceae > Pinus > Pinus albicaulis. The sequence continues at coordinate 193,934,580 of CM076570.1, read as the reverse complement.
TGCTGTCGCACTTGACGCATGGAAAAAGAAGAAAACAAAGTGTCGAAGAATTCTATTGGAAGGTGTGAAGGATCACATAGTGTCCAACCTTCATGGTAAATATTCTCCATTCCTGATGTGGAAAGCTTTGATAGATTTATTTCAAAGCAAGCGCGACCAGAGGAAGTTTGCACTCAAGGATAAACTCGGGAACATAAAAATGGAGAAAGGCGACAGTATACCCAAGTACCTCACAAAGTTTTTCCAGTGCAGGGATGAGATGGGAAGTGTGGGGGTTACTATAGATGATGAGGACTTTGTGAGCTTGGCTCTCCTTCGGCTTCCGAAGAGTTGGCATTCCTATCAGGACTCTGTCAATGGTCGAGAGAAATTGCCAGGACGGGAGCGACTTTGGTCGGATCTTGTGCAGGAGGAGATAAGGCAGAATACCAGGGATGGATCTTCATCGAAGAGTGTAGATGAAGAAAATTATGCTTTAGCTGCAAAAGCAAGGAAGGGGAAGAGCAAGAATAATGCTTCTCAATTCGGTGCGAAAGTCAAGAAGTAGGACATGTCCAAGGTGAAGTGCTTTCACTGTCACCAACACGGACATTACGCCACTAATTGTCCAAAGAAGAAGAAAAATAAGCAGGCTGCTAGATCTACAGCTGGAGAGGCCTTAGCCTCGCAGTTTGAGCTATATTTTTCCCTGATCGCATGCTTGGTCTCAAGTGTGATGGTTTCAGTGTGGTTTCTTGACAGTGGTGCGTCTTTTTATATGACTGGAGACAAAGATTTTTTTACTGATATGGATGAGAAATATCTTGGAGTGCACATCGAGATGGGCGATGATGGTAGATACAGTGTGACCGGTATCAGTACCATTTCCTTTGAGAGGGAGTCTGGTAAACCCTTCGTATTGAAGGAAGTGATGCATGTACCAGGATTGAAGAAGAATCTGATCTCAGTGGCCATGTTAGAAGACAAGGGATATGATGTTGTCTTTAGCGAGGGAAAGGCTTTCCTGCACAGTAAGGAAACTAGTGAAACTTGGAGGATAGGGGTTCGAGTTAAGAACCTTTATCAGTTGTAGGTAGATGGCTACATAGCAATGGCAGGCAAGGAAGAAGGAGTGGTGAGCTGGGATGAGGGCGAGCTATGGCATGGGAGATTGTTCCATCTTCACCATGGTGCTTTGAAAATTTTGCAGCAAATTTCTACTGGGCTTCCTAGAGGTACACTTGCGTAGTCAGATCAGTGCAAGGGATGTACTTTGGGAAAATTTGTGAAAGCCACCTTCACGAGAAGGATAGTCGCACCACGACGATCCTTGAGAGAATTCACACATACATGTGTGGACCTTTCTCAGTAGCTTCGACAGCAAAGCACAGGTACTATGTGATATTTGTTGATGATTTTTCTTGGAAGTGCTGGATCTTCTTCATGTAGAAGAAGAGCGAGACATACTCAAAGTTTTGTGAGTTCAAGGCACTGGTTGAGAAATAATCGGGGAAGCAGGTGAAGGCTATTAGGAGCAACAATTGTGGTGAATTCATCTCTGGAAAATTCAAGGACTTTTGCAACGCAGAAGGAATTCGAAGAGAGCTCATAGCGCCTCATAACCCACAGCAGAATGGGGTCACTGAGCGAAAGACCAGAACGATCATGGGTGCTACACGGGTGATGTTGCATGATCAGGGCCTTCCCATACACTTGTGGGTTGAGGCATGCAATACTGCATTTTATGTGCAAAACTGTTGTCCTCACAGGATACTTGGCATGAGTACACCCGAGGAGACATTTTTTGGTAAGAGGCTTGATATTTCCCATTTGAGGATTTTTGGTTCACCTGTTTACATTCATGTGACGAAGGATGCTAGGAAGAATCTAGAGCCGACTACAGAGGTTGGGATATTTGTGGGGTACACTGATACACCCCACAACTATCATGTGTATTTTCTAGACAGTCGCAAGACTGTTGTGCGACGAGATATCAAATTTCATGAGAAGAAAGCCATGAAGTGTTCGCTTGAGAGGGAGCCACACTTGCATGCAGATGAGGATCTATCAGTTCCTAAGGATGAGCCTCAGGATGTGGATCAACCAGAAGAGGAGGTTCTTGGAGTGGAAGAGACCACTCATGGAGTGCCAACCATCAGAGGCGGAAGCGCAGTACATAAGCTGAGCGACTGAATCATGATGCAAAGAAGATTGTAGGAGCACCTACATCACAGCACAGACAAAGACAGTCACCTGACCGGTATACTGGATACATGGCTCTTATGAGAAAGTGTATCGTGATAGAGCCATCCTCTTTCGAGGAAGCTGTGAAGGACCCTGCATGGGTAGATGCCATGGTGGAAGAGTATGATTCGAATGTTAAAAACAGTGCATGGGAGATTGTCCCAAGGCCGGAAGGGAAATCAGTGGTAGGTTCGAGATGGATCTACAAAGTGAAGAAAGCAGCTGACGGGAGTGTGAAGTACAAGGCAAGATTTGTTTCCCGAGGCTTCTCACAAATTGAGGGGATCGATCATGAGGAAACCTTTGCACCTGTCGCAAGGTATTCTTCCATATGGATGATTCTTGATCTCTCAGCGTAGATGGGGTGGCACATTCATTAGATGGATGTGAAGACTGCATTCCTCAATAGAGTGATTGAGGAGGAGGTGTACAAAGAGTAGATCAAAGGTTTCGAGATATTTAGCAGCAAGTCACATGTGTGTAGGCTCAAAAGAGTGTTGTATGGGTTGAAACAAGCACCTCATGCTTGGTACACACGGATAGACAGTTATTTCATCGGACTTGGATTCTCCAAGAGTGAGGCGGATCCGAACCTATACCAGATTGTGGTGGAGGGTAAGTTGCTGATCATTGTACTTTATGTAGATGATTTGATTTTGATGGGTGATGAACTGTTGATACACTCATGCAAGGCTGATCTTGCAAAGGAGTTTGAGATGAAGGACTTGGGCCTCCTTCATTATTTCCTGGGATTGGAAATTTGGCAGCGCAGTGGTGGACTGTTTGTTTCTCAGGGTAAGTATGCCCGGGAGATACTGGAGAATTTCAACATGCATGGCTGCAAGCCTGTTGATACTCCTCTTCCTGGTGGTTGGAGGAAGGAGGATGCTACTTCGGCGGAGGTAGTGGATGCCACTGTTTATCGACAGTTGGTGGGGTCGCTTATGTATCTATTCAATACATGACCCGATATATGCTATGCAGTTAACCAGCTTTTACAAGCTATGGTTAAGCCTACCAAGCTATTTTGGAAGGTGGGGAAGCATGTATTGCGTTATCTCAGAGGCACATCAGGATATGGATTGTGGTACAGACAGTCGGATGAGGTGAAGTTGTGTGGCTTCACGGATGCAGATTGGGCAGGGAGCCCAACGGACAGAAAGAGCACATCTGGAGGGATTTTCAGTATCGGGTCGACAACAGTTTCTTGGTACAGCAGGAAGCAGAGATCCGTGGCACTCAGTTCAGCGGAGGCCGAGTATATGGCAGCGAGTTTGGCTGCATGCGAGGCTATATGGATGAGGAAGATCCTGGTCGGGTTGTTCGGTTCACACTTAGATCCTACTGTGATATATTGTGATAATCATAGTTGCATCAAACTCTCGGTTAATCCAGTATTTCATGATAGATCTAAACACATTGACATCTAGTATCATCATATCAGAGATTGTGTGCAGCGGAAGATCATGTTACTTTCATACATTCCTACGGAGGATCAGGATGCTGATATCTTGACGAAGGCGCTCACCAGGAGCAAATTCGAATACCACAGGGGCAGGATAGGGGTTGCAGATAATCCTTATCTTGTTGAGAGGGAGTGTTGAGATTGCAACAAGATGATGAGCTTAGTGGAAATAAGTCGCCTTCACTAAGTGGGCCCGCAGGCTATTTTTGGCGCAAAGTCTATTTTTAGACTATGTCTATTTTTAGACATGTCGATCATATTCTATGAGTTGCAGGATGCTATTTGTGGATGGTTAGTCAAGTTGGAAAAATAGATGGACTTCTATTTTTAGACATATTGGGCGGAATCTATTTTTAGATTGCCAGTCTAAAAATAGATATGTCGAATATTATTAGCTCTTAATAATATTTGGACTATAAACATTATCTTGTTCTCTTGGAGCACTTCAGTTAAGTGCACAGATGTGGCACAAGAGCTGACAGAAGGAATTACACTATTCCTGAGGGTTAAGTGGAGCTATTTCATGGATACTTTAGTTAGAACTCATGTGACAGAGTTTGCTGGAGTTATTGAGGTAGTTGGTGGAGTTGTGTTCAGTTTAACTGAGTTAAACATAGTTGAGCTAGTTGTATCTAGTCTAACTGTTAGGTCCCTATATTACTAGTATAGTCTCTTACTGCTGTTAGTGTAACCCCTTTATTGTTATTATTGTACCCTTGTAACCGCCATTTTATTATTATTGTGCCCTTAAATTATTAATGTTAGGTCGGCTAGGATTACATTGTGGCCCACTAGGATTATATTATGGCCCCATGGACTCCTATATATAGAAGGAGGTTTTGTTCATTTGTATCATCCAAGAATTGTTCATTTATGTAATGTATTGGAGGTTTCCCCCTCGAAGTGGCTCATTTATAAGGATTTGATATCTCTTTTCTTCTCTTTTTGGAGCTGGTTACACAACATTTGGTATCAGAGCTTTGGATTCTAGGGTTTCGCTGCTCCAAACAGGTCATCCTGGAATTTTCGCTATAACTGTTTCTCTACGAAGTTTCAAAAGCTGAAATATTTAGGGTACAAAGCTGAAATCCTGAGGAAGCTTGTCTAAAAATTTTAGAGCTTGGTTCACAATATTTTCGGAGATATCATCTGTGGAAGTCAGGTATTTTTTCAGGCTCCTAAACAGGTCATCGTGGAATTTGCGCTATAAACTTTTTTCTACGAAGGTTAAAAATCTGAAATTAATATGGTGTGAAGCTGAAATACTGAGGAAATTCATAAAAAAATTTCAGATCTTGGTTCGCAATATTTTGGGAGATATGATCTGCGGAATGTAGTGCTTTTTCAGGCTCCTGAATTTCATCTCAAAGAGGTGATCATGGGAAAAGTTTAATAACTCTCTCTCTGGGCATCGGATTGGAGTTCCGTAAAAATTGGTTCCAAGTACAAAGACTGTAGTTTCTTGGCTATCAATTTCAGAGACAAAGGACAAAAATATGACACATGGAAAGTCGTACAAATTTTCTCTACTGAACCAATCCATAATTAGGTCATTGTGGGAGATTGGACACAACTTTGTTTTGGAGAATCCAAATCAGGTCAGACCTGTGGAATTTAAAAGAGAATTCAGAGGGATACTCTAGTGCTATATTTAAGATATAGAAGAGCCGCAATCACAGAGATAATACAATTTCAATATCGAGCTCCTCAAAAGCAAGTAAAAGGTGTGTATTTTTTTCTAAATTGCATAAGCCTTGTTTGAAGAATCAAGTTGAATTGATTGCAAGGGAATATTGTAGAATAGATATCAGTATTGGATTATAAAATGGCCCCTAAAAAGAATTCAACACCCATTAAGCCTTTGGAAAGCTCTACTATGACTCATGAAGACGAAGAATTGCAACGTGATCTATCAAAATTACAAGAGCAAGTGCAACAAATTTCACTCTCGCAAAGAGCAACAAAAAATGAAATGGAAGTTTTGAAGAAAGGCGTGGAAGCTAAGATGGATGGCGTGCAAGCTAATATGGATGGCGTGGAAGCTAAGATGGATGGCATGGAGGCTGGCATGGAATCTAAGATGGATGACATGGAAGCTAAGATCGATGAGAAAATGGAAAACATGAAGAATTTTCTAAAAGCAGACATGGAAGGTTTGAAAAAGTTGATACAAGAAAGGTTTCCTAATGGTGAAAAGATAGTAGAAGAACCTCATGATGAGAAAAAATAAATGTTAATCGTGATTTCATAAACTCTAATGTTGGCGGGAAGAACCACCATATTCCAAAAATGGATATGAGGAAGTTTGATGGAAAGGATCCTGTAACATGGATACTACAGATGGAGCAATATTTTGATCTCCATAACGTGCAAAACACACAAAAGGTACGTATTGCAACTTTACATTTAGAACAAAATACATTTGTATGGTATCGATGGCTTTGCTTCCTTAAAAAAATTGTCACTTGGTCAATTTTTACGGAGGAAATGATAGCACATTATGAGGATACAAAGAGCAACACCTTCTTTAGCCAATTGATAAATCTCAAACAAAAGGGTTTAGTGGGGCGGCACATTGAGGACTTCCAAAAATTGAATATAAGGGTAACTGATATTCCAGAGGAACACAGGATTGATCTCTTCATAGGCACTTTAAAGGATAACATCCAACATGAAGTTCGCGTTTTGGAACCTGATTCATTGGAGAAGGCATTCGGGTTGGCAAGAAAAATTGAATGTAAAATTATGGCGACAAGGAAGCCTACCACTCAATTCTATAAAGAAGTAAGTGTTGCTACGCCTAGATTTCCACAACCTACAAGGTTGACACCACAAAAATTGGAAGAAAAAGGAGCAAAAGGGCTTTGCTACAGTTGTGATAGAAAATACACTAAAGGTCATAAGTGTGCTGAGAAGAAATTATTTTACATAGATTGTGAAGAGGAAGAAGAAAATGAACAAGAAGAGGATATACACCAGGAACCAGCCCTAGAAGAGGAAGAAATGAATCTAACCATATCATGTAATGCACTGGCAGGAATTACCACTCCTCAAACTCTCAAGATAAAAGGACAAATCAAGAAGAAAAAGGTAATAGTGTTGATTGATTCAGGTAGCACCCATAATTTTATTCATTGTAAGGTAGCCGAGGAATTAAATTGTTTCCTATACCCAGCACCAGAATGTCAAGTGATGGTTGCAAATGGAGGAACTATAAATTGCTCTGGAAAATGCCATAATATCAAGCTAACCATGGGGAATATGTATTGACTAGTCCAATGCTTTCCATTCCTATGGGAGGTGTTGATGTTGTACTAGGAGTACAATGGTTACAATCTTTGGGGACGGTAGCTTTTAATTTTCAAGAAATTTTCTTGAAATTTTTTTCAGAAGGAAAGGAAGTCGAATTACGGGGTATTGAAGGGAAGCTAGGAAGGATAATAATCTCTAATGTCATGACAAAGCTTCTAAAGAAAGAAAAACGAGGTGTAATTTCACAATTATGCTCTCTAGAAGTTCTGACATCAAAATCATCTATTTCTGCAGATCTCCAACAAGTCTTGGACAATCATTCCAAGGTGTTTGAAACTCCCAAAGGACTCCCACCTATTCGTGATCATGATCATGCTATTCATTTGATTCCAGGAAGTGTTCCTCCAAACATCGGGCCTTATAGATATCCTTACTTCCAAAAGAGCGAAATTGAACGTATGATTGCAGAAATGTTAGAGGCGGGTATAATTCAACCCAGTCAAAGTTCTTTCTCTGCTCCTGTAGTATTGGTACACAAGTAGGATGGATCATGGCGAATGTGTCCGGATTATAGGGAGCTCAATAAGCTCACCATTAAAGACAAATTTCCCATTCCTGTGATTGATGAATTATTGGATGAATTACATGGGGCAATTTATTTTACCAAGTTGGATCTTCGTTCAGGATATCATCAAATTAGAATGAAGACTGAAGATATTCCAAAAACAGCATTTCGAACTCATGAGGGTCATTATGAATTTTTGGTCATGCCTTTTGGCCTTACCAATGCACCTTCTACATTTTCAAGGGTTGATGAATTCCATTTTCAAACCCTTCCTTAGAAAATTTGTGCTAGTATTTTTTGATGATATACTAATCTACAGCAGGTCTTGGAAGGATCATGTTGAACATGTTGACAAGGTGCTCAAACTATTGCGGGAGAAACAATTATATGCAAAAACATCCAAATGTTTCTTTGGAGTACAAGAGGTGGAATATCTGGGTCATATTGTATCTCACGAGGGTGTTAAGGTAGACCCTAACAAAATTAAAGCCATTAAGGAATGGAAAGTCCCCACAATCATAAAGCAGTTGCAAGGATTTCTCAGGTTAACAGGGTATTATCGAAAGTTTGTTAAGAATTATGGGAGAATAGTGGCACCTCTAACAACATTATTGAAGAAAGATGCATTTTCATGGACTCCTGAAGCAACTAAGGCCTTTGAACATCTTAAAGAGGCAATGTGCCTAGCACCAGTCTTAGCTACGCCAGACTTCACCAAAACCTTTATTGTGGAATGTGATGCCTCAGGAAATGGAATTGGTGTTGTTTTAATGCAAGAAGGAAGACCCATTGCTTTTGAAAGTCGTCCAATCAAAGGAAAGTATTTACAGAAACCTATTTATGAGAAGGAAATGTTAGCAATACTGCATGCACTAAATAAATGGCAAACTTACCTAATGGGAAGACACTTCAAGGTAAAAACTGATCATGATAGTCTTAAACACTTTTTGGAACAAAGACTATCTTCAGAAGAGCAGCAAAAATGGGTCACAAAGATGTTGGGTTATGACTTTGAAATAATCTACACAAAAGGAAAGCTTAATGTTGTTGCAGATGCACTCTCAAGAAAGAATGAAGAGGTGGAAGCATTGCTTTGTGCCATTTCTATTATCCAACCGGATTGGATAACCAAAGCAAGAGATGAATGGAAGAAGGACAAAGATGTATGGACACTCATTCAAAAGTTGCAGCAAGATCCTAGTACATCTGATACATTTAGTTGGAAAAATGATTCCTTATGGTACAAAGATCGCTCATATCTTTGTAAGAATTCCCAACTAAAACAAAAGATTCTTCTGGAATTGCACACTTCTCCTTTAGGAGGACACTCAGGATTTTTAAAAACTTACCACAGGGTGAAGAAAGATTTTTTTTAGGATGGCCTTAAATCTGATATTCAAAAGTTTGTGGCGGAATGTTTGGTTTGCCAGCAGAATAAAGTGGAGACAATTAAGACCCCGGGACTTCTACAACCTTTATCCATTTCAAGTCAACGTTGGGAGGAGATTTCAATGGATTTTATCACAGGTTTACCTAAGTCTGAAGGAAAGAGTGTCATCATGGTGGTAGTTGATAGACTTACCAAGTATGCACACTTTTGTGCATTATCTCATCCATTTAAAGCAAGTACGGTTGCTACTACATTTATGGATAGAATTCAAAAACTACATGGAAGCCCAAGGGTTATTGTGAGCGACAGAGATCCCATTTTTACTGGAAATTTTTGGATGGAGTTATTTTCTTGTTTGGGTACTCAATTAGCTCATAGCTCATCTTATCATCCTCAATCTGATGGTCAAGCTGAGATAGTAAATAAATGTTTGGAAGGATATCTTCGTTGTTTTGTATCTGATAAACAAACACAATGGGTCAAGTGGTTACCTCTCTTTGAATGGTGGTATAACACTTCCTTCCATACTGCAGCAAAAATGACCCCATTTATGGCACTTTATGGATATCATCCACCATCCATCACATCATCTTTAAAGGAAAATTCGAAGGTTCAAGCAGTGGAAGATCACATCGAGCATCAGCAAGAAGTTCTCCAACTCTTAAAGGATAACCTGAATTTGGCACAAAATCGAATGAAACAACAGGCAGATCAACATCGTAGCGAGAGAAGTTTTGACGTAGGAGATTGGGTATTTTTACGGCTACAACCATACAAACAAATGTCCCTCAAGAAAGCAAAGAAGGATAATAAATTATCGCCAAAGTACTATGGTCCTTACAAGGTGTTGCAAAAGATTGGTACTATGGCATACAAATTGGAGCTTCCTACTTCTTCGCGAGTACATCCAGTTTTCCATGTTTCATGCTTTAAGAAGGTTATAGGAGAAAATCTTCCAGTTCAAACAATATTGCCAGAACTTGATGAGGAAGGAAAAATCATATTGGAACCAGAAGCGGTCATGGAAACAAGAACTCGACAACTACGGAATCGATCTATTTCAGAGTATCTCATCAAGTGGAAGAACTTACCCACTGAAGATTCTACATGGGAGGATGAGAATTTTATACAGAAGCACCCAGAGCTACTCAAGCGTTGAGGACAACACTTTTTTGAAGGAGAGGGGCATGTTAGGTCCCTATATTACTAGTATAGTCCCTTATTGCTGTTAGTGTAACCCCCTTATTGTTATTATTGTACCCTTGTAACCCCCATTTTATTATTATTGTGCCCTTAAATTATTAATGTTAGGTCGGCTAGGATTACATTGTGGCCCACTAGGATTATATTGTGGCCCCATGGACTCCTATATATAGAAGGAGATTTTTTTCATTTGTATCATCCAAGAATTTTTCATTTATGTAATGTATTGGAGGTTGCCCCCTCGAAGTGGCTCATTCCTAAGGCGTTGATATCTCTTTTCTTCTCTTTTTGGAGCTGGTTACACAACACTAACTGATTGATGCACTAGTGAGAGTGGTGTGAATTAATTATTAATTAATTCACTAATTATTAACTCATTAATCAACTAAAGAATACATCAGTTAACTACAGTGCATGGAAAGTTTCAATGGAGACCAGTGAAGAGGTAGGTGAAAGAGTAGTGTGACTATCATTTGTGACTATATTGTTGCATGATTTGCAACACACAGTGGTTGGAGATGCCAATGAGGATTGCGTGAGCAAGGCTGGACCAATTCAAGTTCATTCAAATCCATTCTTCAGCAGTGATTGCACAGTATAGGCAGGCTAGCAGGTGGTAGAGATTGGAGCATGTGTTTTGCTATATCAGACCTGATAGTGTGTAGCAATTGGAGATTGTACTGAGAGCTTGTGAGGAGCTTTGTATAATGATTGTTACATGATCTCTATGACATATAATATACAGATAGTTGGGGGTTTTCAGCTTTAAGCTTTCTCATAAAATATTGTGTTCATATGTGTGAATGCTTATGGTTTTAATGTGCGCATGTGACTGTTTTTATTTCCGCAATTAATGATCAATGGTAGAAGAGATTCTGTATTGTGCATGATGTCAAATAATGTGTGATCAGGAGAATCTCGGATGTATAACATATCAGTTATATAATTTCTACATGGCCACACTGATTTGTTGGTGTACTTGTTGGTCCCGATGGTGAATCTCCTGAAACACAGCAGTGTGGAGACCCTGCTATGTTTTGTGGGGCAGCTGGGCTTGATTCAACTACACCCTTGCACCTGCTTGGAGTTGTATTCCATGGTCAGGCGGACTGATCACAAGGGTGGTGCTAGGTAAGGAACAGAGATGGCTTTCCTCTGTAACTAGCATTCGACTGCTAGATGTCAAGGGATTTCGTCGCTGAACCACGTTGGTCTATAGCTTGTCTATATTTAACTATAGGGTGCGAAGCTCAGCCTGGATGGTGTTGATCACAGCCTTCTGTTGTTCCTCTAAATCTAACCATTTGTCTTATGTGGCCAGTGTGACTGCATTTGCAATTTGTTCAAGATCTCCCTCAGTCAACCTGACCGTCTCATCTCGTTCCTTCCACTGGGCACGCTGCTTCTTTCGGGGCCCCTTGATAGGCTCACTTGTTCACTTTGTACCCTGGGGGGAGGTGGTACCGTTGATGTTTAATTCCTCCGTGCCTAGAGATGGCTGAAAATCGACCTGGTTTTCGACCTCAGTGTCTTTCTTGGTGGTCTGCTTTGGCTGCGTGTCCTTTTTCATGGCTGCGCTTGAATACTTCCCTGTACTCTTGCTTGGGCCTCTAGTGTCCTTGCTGATAACAAGTGGGAGCACCTACGTCATGCTAGTACCTGTGGTTCCCCTTGCGCTAGTTTTGAAGCCTATCTTCTAGGCAGGAGGCCATAGCGCAATCACACCGTTAATTTCCTCATTTTCTACCATATAAGGAAGTGAAGTCCATGTTTTATCCTTGTGGCAGCGGATCTGAATGTTGTGCATGGTAACCTAGAATGTTGCAATACTTTTTTATTTGTCATATACTGTTGGGGACAGCCAAGTTTGAGAATCAATGGCTACTGCCATGCTACTTTGAAAGAGGACCCAGAAGATTTGGTTATCCTCTATGCATTGTGCATTCTTGGAATCCCACAAATGGGCATACCGAGCCCCTTCGCACATATCTGGGGTGAGCTCAGGGATGACCAACTCCACAGGGGCCTCCCAAACAACTAGGGCTATAAGGAATAGTAGCCAGGCATAGCAAAAGGCTTTTCCCTACTCTTGAGATTCGTGGACATTGGTAAAGAAATCATCGCATAAGTACTAGGGCCAATTGAGGTAGACCCCCTTCACACATTGACCTACTAACCGAATGACATAAGCTGGGACAGTTGCGACCTGACACTTTTGCATTATCTTGCATGCTAATAACATGGTACCCATTTGCGTAGCAGGGTCACTGATAGATTTGATGAGGAAGCCTCGTGTAGTCCTTTCCACATGGTAGGTATGACACACATATTCAACAGTTTCCCACTCATATTTCTTTCCCACACACTCCAGAGGGTGCAGCCCATTCATGGGAAGGCTCGTAATTCTGTGAACCAACGCAGCGTCAATGGGGACTCTGTCCCGAATCCATAAGAAGCCATCGTGAATTAAGGCAAGCAACTGTCAGGCCAACCGATCCGGGACGTTGTAGTGGCCAAAGTGGGGCATCCACAGCAAGTTCAAGATCTCGGATCTGGCCAATCCACATACCCACCGCTGAGGAACAACTATGACCCCATAATTCGTATAAATATTTTCGAAGTACAACTTGAGGGCCAGCTCAAGGAAGGATTCATAATTCGCCAAGTCTTGATCGTCGAATTTGACCTTCTGGAGCCTTCCGTAAGGGTCACTAAGGACACAGACCTCTCCTGGGGTTAGTGGCATCTGCAAATAGGTAATCAGGCCATCAAGGTTCTTTGGTGTGTGATTTGAGGGCCTGCGTGGTCGGACGAAGGGAGGTAACCGGTTGATCAAATTGGTGGGCTGGGCTTCCTCTTGCGCAGCTTGAGTCTGAGGTGTTGCTGGCAGGGACTTGGCATGCCTTGGGGAATTCCTAGGCTTCCCCGCAGCCCATTTCACAGCTTTTGGGGGCTTCCTTGAGCCATGTGCTTCTACTTTTCCCTTCCTTGTGACCGGCGTTGAGAGCACTTCTTCATCCTCAGACCCAATCTCCATTACTTCCTCAATTTCTGGGTCTGCAGGTGCCGAGGGTTCAGCAGGATTAGTGGCTGTCATCCTAGCACAGAAAATGAATCCCAAATCTAGGTGGCTACTGTTAGAAGAAGGAGGTTGATCAAACATGAAAGGGATAGTGCAGACCCGAAAAATCTTACAGCTCAAGTTCATTCGAGACAAAGACAATAAGTACAAGCTATGCAAGTGAGACAGAACCCTTGTCTGAGCTATCGTGCCCTTTTTATAGTGCCAGTAGTTGTCCAACGGTAGGGTAAACTTCACCTGGAACTTATAATCAGGTAAACAGTAAAAACTCCCCAAAATTTGCCTCATTAAATGCCAGCGAGCCGCTCCTTTCAATGGTAACTTTTTCTTTTTACTAGATGTTATTGTGCCACTGGCTAGTTTTCGCACCTCCTGGGCGCTTGGCATGCCTGCTACACTTGGGTTAAACACCTGCGCCTCCTGCGCATCCTCCCCAAACACAGGCTTGATCCCTAGGTACTTCAAAACCAAAGACATGTTTGCCTGACATATGTCATCCCAATAGATTCGGGCCTCCTTCGTAAGCAAGTCTTTCAGTGTTGCTGTGATCAGTGCATAACCCTAAACGAAATTTTTGTAATAACCTGTGTGGCTGAGAATTTAATGCAGTTGTTCCCTTGTTGGAGGAGTTTCCAGATATATGATAACTCTGCCTCCTATATCCACACCGCCAATCTTAGCCAATGTGGGGTGCGTCTCAATGCTACCCATTCGCAGCCTGAGCGGCCTGGTAACTGTGCGCATCCCATCCAATTCTGAGTCAAAAATAGCTTGTGGATCATCCTTACCTTCTTTTAGGGCTAGGTTACATTATTTTACCATGCTTGGTACCCGCATTTCCCATGTGGGCACTTTAGGTGCGACATACAAGTGCGATTCACCCCATGCTACAATGTCAATGTCCCGCAGAGCTGCGTCAAGCGCCCTTGTCCCGCCTACTAACCCAAATGTTCTTAGAAATTCATCCTTCAAAGTCACCTAGTGGTGGGTGCGCTGATGTAGCTCTCCATCTAAGTACCATGCAGTGGGAAGTGGTCCTAGGGCATGAATAAACAGATGAACCCACTCTTTGGTAGTCCTGTCGCACCACTGTTCCATCCAATCAAATAGATATTCACGTGGGTATTTCGACCCAAGGAATGTCTTGACTCGTACGTTAGCTGGGGCCTAAAATTGTAGGATCATCATATCCCGACACTCCTCCCAATCTTGGAACACCTCCTCATGCGTCTCCCACCATCGCACAAGTTTTCCACGCATGGCTAGCTTAAGGGCCCATAGCCTTCATTCCCTTGGAACCTCAACTTCGAATGCTCATAAAAATTCCTTAATATTACAAGAACCATCAAAATAAGGTAGGTCTCTTACCTCTAAGGAAACGCAGTGGAAGTCCTTTTTGACTCGAAGACATCGCAGCACAGAGACATCATGTAACTGGTTTTTCCAATTCTTTATCTCCCCATCGGAGTCGGAGAAGAACTCACTATCCTTTTCCTAGCATAGTAATCCATCCACCGTGGGGTTGATCCAATATTCATCCCGCGTAGTCAACTTATAGATGTGATCCACATCCTCTTCATCGCACACCGGCTCTATGTATCGTTTGCCTTCCGCAGGATCTAATGGTATTATCACTCTTGTACCATTATTTTCAAATACCATGTTTCTCTTCTTTACGTTAATGATGCCTCCCATGTCAATGGTCCAATCCAAGCCTAGGAGCGCAAGATAGGGGTCTGCATCTTCTACAATCTGAATTACTTCAAAATCAGCCCAAACCTTCACCCCTGCAATATCTACCATAATCTTCAGCAGTCTCCCCAAGGGTATAATCTTTTGTTGATTGGCCATACACAAGTGGATAGTGGACCATTAGAGCTTAGGTTCCCCCATTCATTGCCAAGTTTGTTTAGGTAATACATCAACATCTAACCCTAGGTCAAAAATAACCTAATCTATCTCGTAATCACCAATCTGCGCAGTCAACTGGATCTCCCTACCAGTGTGTTTCTTATATATATGACCTAGTCCAGACGGGGGCTAGGTCATGCTGCACAGCTATCTATTAATGCCTAAAGATTTTTCATAGCCTTTGGGTTTCGCAGCAGCTTCATACATGCCTGTAAAAAGGGTTTGACCTCCTCATCTACCTTGAGGTCTCCCGGCGGCTCCGAAGTAGATGCTTCTACCTCAACAAAGTCTTTGCAAGCTGCGATAAATGTTTCTTTTTCCTTTTCTAGATCCAAACCTTCCTGCTTGATAACTAATTTTCGGATCAGAGGTTCGATCGCAGTCTTCTCCCCAGGCCCCTCGGTGGATATCCCACTACGTGTTACGACATTCATGCTTGGATATTTGTCTCGTCGTTCAGCCTTAACCCTCTGCACATTCTGCGTAGGAGTCGGCTGCTTCTCCTGCATCTTTGCTATCAAGATTGGACAGTCTTCAATAGCATGGTCCAGTTGTCTGAAATACCGGTAAGACTGCCTTGTAGGGTTTGGACAGTCCCTGGAAAAGTGCCCTACTTCTCCAAAATTATAACAGATTAGTTTCCCTCGTCCCCAACCTGCGCTTCCACCTCTTCTGCCTCCCCTGCCCCTGGCTAGGGAGCCACCTGTGCTCGAGAGGGATCTTGGCAAGGATGGATCCGACTGTACCCTATAGAGGTTCCCTTGATTGACCATCAAATCATATGTCTGGCAGTTATGTTCATCGTGTCCTACCGACCTGCAGAACCTACACTATTGCTACTTTACTTCTGGGACATACGCAACAAGGTGGGGATAGTGGTTTGTGTCATGTAGCCCCACAATGCGACAATCATCGCACCATAGCGCCGACCCAATTGATCCTGAAACCTCCCTAGGTCGCAACGGACTAGGTCTCCCGGCCTGCATATAGTCTGCTAACGGAGGGTAGTTATCTTTGGTGTGACCATTCATCCTGCATCGTATGCACCATCTTTCAGGGCTAACATCTTCTCCTCACTCCTTTCGTAGATTCTGGATCTCCATGTGCATTTCCTCCAGTTGTCCTTGGATCTGTTGGACGCCCAGCTGCGTATCATCTATGGGCACAACTTCTAACTTCACAGTGACCTCCAAGTGTTTTTCCTATGATTCAAAAGTTTTGTGACCCATAGGTACGCGCAGGTAAGGTAGCAGCATAGCAATGAACCATTCTTTGTGATGTCTTTCATCATATTGAAATCCTTCTTCTCTAATCACCTTCTTCAGTCTCTGATCGGCCTCCCACACAGACTCAGAAGGCCCTTGCTTGAAATCCGTTAGATCAACCACTATTTGAGAGTAGGACTTAGGCTTCTTGAACTTTTGCTTCAAGGCGTTCTTAATCTCTTCAACAGTTGCGTTCGCATGCTGGCCGCTGTATCCCATGGACTAGTCCAAAGCTCTTTCTTCGAAGGCAAGGGACAGTTGTGCCCTCCTTACCGCATCACTAGCTATGTTCTGCACAATCCATACCGATTCTGTGACAAACCAGAACTGATCCATGTCTTCATCTCCCACACCCTTAAAGGTAGGAAACTTCATATGCGCAGCCATGTCATCTTCCAGTGGTGGCGGAGGTGTAGGTGAATTCTTACCCCTATGTTGGTTTGAAAGTGGTGTGGCTGGAGGACTCTGTGCAGCTACTTCTCTTACTAGACTGTAAACAGATCTATTTCCTTCTTGGTAGGTCTGATAGTATTTGCCACTTCGTTTCGTACTTTTTCTAGATCAGAGGTCATTCATTCCGTTTGGTTACATAGAATTCTATTTTCGCACAGTAATATCTTAATCAGCAATGGTAATGTCTTCAGAAACTTACCCCAGAAACCCTTGAATAATATTCGCTCTACTTCAGAGTAGGAGACGAGCTAATTGATGGAAAATTTTGTCACGAACCCTCCTAGCACACTGTCCACACAGTGGTCCACCATGCAAGTGATGGTGTTATCAGTCCTCTCTAACTATTGGATCAATTATGGGGTCCACTGTGTGACCCGTTCATCCTTCCAACACTTCTGAAATTCAACCAACCTTGCGAGCCACTCCTGGAGTTCGATCGCAATTGTTACAAAGAAGAACTCATAGACCTCCATGAAAATATACTTATTCTTTCACTCTTTGGTGGTCAACCTCTTACTGCGGTTTTCTTTTACTGTGAATTCCTAAACTTGTTGTTCAAACCATTCATCAATTTATTTTCTTTCAGGTTTCCAATATGGCCTTGGCATTACTCGATCCCTCTCTCAAAATTCTCTTGGTCCTGGAAATGGAACCATTTGTTGGCTCAGGGGGTCCTGACCTAGCTTTGGAGGTTAAGGTTTGCCAAAAAACCCCTATACTACTGGCCCTTTCAGTAGTGACCTGCTTGCACAGGCCAAAGTCTCACCCGAAGCAGTATGGGAGGGTGCTGGAACCAGGTTTCCACACCCTAGGAGAGGGTAGGTAAGTCAAGCAGAGCTGTGTTTGACTTCAAAATTACTAAATCGTATATCCCAGAACCCACATCTATAGATCCCTTCGCATCCATGTGTGCAATACCAATTATAACCACGATAATCAACAAATCATAAATTCATAGAACAATAACACAACTATCACAGATATTCTTGCATAAAGTATAATAGACAGATCCAGATCAGATGTCAATGCAGCATAAGCAAATAACTTAGTTACTTTCATATCTTAACATAGAACCATGCATGACATAACAGAAATCATAGATTCGTATTAACAGATTCAAATATTCCAACAACCTTCTACTTTCATTAATCCTTCAGATCCTTTAACACTACCAAAAACCCAACCTACGCACATAGCAGTAGGGTCTGCACACAGCAGGACTGAGGATCTCCATGCACACAGCTAGCATGATTCCTTTTTCCCAATAACCCAAAAAGATCTACTAATTTGTAATTCGCACCAATATTGATTCATACGTCTCTATTGACTCAAAATGTCCTTCTATTTATAACGATATAGCCTAATCTTTCCTGTGGTCCACAAAACATGGTTTACAGACTCTAGGTCTACTCTTTTACCCATTACAATGTTTTCGAGGCTTTGACCCACCCCAAAACCCCTATGCTAGACTAAAATATGCCAAAAATATAAAAAAATACTCAAAACTGTACCAATTCGCAGCCTTTGGAGGACCTTGTTCCAACACCACTTAACTCGAATAGATGTGCTAAATTCGATAGAAGAAGGCCGACCAGAGTTGATGAAATGAAGATCATAGTAATGTGATGGATGGTATAAAACCAGGTATTATGATGGAAGAATAAGATGAGTGGTAGACTGATGAATTCCCTTGTCAGAGGATAATATGCATGGTTGAATTGGCAACGACTGACTCGATTCCAGAGGGGATGGTCAATTACTTAGACGGAGGCATTTCAAAAACTGGTCAAAATAGTTGGAGGAAAAATATTATAAAAATGGGATGAATGTGATGCAAAGAATGATGATACACTATAACAAGAATCAATGGGAATATGAACAAATGCCATGGATGCAAGAGTGACCCTATGATGCTTCAACATGCAGGGGGGTCACAATGGACCATAAAAACATGAGTAAATAATGGTCACTCATCAGGAAAATCGACACGTGATTCAACCTATGCAAAGGTAAAGTGGTACCAGAGTACAAGTGGCTTATATGAAGAAATTCAATTTTAATAGGAGGCAAAGTGAGGCCTCATGGAAAAAATGGCTTCGTGGTCAAGTTTCAAATTACCACAATCAAAGAGAGATCCATTATAGTGCTCAGATAGAGCTTTCCAATGGTATTAAGATTTTTTCAAACCAAGCTACAGTTTTCTCGTAATAGTCAATGGACAAACTAGGTTTTTTCTTATAAAAGGGCTTCTTACCCCAAAATCCAATTCATTTGCACATTGAGCTATTGGAGAATTTGGAGAGGAGGAAGAGACCCTAAACCTTAGTGAGCTCATAGCAGAAAAATCAACTATTGTATTTTATATCTGTGACTTCCAGGTAGGTAACCTAACATGTCTGGCTCCTTCAAAAAAGTGTTGTCCTTAAAACTTGAGTAGTTTTGGATTTTTTTTATGAAGCATGCAACCTCCCATGTGGAATATTTAGTAGCTAACATCTTCCATTTAATGAGATACTCTAAAATTGGTCGATTTTGTAGTTTTAAAATTCTTGTTTCTGTATTTTTGGCCTCCCAAGGTCTGAAAATTTCACACAAAATTCAACAAGAGGACCTATACAGTAGGACCCAAACATTCCACTTCTTGTACCCCAAATATTCCACTTTTTAGAGACTCTTATAGGATAATCTGGCTTTGATACCAAATGTTATGTAACCGGATCACAAAAATAGAAGATAAGATACATCAATGACTTGAAAACAAACGTCTTCAAGGAGGAAACATCTTTTTACATCACATAAATGAACAATTTTTGGATGATTCAAATTAAATAACTCCTTGGTATATATAGGAGTCTAAAGGGTCAATATATAATTAGAGCATATATAAAAATAATATTGTAAGGGCTCTAGAATAACAATAGTGGGTTTATATGTGGCACAACAATAACAATATGGGGGTTCTATGGTGCACAAAAATAACAATATGGGGGGCTATACTAGTATTATAGGGACCTAACAGAATTTGCATCACAATATTTATCTTTATATTCTTGTAGTTGTTGTTCTAATTTATTGACCTTTTTTCCAGTGGTCTTGACTCTTCTAGGGAACTTAAGAATTCACCTTCAAAATCCACTTCCACTTCAATCTCTTCCTCAAAATTTTTATCATTCATGGCTATGAATAAGATCCCTCCTCTCTCATCGTCAGACATGCATTCATCACTTTCATAATACTATCTTCTTTGTAGTACAAACTCTCTCTCTCTCTCTCTCTCTCTCTCTCTCTCTCTCTCTCTCTCTATATATATATATATATATATATATATATATATATATATATATATATATTGTTGAAGCATTAAACTTATATTATAAATATTTATAGATATATTTATATAATTTTAGTAAATATGGTTAAATAAAAAAAATAACACATATATTTAGAAAGAATAGAAGACAACAAAACTAAAAAGTTAAAATATTTTTCTAATTTAGATATGTTTCTTTTATAGTTTATTGACATATTACACTTCTATTATAATTGTTTATAAATAGTCCATGGGGTCTTGGACACATGGTGATCAGTTGACATGTTAATGATGATGTAATCCTTCCAAACTTACAAAAAAATTTGTTTATTATTTATAAATTCATATAATTTAAATGTGTATATTACAAATAAAAAATTAGCACAAAAATTAAAAAAAAAACAACAAAATTTAAAAATAATTTTTTTTTTTTTTTTTTTTGATATACATAGGTTTCTTTTATATATTTAGATTGAAATATTATATTTCTATCATAATTGTTTTCAAAAATATAAATTTATATAAATTAATTTTTTATGGTATAAATAAAAATTAGCATATATAGATAAATAAACTAATAAATAACAACAAAATTAAAAAATTAAAATTATTTTAAAAGTTAAATATCTCTTTTATATACTTAATTTTTATATTACATTTGAATTTTGATGATATTTAGAGATATTTTGTTAGAGTCTTGCACTTCCATATTAGTCTTTTTTTATAAGCATGTCTTTCATGTATTTTAACGGAAAATTTTGTACGACTTTATAAAAAAAATAAGTAAATCTTTTATATTTTATTGAAATATTATAATTCTATTACAATTATTTATAAACATATAAATTTATGTAATTTAACTATAAATTAGCACAATCATATTCGTTAAATCACCTTGTTATGAGGATGAACCACATTAGTTAGTTTGAAACTTTTAATGATGAAATTAATCCGAAATACATTTATCTAAATCATATTTGCATTTATTCGGGCATAATAAATAACAATAAAATTTACAGATTAATTTTTTTTCATATAAATATAAATATTGTAACATCTATCCATAACAAGAAAAAAAAAGAAAAAAAATTACCTTCATTCACATTGAAGACATGATATACATAAAATATTTTATCACTCCACATCAATAAATAAAATAATGTATTATATAGTTTACCTTTCATGTTACCGAGACTTCATATTAAAGTTTCCTCATAAACTAGGTTTGGAAAAGCGGAATTATGTGAACTATGGTTATGTACGGAATATTAAATTTTTGTTTTGAATTTGTGTGCGCCATATTTAAATTTATAGTTTAGTACCATAGTATATCACTTAGATTTTGTACCTAAATGATTCACCTCACACAGATCTTATCGACATAGTTAATGATCCATAGTATCAATGTTGTTGTCGTAATTAATTTGCTTGACATCTGGTGCAATCCTCACTGTGCATTTGAGCTTTAGATAAACGGTTGTGATCTTTGTTGGGATGGTTAGGGTAATATCATTACCCCAAAACCTAACCATTCTTTCCATTTTCCGCCACTGCGAGGGCAGCATGAGATTTGCAACTATTCTTCATGGAGTGTATCTCTTCCTTTCGCCCTCACCCTCGACCTGAAGAGTTAAGGTAACACGTTCATGCTATTCATTAATTCCGGTGTTGGTCTCTCTTCTTCCGTTAAACAAGTATTTTACATTATTTATCTTGTTCAAATCTCTATTTTACATAATTATATTTGACTATTATGTAACAGGGACCCCCGCTTTCCAGATTTCTTTTTAGGAGGGCTTGCATTCAAGTTTTCATCCCGGTTTTCATGGAGTTTTTCATTACAGTCTTTCCACTACTTATTTATTTCTAGAAAATAGCTTCTCTAGTGTCGTTATGGCCAGGACAGGTACAGTGGTTTTACTCCTCTTTCTCTGGATAATACTCTGAGGGTTAGGTTTTTACTTCGCCGAATCTCACATCCTGCTATTGGAAATTTATGTCTCAGGTCTTCGTGTTCAATCAAGAGTTCATCAGTTAGGTAAAAAATTTATTTCACTTTTATTCTTACACTTTCCTTTTGACTGGTTTTACTTCAACCAAACCTCCAAATTCTAACAACTCTCCATCATTTTGCAGGTAACAACGTGACTCTGAATTTCTAGAAATCATGTTTGTCTATTCGCCTTCCTCAGTTGCTGACATCAATTCCATTTTTATCCAGGTATTTATGGATCCTCCAGAGGGGTTTCTCTGGGTTAACTCATAGTTTTTTCCATTATCAGACTCCTCTCTATTTGTTTAGTTAATAGAGTTTTCCATCAATTATCTTGAGGGCCTCTAAGGCTGTGCTCATATGCTGAGGTAATTTAGCCCTCGAAGGACTTACTGTTGACAATATCATTTAATTTTTAAGAGATAATTTGAACATAATCAGGATTATGTTTGACAGTGAATCCCTTTTTATATTTTTATTTCAAGTTAAAGGAATTTCCTCTGTCTCTCCTTCTGTTTTCTGATCAGTTATCTATCTAGGTTATAGATATATATATATGCTCCTCATGTGGCAGTTCTAGATACAGTCAGAGTTGTCTTTTTCTATGAACTATATATTCATTTGTAACTTACAGTTAATCATGTACCCATAGCAGTTTTTGGTCTCGTTTTCAATTGTATGGTATTTCTCAATTTGCTTTGTATGTCTAGATACTCATTCATAGTCTTTATATATCTCATATTATATTTGGTTTTGTTATTTTAGCGCATCTCCTCCATTACATTACCTATGATTTTTGTAGTCTCGCAGGCTGAGCACTTGCATTTGGGCATGTTTACTTTTCTATGGGAATGGCTAGACTACTTATGTATTTTATTTGACATTTAGAATACCCCCTTTTGAGGGTTTCTATGTTTATGCTTAAATTATGTTCAAATTTTTTTTTCCTTAGTCTTTAATTCATCGAGATGGTTGTTATCTATGTTGTTGTAGAACATATAAATGTTTCCATGATTTCTTAACATATTTTCTTAATTATACTCAATAGGATCTGCTGTAATTTTTTTTTTTTTAAAGTTCAACACTTATTACAAAAGCAGTTCAAAGTTATAAGAATTCAAATAACCAGGCCATCTTTCATAACAGCTTTTAGTTCTCATACCCTTAGTCCATGGAAGTTTTCCTATTTCCACTTATGACAGACTATCTGGTCTGGGAATTTTCCTAAAGTTGATCAACTGTCCTTTACCACTCCACGACTTCATTGGTCTCTAGAGGGTTTTCTTCTCTGTTCATCATTTCTACAGAGACAATTTTGGTATCCTTTACTGTTCACATTGATTTCTATATTCTCTTAGAATTATTCTACGCACGTTATACCTAGTAATCAGACATTACAAAGCATAGAAGAAATATACAGTCACACTGAATTAAATAGTTGAAATATTTATATAAACAATTTATTAGCAGTCTTGTTGAAGGATTAATTACTATTCTACTGTAATCAACAATCATAGGTTCAGTGAGATAAATATTCTTATCAAATTTCATATTTAAAACCTTTTATTTCTAATTTGATTTAGTTTATAATACTTATCTCAGAATAAACCAAAAATGATGGTAGCCTCCCAACTATGAGAGATGAAATTACGTCCTCAGCTCCCCCCGTGCTCCTCACCAGAGTAGAATTGATTAGCATTTCTGCTGGAGAAAGACCTGAAGACCTTTGTCCAACCTCTTCTCCAGTGTCGAGTTGCAGATTTCCACTGGTACAGACCAACTCTAGGCCACTCTCACCTTACAACCAACTCATTGTTCCATTCTTATTGCACAGAACCCCTTATCCTCTTTGGGATTTCCCTTTTATCCTCAGAGGAGAAGGTAACTTTCATTAAATTATTTAGTCTAACTACTATGGAATCTTGGAAATTTTACCCTTCAGTTATGGAAACCACTCCATAAAGTAATTCTTTATTCAAAAGAAGGAAATAAATCTTGTTCATCAACTGATTAACATACTCGTTAATCTTGGTTTACTTAAAAAGTCAAATGTATATTTTAAAGTAGCATAAAGAAATTAAACCAGGTGTTACATCTTCCCCCACTTGAGTTAAACACCATCCTCAATGTTTTACTCCATCCCAGTAAATAATTATGGATAAGCCTCTCGTACAAAGCCTTCATCTTCCCAAGTAGCCTCTTCCGGGCCAAAGTGCTTCCACTGCACTTTAACTTTGGCGATGCCTTGCTTCCAGATATTTATTTCTCTCTGCTCGAGAATATGTTGAGGCTCTACTAGAAACTATCCTTTCGGTTTGACCTGCAACCAAAAAATATTTAATTAATTAATTGAATATTTATCTCCCTTTAGAGATCCTCGTATCCAATTTAACCTACTTGTATGTTTTTCTAATGTATTACATGCTTTGGATCATGCACACATCATTTCAATATAGATACATGAAACACATTGTGCACCCATATGTGACTGGGTAAAGGTAGCTAATGGGCTACCGACCCCACTCTTTCCAAAATTTGGAAAGGTCCACAGAACCGAGAAGCCAACTTGGCACAAGTAGTCCATCTTAAGGTGCTCTTATTGGGTATAATTCTCACATGCACATGATCACCTACTTCAAATTTCTCGATATGTCCTCTTTCGATCCACATATACTTTCTTCTTGTCCTGGGAAACTTTTAGATTCTGTCGGGTCTTCAGTACTTATTTCTCCATCTCAACCAACATTTCTCGTCCAAGCATTAGTTTGGTTTCTAGGCTACTCCAATTGATGTGTGTCCAAAATTTCCTACCTTATAATGCCTCAAAGAGACTTGTCTTGAGGGATTCTTGGTACCCATTGTTGTAATAAAATTCTACTGAATGTAAATAATCTTCCCACTTCATGGGATGTTGCATCACATACATACGTAACATGTCTTCTAATATTTGATTCACTCGCTCAGTCTTCCAATCCATTTGCGGATGGTAGGCTATGCTAAATTGGATTTGTGTGCCCAAGCCGGTGAACAGTACCTTCCAAAAGTGTTGGGGCCCTTGTTTTGAAATCAACAGATTTTGAGTTACGGCGAGCACGTGGCGGAACACAATCTCGGTAGGCAGAAAGGTGTCAAGGTTGCGGAGGAGCAGAGGACAGGTGTCGCAGTTGTTGCAAGAGCAAGCATAGATAGCGGAAGGGCACGGAAGGAAACAAGAAATGAACTCCCAGTGAACAGAAAGAAATTAAAGACAACCGAGCAAGAAAGAAAGAGGAACTATTAATCGCGCGGGTAGGAGAACAAATAGGTAGCCAACCAACGGATGAAGAGGTTGGTGCTCTGTCTGGGTTGCATTTTTCTCCTCTCTTCTGGGTTGTTGTGGTTTCTCTCTGTCCCTAGGGACTTGTTGTATTTTTTCTCTGTTCTATGCTCATATGTAGCCAAGCCTTGTAATAGTTTGCCTCTGACAGTTGATGATTAATATATTCAAGAAGGTTGTTCTGATATGTGATTCTGAGTATGAATGACTGTTGTTATAAGCTGCATTAAAAATTTTGTTTATCATTAGTTTAAATGTTTTCCTTAAGAGTGCATGTTATGGAATATTATGTCATGACCATTTAAGACCTTGTTTTAGCTTTGTTTCATCGGTCTAGATGTTGTGGAGATGATACCAATCTGCTCCCGATCACAGTAGGGTCGCGGCACGCCTCGGGTGAGACTCTCTACCCTTCGGAGCAGAGTGTAAATGCTGGCGTGAATCTAGACTACGATGGAAAACCTTGTTGGCCCTCAGCCCTGAACCCAGGTCTTCTCTACGAGACCTGTTCTCTCGCCAAAAAATGGTTCCGTTGCCGGGACCTGAAAATACATTTGGGAGCAAGATCATGGTATCTCGGATCTTCGTAAGAGAAATACGAAGCTGGTGGGATAACCACCTAGATCAGTTCATAGCTCAGGAGGCTGAGCTGAGATGACAAAAGGAGAAAATGATTAAAGACTTGGTCCTATTCTCCAACTCTGCTAGTGATACCTACGAAATATTTTGGGGAAAGTTCCCAGAAGAACTCTTCAATTGGTAGCGGAGGATTTAGACCAAGGCCGTCAAGGGAAAGTCGCGGAGGATAGGCCGCAAGTGGGCACACGAGGATCTGGTGATGCTTCATCGGTTAAACACTGACTTAACCCGAGCTGTAGATTTTTGGGTGGAATCTACTTTGGAAGGATATATAGTAGAGTTTGCAGCCAAGTGCTACTAGTATTTCTCAAGGGCAGAAGGTATTTTCAAATCTGGGTTAAGGGGGAAACTACTAAAGGATATTCCCTTGTGGATCAAGGCATTAATGGTAGACGAAGGACTGATGGGATTCTGGAAAGCAGGGATGGAATCGTAAAACCCCCAGTGCCAGGGGAAGGGACTAAGGGAGAGATTTTATTAGAACCGTGAGAAGGGGGGGTATGAGTATGGATGTCGAGACTGCCAACAAGCTCAAGGAGCTGCGAGCACATCAGAGGGCATAGATTGCAGAAAGGTGGCGAGAGAGGGTAATGAAGGAGTTGAAGAGATAAGGAAGTAGTCAGAAGGAAAAAGAGGATGCGCCTCAGATGATGAAAGGAATGGAAGTTTAGGTGGGTCCCCAGGATATAGGAGGGGTCGTGAAGGAAGTGAAACTGGTGTATAGGAGTCCAGCCTAGGTGGAGCAAGGAGAGAAGTCTGACGAAGAAGGTACAGACGCACGCCCAGAGGAGGTGTCCGATGTGGAGATGCACATTTCAATGGAGAAACTCTTTCAATAAAGGTTTGCATCCATATCTCAAGGTATTGCTAGTCCCCACAGTTCTAGTAGCTCTAATCCTGACCTTCCCCTAGTGCTCTACAAGCCCATAAGTGAAATTTTTGTTAAGTTACGTGAATTAAGTAGATTGCACCACATTCAGTCTCCAACTGGAGCACAAGCTAGTAGCGGGATTTCTGGTGGCCCCATTTCACAACCAAGATCCAACAGCTTCATTTTAATACCACCCATTCAAGTAAGCATGGCAGTATCACTTACACGGTACCCAAAATTCTCTAGGAAAGGGAATGACGATGTCAAACAACACTGGTATCTTTGTGAGGCCATCTGGACGGCCCAACAGCAACCAAATGTTGGGAAGTTGATAAAATTTCAGACCACTCTTAGGGAGAAGGCCCTATGATGGTTTATGAAATGGTCGGAGGCTCACCCAAATCCAGTGATGGCTGATGTAAAGAGGGATTTCATTAAGGAATTCAAGCTGCCTCAGATGGACCAACAAGGCCTGTCAGAGATGTGGGAGATCAAGCAAAGAGAAGGAGAAACTACTTGGGATTTCATGCGGAGATTCAAGGATGCCATCAAGAAGCTCAGCTATCCAATCGACCAAAACCATCAGAGGGATTGGTTCATTAAGGCTTTATTACCCTTGACCTGAACTCCACTGACTCAACAAAGGATCGACACATTGTAAGATGCTCTGGAGCAGGTAATGAAGATAGAAGCCATGGCGAGTTACACGCAAGAGTTGAATGGGGATGCAATGGTACATCACCCCTCGATAATGGGTCTGTAGCGTCAAATAGCTAGCATGACAGAAAAACTCAAGGAAATGCAACACATGCGACCACCGACACCAAACGTGTGGTGCATGCACTATCTCATGGAGGGACATGTAGCCACGGAATGCCCCTGGTTGCGAGGCCAAACTGTGGGGACGTCGGCTGCAGGAGCACAGGGGGCCCTACCACTAGGAGCGGTCGCGCAAATCAACATCCAAGGGATATACCCACCACAACAGCCATACACGAGGTTCCCTGCACAACAAAGTCCAGCCACCAATGAATATTGTGAGGTATGCAAAAGTATGGGTCATCAACCTCGCATGTGTCTGATCTTACAGAAGTATTCCAACGTTCCAAATAATGTATACTGTGAATTTTGTGCCTCGACCACCCACAACACAAAGCAATGCCGAGCACTGGACACCTTGGCGGAGCCGTTGGATCGGTCGTCATACAGGTTAAATGAAGCTCCCCGAGGAAGAGGGGGAGGCATGAGAGGGGGCCGAGCAGGAGGTAGAGGTCCAGTAATATGTTATAATTGTGATCAATAAGGGAATGTGGCTAGAGAGTGTCCACTCCCTAGGAGACCCTGGTGTTCACAGTGCCGCATTAACTCGCACGCAACAAAAGATTACCCAGAGCTCATCAAAATATGGGAGGAAAGAGCTAGATAGAGGGGGGAAGATCTAGTAAATGCAGAACCCAGGTTAATGAAAACTAAAACAATGCAAAATGTGGCCATAGTGACAGGAGGAAAAAAAAGAACGGGGGAGGATTCATGCACTATGGACCCCATAAAAGTAGTCAGGCCATCATCCCCAAAGCTCTTGATCAAGCCTGAACGACAGAAATTTTTTTTCCAGGAAGTAGCAGAAACGTTTGCCCACTTGGGGGGAAACAAAGGAATCGAGTTACAGAAAATTCAGGAAGACAAGGAGACACAGAATAATTCTGAAGCCTTAATCCAAGAATGGTTCCATCTGTTCCTAAATATTGTTAACAATGCAACAATGTTGGAATGACTGAAGAAAAACCTGGAAGGGGTGCTCAAACAGAACACAGGAGAAAAAGAAGCAGCGGAAGTAGACTAGAAATATGTTCAGAGAATTAAGAGAAACAAAAGAAGGACATGAAAGGAATTTTGAGTAAATACACAAGTGGCGGGATTCCATATTAAGGACACCATGCTTGATTTGGGATCTGATGTCAACATCTTACCAAGGAAAAATTGGGAAGCGCTTGGGGGGCCAAGATTGACATACTCTCTGATCCAAATTTGGATGGAAAACCAGTATTACATTGTTCCCATCGGTCGACTGGAGGATGTTGAGGTTGACATTGCGGGGGTAAAAAAATTTACGGACTTCGAAGTCATTAACATCATGGGGGATAAGGATCCGTACCCAGCACTGTTGGGAATTGATTGGGATTTTGAAAATTATGTGGTAATTGATTTAAAGAAAGAACTAATGATCTTCAAGGATGGGGAAATCAAAGTCACTCAACCGCTCAACCCCTACCAAGGACCGAGATATACAGAGACTGTGGATAACAGATAAGATACTCAGCTCTTGGACCATCTCTACCAGATGACCACCGGAAGAAGGGAAGACTACATCAATCCGACAGCTGAAGGCTCGGTAAGCTGGAGAAGTATTCAAAGCTCATAATTAGGATTAGAACTAGCATGGGACGATTGGCAGCAAGGAGGCTACGAAAAAAACACAAGGAGGTGTGCCGCTGTAGCAAGAGTCAATTAGATTGGGGCTGAAATTCAGGGATACCCAATCTTGTCAGATATGAATGCTGTAAGTGTTTTCATAGCCAAAGTAGAAAACATGGTGCCATAAGGCCAAAGAGTACCCTTGATGGATAGGCGTTACAATCCACATCTGCAAGATGGTGGAGTAACCATTGCGATTCACTGACACGATGGGATGAGGTTGTGGCAGCAATGAAAGCCAGATTTCAAGAGGAGAAGGAGCCCAGGGGGAAGGACTGGTACCAAGGGGACGCAAGCCCCAGAACCCATCTGAAGAAATGTGAAGCACAATGGAGAGCTGATGGTTATCCCGAGGAACTATGGATTCACAGGTTTATCCACTCCCTGGACGTAATCCCAAAGGCCTGGTACTTAACGGAAGAAAAGAGAAGAGGGACCCGCAATTGTCATGAAGTTGCAGAGAAATTCATGCAGTGTTTCACCTTTAAAGGACAAACAGAGAAGATTATACAAGATTGCTATCAAGCAGGTACTATTCTTCCCTAATAGTCAACAGATAGACGAGCAGTCACTTCGGTACCAAGGTATCAAAAAAAAGGTGGTGTGTTAAAAGATTAATAGTGAGATGGACGATGACAATCTGGAGGATCTCAAGCACCTGTATTTCGAAGAAACAGAGGGGGAGAGGGACATTAAAGAAGAACCAACTACAGAAGGTATCCACCTCCTGCCTCTCAAAACTAAGAAGGTAAATATTGGGATAGAAGATAAAACTAAGTTGGTGACCATTGGAGACTACTGGGATGAGAAAACAACAAAGGAAATATTCAGTCTACTTCAGGAGTATGAGGACTTGTTTCCTTCATCAGTGACAGATCTCAAAGGCATAAAAGGAGATATGGGGGAAATGAGGATAATATTGAGGCCTGATGCTAGGCCTGTGAAACATAGACCATATTGTCTAAACCCAAGGGTGAAGGAAAAAGTGAAAGCAGAGATCGATTAAATGCTAAAGGTCGGGCTAATATTCCCCGTAGAAGAGGCAGAATGGGTAAGCCCCATAGTTATACAAAGCAAAAAGGAGAAATCATAGATACGAGTCTGCGTGGATTACAGAAGCTTAAATAATGTCTGTATCCATGATCCATTCCCTACCCCATTTAGTGACGAAGTCCTAGACAACGTTGCAGGGAACGAGGCATACTCGTTCATCGATGGCTTTTCAGGTTACCATCAGGTGAGAATAGTAGAAGAAGACAAGAAAAAGACAACCTTCACTACAGAATGGGGCTCTTTTGCATACAATGTGATGCCATTTGGATTGAAGAATGCACCTGTAGTTTTCTCTCGCATTGTGATAGCAGTGTTTCGAGAATACATCCACAAGTTCTTAGAAGTCTATATGGATGACTGGACTGTGTATAGCTTGCTGAAAGATCATGTGAGCCTGCTGAGAGTAATGTTTGATAGGTGTAGAAGACTAAAAATCTCGCTAAGCCTGAAGAAGTGTATATTTTTCATACCATTTGGAACATTTCTGGGGCACGTGGTATGTAATCAAGGTGTCTGTGTGGATCTGACCAAAGTAGCAGTCATCATCAATATGGAGGCATTGGAGACCGTCAAACAGTTAAGGTCACTTCTGGGGCACACAGGTCACTACCAGTGTTTCATCCGCACCTACACCAAAATCACAGCGCCCTTAGAGAGACTGTTAAAAAAATCAGAGAAATTCCAGTGGACAGAAAGCTACAGTGAGGCACTAGACATGCTGAAAGAAAATTTGGCGAGTGCGCCAATACTAGTCCACCCGAACTGGGACAAACAGTTCCATGTACACATTGACACATCCAGCATTGCGCTTGGTGTGGTCCTAGCTCAACTGGGTGACACTTCATTAGATCCTTCGGTATATTTTTCCAGTCACAAGTTGTCAACAGCGGAGCGCAACTACACAACAACAAAGTGGGAAGCACTGGCAATGGTGTACTCTCTCCAGAAATTCCGCCACTACCTATTAGGAGGTAAGTTCAAATTCTTCATAGATCATTCCGCATAAAAATATCTGGTAAACAAGACAGCCTTAGAAGGGAGAATCTGTCGATGGTTCCTACTCTTCCAAGAATTCACATTTGAAGTAATTGTAAATCCTGGAAGGCTAAACGTAGGACCTGATCACCTGTCCCGACTAGAGAATAGTGAAAGTGGAGGATCTCTAGATGATCAACTACCGGATGCTGATATTTTCATAGTAGAAGCCATCCTGGACTACCAGAATGAAATATAAACCTACCTCACCACGGGGCAGTGTCCGCAGGAATATACTACAACACAAAAGAAACATCTGGTAGTTCGAGCTGCAGAATATCAGCTGATAGCAAGACAACTATACAAGATGGGGCTAGACCAAGTTCTTCGAAGATGTGTTCTGGATCATGAAAGGAAAGCTATACTATGGGAAAGCCACAGCGGTGTCGTGGGAGCGCACGTGGGAGCCAAACCAACAGTGCACAAAGTACTACAAGTAGGTTTCTGGGGGCCAACAATGCACAAGGACAGTAAATCATATGTTCAGAAATGTGACGTATGTCAACGGACCGGACAACCCTCCCACAGGGATGAGCTTTCGCTTCATCCCATAAATATACTCCAGCCATTCGAGAAATAGGCAGTCGATTTTGTAGGGCCAATTACGCCGCCTGCAAGAAATTCAAAGGAAAGGTACATAATCATGGTGACCGACTACTTGACCCAGTGGGTAGAAGCTATGCCAGTAAGGAACTGTACTGCAGATACTGCTGCTAGCTTCATATTTGAAAACATAATAAGCCGATTTGGGTGTCTAAGAAACCTAACCAGCGACCAGGATACAGATTTCATTAATGACACAATTAGGTCCCTACTGCAGCAATTCATGATACAACACCATAAGAGTAGCCCGTATCATCCACAATCAAATGGCACAATGGAAGCATTTAACAAGATATTGGAAAAAGGCCTGACAAATATATTCAACGCAGAGATACCAGCAACCCTGTGGGCATACCGCACAATGGTAAAATTACTACACAACTAAACACCATTCCAGCTGGTTTATGGTAGAGAAGCAGTAGTCCCAGCAGAATTCACGGTACCAAGACTTCTGATAGCAACAATGCTGCAACTATCTGAAGAGGAATCTTTAAAACAGTGATTGCACGAGCTACAAGAACTTGAGGAAGGACAGTTTCTTGTGGAATTTCACCAGACGGTAGAAAAGGATAGGCAGAAAGCTTGGCATGATCGACATATCAAACACAAGACTTTCCAAATTGGAGGCAAGGTCCTACTCTATGATAGAAAATTCCAAAATTTTCTAGAGAAATTGCAGATGCATTGGCTGGGACCATTTCATGTCATAGAGTTCAAACTGTTGGGAGTAGTTCGATTGGCACAGTTAAACGGCTAGGTTCTACAAGGATGGGTGAATGGCGCACGCTTGAAACCCTACCAGGAGTAAGTTTTTCATTTCAATTTCAGTAACTCTCACAACCAAGAGGAGTAGGTAGGGTAGGTTAGTGTCAATAAGTCTCTCGCAACCGATATGACATAGATAGGTTTACCATAATGGAATAAATATCAGCTCAGTTACGGAGACCGCAACGCAACCATTAGTGGTCGAGGAGGGGTAGTGTCCATTGTGTTGTCCAAGTCAGGAAGAAAAGCATACAGAACATCAACCCATCATCATTTAGCATATTACCAATGTCAGTCCGTAGGATCATCAAGATTTGGAAATAATTGCCATAATTAGCATTATCCATACTGTAATAAATTTTCCATAATTAGACATAACCACCGGCTGTTGTGTCTACCCAAATCCAAAAACCATAGTCAGCAGTGTCAGAACCCACCTTAGCAGCTAACTGATTGCACAATCGTAGCCAAGGGAGAAGCTAGGGAAACATTAATTAGTTATGGGTCCTCATCAACCTCACCCGTGCCGGCTACTTACATAACCTGCATGCAGAAAAGTGCGAGAATGCCAAAAAAATCTGAGTTAGAGTTAGAAACCTCTAAAAGAGCAAGGGAAGTTGGAGCAAAACCAGAGTAGAGAATGCTTCCAGAAGAGGAGATTCAAGAGAAGAGACAGAGAACTATTTTTCAGGTATATCAGTGGCGAGCGAAGATGACAAGAGTAAGCCCAGAGGTGGTAGAAGAGGAGCTGGACAACAGAATTCAAAAAATGGAATCCCTCATCAGGAAATATGATAGTGCGACCTTAATTGACGTAGAACTCACAGATTCCTTTGAGTTTCCTGCGCTAAAAATACAGGTATACATTGAAAATTATACAACAAAAGCAGGACGGGCAGCAACAAGGGTCTTGCCTGAGTTCAGAGGTATCCAACAGTCCTTGATAATGAATTTGAGAAACTTACCAGTATTTGGGATTACAGGCACTGCGATGCAGTGCACCAAGGTCCTGTTGAGTAGAATTCAGAACGGCTCTCTGTGGCTAGGGAAGGAAATCCTGATTCACGCCGAAGACATTCACAGGTTGATAGGACTATCGCAGGAAGGAAGGGACGTATCTTCAGCGTTCCAAACCATATCGAAACGGGCTAAGAAGTCAAGGGATACAGACTACTATGCTAAGTATGGCACCTGAAGAGGAGGAAAGGGGGCAAATATTGAGTTAATCAACAGGCCAGAGATCAAGTTCGCTTGTTATCTCATTTCCAGCAAGACGATGAGGCATTACACCAAAGGGGAGTGTACCTTAGACACAATTTTGGTTGTGTAGCACTATGTCCAGGGGACCAGGCTAAACTAGTGCTCCTTCCTATTGAACGAGTTGTTCGAGGGATGTGAAGACAACTATAAGAGGGCAACTGGATTTATCTACGGGTATTTGACAATAGCGCTGGCCATGTGGAAGTGGACTTTCCCCCTCATCAGGATACCAGTGGAGATAGAGGAAGATCAGTCGCTGGCGATGAAGTTTGTACCATGGAAGGTGTCGGGAGACCCTAGAACCAAGGAATTAAATGCAGAAGCCTTCAAAATTTGGTATGGCTTAATGGTCGACATTGTAATGAGTCAACATAGGATCCCAAGAAACCTACTGGACAGATATAGTGGGAAAGTCTAGTTTGGAGTCACGCACAAGCACGCGTTCCTCAGACCCACTTGTGTACTAGAGACAACATTCCAGATGAGGCCTCTGAAGTTTCAAATTTATGAAGAAGCTTTTCACACAGAAGCTTGTTCATGGCCGGGGGTTGCGATGGAAGTCAGAGACAAGGTGTACCTGTACATCTTTGATGGGATGCTACCACACCGGTTGCTAGGAGAAACAGCGGAGGAGGCAGCAAACAGGGTGTCGAACCTGCAGCTCGTCCCGATCATTCAGCAACTACACACTAAGGTACAAAGCTTTAATGAAGTAGTTCAGGTGATAGCGAGTAGTGCTACTCCATTTCCAACTTTTTTCAGAATTCCAAGTCTCCCAGTCGAACCCACCTCTAAGCACAACCTCCATCTTTGCGCCCATTCCCAATGTATTATTTAGTTCGCCAACCACAACAACCACACTGTTGGCAGGGAAAAGTAGATCTGTGAAACCTGCAGCAGCACCGAAGGCCAAGAGGGCCAAGGTTGTAGAATCAAGTCCGGTGGTCGACCTCACAGGAGAGGATCCACCCCGACCATTGAGCATAGGGGTACTGATCCAAGAAGAGCCAATAGTTGAGACAGGGGAAGCAAGCGGGTTACCACCACACACCCCCATTAACCCCTTTGATTTCTCGAACATCCGCATATCACCACCTCGTCCAGATCCACTACCACCTACCACCTCATCGGTCTCCCGCGAACCCCTTGGCTCCGCACCATCCTCCTCATCCGCCACCGTGTCTGATCCAGTTATCAGAAGAATACTCAATGGGGACCACGAGACAAAGGTTAACTCAGGTACGGAAGTAGTACCCCCAACCAACCCTACCGTGGTCCCGCAGACTACTTTTACCAACCTCATCACTCAGATGGAGCAGATAGTTAAAGACACAACTGGGCCACTCCCTGAGCCTCCTTCGCTCCAACCACCCAACCAAGCAGATCAAGAGGGAAGACCGGACCTAAATATGGCAAACTATGCACCCCAGAAAACTCCACCACAGTCACCTCAAGACCAGTCAGCAAGATCGGTTGCTAGTGGGCAACCGCTCCAGGAGCGAAGGCCAGATCAGGGTAACTCCGAGGCCGAGACCCTGGAGACATGGGGGACAGCTCAGCTGTACCATTTCATCTAAAGGGAAGCATAGAAGGACGAGAAGCTCCACTCAAAACTACAATAGATATGCGAAAACCAGTAGTAGTAGATAATCATGCTTACTGAACAGCGTGAGCAGCTGATAATGGAAAAAGAGCAGCTACAGGGACAACTGGAAACAGTGGCCAGGGTTTTCAGGGAAGTATGGCCCACAGTGATGGCCCATTACAGTCAAATACCATATGAAGTGCAGGAAATGGAGGTAGTAGGGCGGGCAATCCACCTCTTGGTGGCATATTCAAACCTCCACCAGGAAAATATAGAACTCAAGGTAGCATTGGCAGCATGACCCGCATTGCCTAACCCAACAGTTGTGTACTCAGCACAAATATCAGAGAAACAGGGCCAAGTGACAAAAATGCAGGAAGTCCTAAGTACTGTAGCCAGATATGCATACGACCTACTGAAGGGTCTGCAAGAATGCTCAATGGCCCTCATGGTGAAGG
This sequence comes from Pinus albicaulis, assembly GCA_034641835.2. NCBI lineage: Eukaryota > Viridiplantae > Streptophyta > Pinopsida > Pinales > Pinaceae > Pinus > Pinus albicaulis. The sequence goes on along the minus strand of CM076570.1, from coordinate 193,898,408 downwards.
CACAGCCAATTTTGGCCCAACTGCAATAGATCTCCAAGGAAATATAGGAAGCCACGGATCCAACTAGGCTAGACCAATTGTATGCCCAGGCAGATGTACTAGACGTCCAAATTCAACAAATAGAGGAGACTTCGATGGTAGCCAAACAGGAAATCTGGGAGCTTCAACAACCCGTAAAGATCAGTACCCAAACGATACAGCAATTGGCCTCAGAGGCTGACACACAGATCAACACAGTATTTGGCGTCGTGCCGATAATCACTGGGGAGGAAGTTGTCACAAAAATCACGGCCGAGACCGACGAGTTGCTGCACGGGTGGTAGAAAGTTGTGGAAACCTTCCAAGAGCTTAAAGCTTCAGCTCTGAAAAAGGTCCCAGAGTTGGGGCCCTTGTTTGGACAACAAGGAGAAGGTGCGCAGCCATAACAGGGCACAGGGTCAGGCAGACCCATGGAAGTGGAGATGGCTCAGGAAAATTGACTCGGGGCGAGTCAAAAGGATGTGGTTGGGGCTTGTTGGGGCCCTTGTTTTGAAATCAATAGATTTTGAGTTGCAGTGAGCATGTGGCCGAACGCAACCTCAGTAGGCAAAAAGGTGTCAAAGTTGCGGAGGAGCAGAGGACAGGTGTCGTGGTTGTTGCGGGAGCAAGCATAGACAACAGAAGGGTGCGGAAGGAAACAAGTAGTGAACTCCTGGTGAATAGAAAGAAACGAAAGACAGTCGAGCAAGAAAGAAGGAGGAACTGTCAGTCGCGCGGGCAGGGGAACAAATAGGCAGCCAACCAATGGATGAAGAGGTTGGTGTAGACGGGAATAGGCAGCAGGGAGCCGTAGGAGAGCTCTGTCTGGGTTGCATTGTTCTCCTCTCTTCTGGGTTACTGTGGTTTCTCTCTGTCCCTGGGGACTTGTTGTATTTTGCTCTGTTCTATGCTCATATGTAGCCAAGACTTGTAATAGTTCGCCTCTGACAGCTGATGATTAATATATTCAAGAAGGTTGTTCTGATATGTGATTCTGAGTATGAATGGGTGCTGTTAGAAGCTACGTTTAAAATTTTCTTTATCGTTAGTTTAACTATTTTCCTGAAGAGTGCATGTTATGGTATATTATGTCATGATTGTTTAAGACCTTGGTTTAGCTTTGTTTCACCAGTCTGGATCTTGTGGAGATGATACCAATCTGCTCCCGATCACAGTAGGGTCGCGGCATGCCTTGAGTGAGACTCTCTGCCCTTCGGAGCAGAGTGTAAATGCCGGCGTGAATCTAGACTACGGTGTAAAACCTTGTTGGCCCTCAGCCCTGAACCCGGGTCTTCTCTGCGAGACCTGTTCTCTCGCCAAAAAAAAGGTTGAGGTGAACTTCACATTTCCGTTTGAGATGAATGTTTTTGGAATTCCATGTAATATAAACACCTCCCTCATGAATATGTCAACAATTTTCACTATTTTATAATTGGACTGTACTGGAATAAAGTGAGTTTATTTGCTTAGCCGATCAACTACCACAATTATATAGTCATTGTGTCTCCTTGATCTTGGTAAGAATGTAATAAATCAAGTGAAATGACTTCCCACTTCCATTCTGGTATAGGGATAGGCTGCAAAAAACCTGTTGGGTGTTGATGCTCCACCTTGACCTGTTGACACTTGTTATGAAGGTAAATCCTCTTTGCAGACAGAGATGATCCCTCTAGCCCTAGGGTGGGTCTAGTAACAAAAGGAAATGCTAAAGTGTTGCTTCCTAGTTAATGAATGAATAAATACACTGTAGATTGACCTACCTTGAATCCAACGTTGTCATCGTTGCAGAAAGAGTAATGGCCTCTCACTCGCTCCTGCCTTGGAAAATCACAATCCGTTCAATGTCATGCTCAGATACCTACACATAAGATGAAGAACAAGAACAACATACGACAGAATATTTTTACTCACAAATATTAGACAGTCAAAGAGGGATAAACATATCGTATCAAATAAAAATCATAACCCAATAGTGGAAGTAAACAGTAGTCAAGTATATAAATGAATAGAAGGAAGAGTACAACCGATGCTTTTACGTCGCAGTCTCCTCTAGCGGGCTTCAGGCTAAGCGTGTCTCAAATTTTCATCAGGGAATTGGGACGGTTTGAAGGCATGGACTCAAGCTCTCTTAGAAGTCATCAACCCAAGCTTCCTCAACATAATTCCTTCTTATTATGTCTTCTCTAGTAGCTCAGCTATAGTATGTATAATTCTCCCAGTTCAACTAGCTAGTACCGAGAGAGATAGCTTATTTTATAAAGGAAAAGGAGGAGGTTGGGATCCCTACAAAGGTGGGAGGAAGTACTATCCTTTAGGGGAGTTCCAAGGGAGGTGGAAAAAACTAACTAAAGGAAGGAGTCCATGGTTGTTTCAGTTCAACCACTCCCAATGACTCATCCTCGAGGTGGTTGGAATGGAACCTCTGCCTCTATTTTTAAAAAACATTCCATAAACAGCTTGGCACGGGTGTCTAACTGGCACAGAGCGTCAACTGGGACGGGCTCAGTGTTAAATTTCCCAGTCGGCGTGAGGGTGTAACTGGCTACTAGCGCCAAGGAAAAAATAGGGATTTTCATAGCTCTGCTCAAGGAAATGTCAACAAGAAGAATGATACTTTCATCAAAAGGGATGCAAGGATGGTATTTGCAAGGCATGACACCGCTTATTGGTCACAAAAATTACCCTCCAATGTGCGAGTTGGGGATTGCAGGGATAGTGACAAAATGTTGTGTAACAGATGCCCCCTAAAGCATGAAGTTAGAGGGAGAGGGAGGGATGAAATGCTTTATGAGGACACGTTCGAACCAAACACCGCTATCGAAAGACCTGAAATTACAAATACAAATGATATATGTGATACATGAATCATGTGGCATGGGCGCAACCATCCATGCTAGAGTATATAAAAAATGAGATATGAGGTATGGATGCAGCCATCCAGTAGTAACGATCAATGAATAGACTCAGGTATGGTCGCAACCATCCAATCAAAAGAGTCATGTAGTAGATCATCATAATTCACAAAAATCCGCATCCTGGATCTTATCAGACAAAACCCAAGGTCTTGCACTCCATATCGACCCAAGAAAGTACAATTCCGAGCATGGGAATATATGAGCTAAAGTCGAACATCCAAGAAAATCATCTGATTACTAGCCAATCATGAAAGTTTTTAACGAATGTAAGAGAAACCACCAATGATAATGATGGCCCTCAAGGTGAAAAAGGTACAATCCACAGAATGTGAACAATGATTTGAAGTCAAACATCCACATAATCACTCGATCAAAGGTCAATGATGTGAACCTTGCGTCGAATGAGAAAAACCTGCCATTGAGGCATGCAGGCTCCAAGATACCAGAAGGGAGTCTCTAGATCAAATTCTTGGATAATGAGCTGAAGTCGACAAGAAGTGACCTGGTCAAAGGAGGGCCATAATGTTTCCCACATCATCGACACGAGATAGAGGAACATGATGAAAGTGAATCAGGACCAACAGGGAATCAGAGGAAGGTTGAAAACTGTAAAGGCAAACTTCTCTTGAACATATTAGTAGCACGACACTGGATTTGGCATTATTTGACATCAAAGGATCTGAGGTCATGATGACGTGGCAAAGAGCAGATGAGAGGTCAAAAGAGATTACCCAAAACCATGGAGGCAAAAAATGATGAAATGAGATGTCCCCAACCCAACACGAATGCAGACAAGTGTTATGTTCAAGAGCGACATACTGCAAACATAACTAAAACTTGGTTCCATTTTCCCCCACCATTTTTGGCGAGTACCCCAATTATTTTTTGAAACAAGCTTGAAGGGGATAGAATATTCTTGTTCAATAAGTTCGTCCTTCGAACAAATCCAACCTAGTACATTTTACGAGCCCTAATAAGGAGGAACTCGAATAACGTCATGGTGATGATGTCCGATGTCATTAGGGTTTGATGAGTCTGACAAAGGGAGAACTTGGCATCTTTTCATATTTAGAGAGTTTGAAAAGAAGGCAAAAAAGAAAACTCCAGCAATCCCTTTTCGTAGGTAGTCTCACAAATCCAAAAAGGTAGAAAACTGTGTCTGAGAGAACCTCTTAGTCGCGATAGGCTAAGGTATTCCTTTTTCGTAAATAATCCATCCCAGCCCAAAAAAGGGTTAAACGTATATTGGGTAGATATCACTTCACAACCATTTAACGAGTTCAAAATGAAAAGAGTCTCAGCAATCTTTTCAAGTTTAGAGAGTCAGAAAAGAGTTGAAATATGACTCCAGTAGTGACTTTTTCGTGTTTTTACCAAGTCCGAAAAAGTATAAAATATAACTCGTTACTTCATCATTGTCGCATGAAAAAACTGTTGCTACAATAGAGACATGTGTAAAACCCATTTCTCGAAAACAATATAATAAAATAATTTAAAACATGTCTTAAAACCTAATTAGGGTTGTGAAAAAGTTATAAAATGCCAAAAATGGTAAAAATAATTACTTTTCACTTTTTACCTCTTGTTGAGCAATAGTTACCCATTTCACTGTGCGATCTTGTGGCGACGATAGCGACCAATCTAGCAAACCAATCTCAAATCCGTCAACTCCAGGTAAGAGCCGAGATCCACCTCGTCATTTTAAGTCATTTCTTACTATCTACAAGTTTCAATTCGATTTTTGGGGAATAAAATGCAAAAATTAAGGCATCGCGGTCGGCGTGGGTTTCAGGCACGGAGTCGCGCCAACTGCATAATTTTTAACACTAGGGTGCGCTAATGGTGCAAACCATTTCTAGGAAAAATTCTGATCAAATGTCCCAATTAATCACAAATTTCAAGTTCAAAATTGACTAATACCACTCATATGAATGCGTTTGCAGGTAGAAAGAGAAACAATGGTTATCGAATGGAAGGAACGGGAACACAGCAAAGAAGAAACTATCGTCATGCAAGCTCTCAGAAACCGCGGTCTGAAAAAATTCTTCTTAACGCCATGTCTCCGAGCCCAACCAGAGTTATTACAGTATGTAGTCAACATATGGGATGAAGATCAAGAGAAGTTCATCCTTCGGGATCAAGAACTTGAGATTGAAGTTTCTGACGTGTATTTCATCATAGGATTATCGTGGAGAGGAGCAACACCAATCCTAACCGACTCTCGGCCCTACATGGAAAACATGTCTATGGTGATAGACAGGGTATGTCCAGGAGCACGAAAGGGATCAAGTAGTGGGAAAGTTGATATCCAAACTATCCCAAATTTGACATTACGAGTGGTGCTACATACCATCACACGAGTTGCGGGGACACAAGCACCGCACGAAGCAACAAAGACACAGTTTCTTCTTGTTGTAGACTGCTTGGCACCGACCATCTACAACTGGGCAAAGAACGTGACCATAAATATGAGGCGCCAGCTAAAAAAATGCAAGAATTCCAAATGGAAAAAATTTGGTTATGGATCCATTCTGGTGTCATTCTTCTTGGAACGACTACCCATTTTTCAACGACAAGAGGTCATAGTCCCAACACCACCAGCGAGAGAACCACAGATAGCCCGATGGGCAGCACTGATGCCAATGGTAGGGGGCGGTCAACAGATGTCTTGGAGACTAGAATTATTTGATTGGCTCCACCAATTACTTATTTTTGTGGAGGACTGGCCCTACTCCGGTACAAATTTCACTAATTATCCAGACCTCCCACTCCTGGAGGGAGAGGATTGGGATAAATATTTAGGTGAGACTCATTTTTAAGTTTTATGAGTATTATGAATTTTTTATTTATGCGTTTTCTGACATTAAATCCATGTAATGTAGATGTTGGCCTAGAGACCTGTCAGCATGTCACCGATAATGAGTTGAATCCCTCGCGATTTTGACCCTCAAGGTGAGGGCGGTGAGGAATACGAGATAGTGCACAACCTGGAGGGGATCACACGAGGAGTCCCGGATTATGCATGTTTTGACGATGTTCCTCACGCCTACTAGAGGCATACCATAGGGGTGCCCAGCCGAATTCACCGCTTGCTGAGGCGGCTCATACGGGCAGTGACATGTTATCACGAGCACCATGCTGATTAGACACCTACATTTTATTTTGTCTACATATTTTTGAGAGACATGATGTCTCAGGATGTAACAGAAACACACATATATTTTTGAATTTATGCTGCACACAGCTGCAAACATGCGATATATATATACATCTATTTTCCTACATGGATCTTTTACATATGATAATTCTTTTAAAAACTACGCAAATGTCTATCTAATACAATGTTAGCCTCTGTATCAGTTAATGTGTTCATTTTTATAGGAATATGTTGATATGTGATAAAATCAAAATGTCTTTCCAACAAATGAATATGTAAATACAATCTCAGAATGTGCGAATTTCTAACTAAATAATGACTATTGAGTTGCAGAACGACAAGCTGTGAATCTAGATTTACAATCGATGTGCGTATGCCGAGGTTGATCACCTTGGTTAATAGCTCAATGACAGCGCTATATTCAGCGACAATTTTTGTAGTTTTTCCTAGAGAAATACCTTGCAGATCTATCAACTCACCAACAAGATCATAAATTACCCAGGCTTCCGAAGAAAAATTCCTGGTACTGTAGGAAGCACCATCCGTGAAACCGACATAAGGGGTAATAGACATCTGCACAATAAGAAAGACCCAATAAGCAGGAAAATTCTCACAAAGCACACACAACCAAAAACATGTACAAAAATGAGAAAACACCTATGTATACCTATTACGTATGAATGACTCATGCATAATATTTTTTGAGATACAACCCATTTATGGGTTGTTCAAGAGGATGACCTTCATATTAAATTAGCTTATAGGCCCCATTCTGCAACACACGTTTAACAATGTAGTGCCCATGCCACAGAGGTTGAAATTTTCCTGCCCCTAGCTTATCATGAGCTTGGTCATACAGGAGGACGAGATCTCCTTTGATGAAAGAATGAGGGGAAACTAACTGATCAAAATGAGCTTTGACCTACTTTTTTTGTGCTTCATGTAGAAATTTGAATAACTGATATATTATTCACCGATATTCTCCTGATCACACACTATTTTAGCTTCATGCATAATACAGAATCTCTTCTACCATTGATCATTAATTGCGGAAATAAAATCAATTTCATGCACACATTAAAACCACAAACAATCACACATATGAACACAGTATTTCATGGGAAATCTTAAATCTGAAAACCCCAACTATCTGTATATTATATGTCATGGAGATCATGTAACAATCACAATACAAAGCTCCTCACAAGCTCTCAGCACTACCTCGAATTTCTACACACTATCAAGCTAGATCTAGCAAAACACATGCTCCAATATTTTGCCACTTGATAGCCAACCTCTATTGCGTTATCAATGCTATGGGATGGCTTCATTAAATAGATAAACCACCTGGATTTTACTGTGCAATCCTCATGGGCTTCTCCACCTATCTGTGTGTTGAAAATAGCAACTTTATAGTCACAACTGATAGTTAACCTGCTCTTTCACCTATTTCTGCACTGGTCTCCACTGAAACTGTCCATGCACAAAAGTTAACTGATGCATTCTTTAGTTGATTAATGAGTTTATAATTAGTGAATTAATTAATAATTAATTCACACAACTCTCACTAATTGTATCAATTAGTTAAACTGAATACAAATAGCTCAACTATGTTTAGATTAGTTAAACTAAATACAACTCCACCAAACTCTGTCACATGAGTTCTAACTGAAGTCTTCATTCAATAGCTCCACTTAACCCCTAGGAATAGCGTAATTCCTTCTGTTAGCTCCTGTGCCACATCTGTGCACTTAACTGAAGTGCTCTAAGAGAATAAGATAATGTTTAGAGTCTAAATATTATTAAGAGCTAATAATATTTGACATATCTATTTTTAGACTGGCAATCTAAAAATATATTCCGCCCAGTATGTCTAAAAATAGAATTCCATCTATTTTTTCCAACTTGACCAACCATCCACAAATATCATCCTGCAACTCATAGAACATGATCCATATGTCTAAAAATAGACATAGTCTAAAAATAGACTTTGTGCCAAAAACAGCCTGTGGGCCCACTTAGTGAAGGCGACTCCTTTCCACTAAGCTCATCATCTTGTTGCAATCTCAACACTTCAATAGCGAGAGCAGCAAAGCGGCGGGTTTCGTCCAACCTTTCCAGGTAAAGGAGATGCTCTTCTTTTGGTGAAGTATTCGGTAGTAATTCAAAAACTAACTTGAGTGAAGGTATTTCACATTCAACTGAGAGAGTAGCTTCCAGGCCATAAACCAACTGGAAAGGAGTGAACCCAGTTGCACTCTTAACTAAGGTTCGGTATGCCCAAAGAGCCAAAACTGACATGAGATTCCAATTGGATTTGTGGATCCCAATCGTACGTTGAAGCATCATGACAAGAACTTTGTTCACAGCTTCAACCTAGCCATTGTCTTGAGGGTAGTACGGAATTGAGCTGTCGTGACACAGACCCAACTTAGAAGTCAACTCCGCCACCATATAATGCTGAAAATGGGAACCATAATCGGTAACGATGGCTTGAGGGACACCAAACCTAGCAATAATGTGATTGAAGATGAATTGGATAGCTGTTTTACCGTCAAGGGCAAGTGTAGGCATTGCTTCGGCCCATTTGGTGAAGTAGTCCATGGCTATGATAATATAAGCATGCCCCCCAGTTGAGTGAGGGTTACACGTCATAAAATCGATGCCCCACTTCGCAAAGGGACCAACGTAATGACAGGATGAAGAGGAATGGGCAGCACATGCAAATTATGTTGATAAATCTAGAAATCATGGCATTTACGAACTGCGACAATACAGTCCTTGAAAATGGAAGGCCAAAAATAACCAGCACGAATAATTTTCTGTGTAGTAGCATAACCAGACATGTGACCACCACAGGAGCCACTATGACAATCATTCAGAGCTTTCTCAGCTTCCTCGAGAGTCAAACATCACCGGAGTATAAAATCGACTCCAACACGATGAAGGGTATCTCCAACTATACGACAAGGTTGCGACTGATGACGGATGCGTCAGCAGGAATCTTTGGTCAACTCAAATCTAAAAGATGAAGTTTGGAGATAAACGATGATATCACTGTACCAAGGATCGAGGGTGCTAATCAAGAAAAGAAAATTGTATGGAATGGGTTCCTCAGAACGAGAAGGAGCGGAGTCGGAAGGGAGAGAACGAAGTAAATCAGTAAAGACCAATGATTTCTTAGACTTGGCAGCAGTAAATTCCAAATCAAACTCTTGGAGGATAACAATTCACTTTGAGTATTTTCCCCCCAAGAATTGTCGAGACAATATGTAGGTCATGGGGTTGCATTTAGAAATCATCGTCACTGTACGCAAAAGAATATAATGACAAAAACATTGAACGGCTTGAACAACAGCCAAAACTAACTTCTCGACATGACCATAATGCGTTTCGGTGTCGAGAAGGTTACGAGACAAGTAATAAATAACATGCTCATGACCTTCATCGTCGTCTTGTACCAAAACCATGGAAATCGTGCTGAAAGCGACAGCTAAATAAAGGGAAAAATCACGATGATAATTGGGAGGGCGGAGGAGAGGAGCATTGACCAACAATTTTTTTAACGTGTCAAAACATTTCTGAGCGATTTCATCCCAGTAAAAAGGAATGCCCTACTTTAACAATCATGTGAATCCTTTAGCTACTTCGGCATATTTAGGTATAGAATGGCATAGAAAATTAGCTTTCCCTTGTAAACTTTGCAGCTGATGAAATGAGGAAGGAGAGGGGAGATTAATAATATCCTCAACCTTGAGAGAATCCAGGCGAATTCTGTATTTGGAAACGATAAAGCCTAATAGTCTAGCGGAATCGATGTAGAATACACACTTATGCGGATTAAGCCGAATGTTATAGTGTCTACAACGAAGAAAAATCTGACGAAGATGGTTAGGATGATCTCTACGCTTAACCAAATGAGCCGAAAGGTCATCCATATAAGGTTGAACGATGTGATGAATATCATGAAAGGCATAAGACATCGCATGCTGAAAGGTGGCCTTGGCATTCTTCAAACCAAAAGGAAGCTTCTTATATGCAAAGGTGCCCCAAGGATAGATAAAGGTAGTCTTGTGTTGATCATTCGGGAAAATGTCGATCTGATTATAACTCGAAAAGCCGTCCATAAGGGAAAAATCCTCACTCCCCGCAGAGTCTTCAATGATTTGATCAATGAAGGGAGTGGGATAATTATCCTTATGACTGGCTCGATTGATATCACGATAGTCAACACAGATAGGAATGGTGCCCTGTTTCTTATCTATAGGAACAATATTAGAGATCCATTTTGTCAATGGAATTGGATAAATGAAAGTAGCTTTAAGAAGCTTTTCTTCTTCGGCCTTAATGGCAGCAGCTTTCCTAGGATGCACTAGACGAAGATGTTGACGAACAGGTATCAAACCAGGGTAAGTAGGAATTTCATGTACCACGATGCTAGGATCAATGCTAGGCATTTCCTCGTAGGACAATGCAAAGACATCACAAAATTCGCGAAAAAGGCTAGTATAGACTTGCAGTTAATCAAAAGAACAACCCAAAAATGGATGCTCTCGATGATTCTCAGTTTAATGGAAATTTCGATAAGCATCGTCTGAGTAATGTTACTCAAGTTACCTTCCGAAAAAACCTCATGGACTTGAACATGTGTTTGAAACGGAGGAGAAGGAACCTGAGAGGAAAAATTCTCAAGACAGGTAGACATGGCCCCAAGGCTTGGTAGAAATGAGGAATGATGATTACCATCATCCCAAGATAGATCGTCGAGAGACAAGGTTTCCGCGATAGCCTCATTATAAGGAAACACTTCTTTCAAAGGATCCAGTGAATCAAAATCACCAAGCCAATGGGATTGAGAATAGATGTCAAGAGTTACACTCGAAGGAGTAGAATCAAAATATGGAGTGCCTGATGCGGCAATGAGTTCACAATAATCAATTTAAATCAGACTCAACGGCATCGAATCTCTGAACGAATTGATCTATTCAGGAGAAGAGATAACCTATGGGTCATCGGTGCGAGAAATCATGTTAACCTGAACAATATTTGGTGGTGGAAGGGGAAAAATACCCACGAGTGCAGGGTCCTTGAAAAGGCATGTCCCAATGCTCTCGTAGGGAGTAGGAATCTTATCCACATACAGAACGTTTTTCTTGGAAGAGGAAGTGAAGAAAGACAATTGATCGATAGTAATAACCTTTCCTTCGTGTGGGAAATTCAAAAGACTAAAGAGAGTGGATGGAACGCACAGCATGGCGTGATTCCAACTGCGTCCGAGGAGAATATTATAATTGAGTTTAGCATCAATGACTTCAACCTCGACGTTGATTGTCTTCCCTTCCAATGTAATCGGTAAACTAGTGAGAACACCGAGAGGTTTAGATTCCCTTCCATCAAATGCTTCAAGAAAATTTGGTGAAGAGGTGAGAGCTAGAGAACCAACGGCTTTCCAGCAAAAATATGACATAACACAGGTGGATGCACCCTCGTCCACGACAACCCAGTGAATATTCAAACCATTAATACCAACTTGAATGATGAGCGCAATTTGGTGTGGGAGTCACGGGACAAATTTCTCTAAATCAAACGCGAGAAGGCTAGTGTCAGCAGGATTGACCCCACCTATCGCAGATAGCAAAGCCTTTCATTACGATGGACAACTCTAAAGTACTTCTAATGTCGAAATTTTGGATGGTGCCTGAGCCAAATCCTTAATAATATTGTAATGCTAAGAAACACGGGCGTTAGGATTATACGAAGACTTACGGAGTACGCCTTTGGAAGGCGGCCGAACAATGGATTCGGCGCTAGGCCATTCAATCTCAATGGAGCCAGAAGTAGGTGGAGGAGGAGGAGTACCATCAATGATCTCCTTCCCCATTTCCTGACGTGAACTAGAGTAATCTTTCGATCGAGTAGTAATGGAAACGGGTGCATAACTGGTAATCATAAACACTTGTGAACTAGATGGGGCAGAGGACTAAAGGTGCTCTACCATCTAGGTCTGCTGAGGGAAAGGTTCTTTAAGAATGGCCGGATCTCCTTGGGTGCCTTTGGGAAATCAACTCACTTCAGACCGTCGAGGACAGTCTTTGGTGAAGTGCTCATCATCACAAATCAAACAAGGATACTTCGTTTTACGTGGAGAACTATCAACAGAACAAGGTTTTGGAGTCCTGTTTCAGGGTATCGGCTTTGGCCTTACCTTTACCCTTCTTCTTACCTTTGGAAGTGCCATTTGTAGGATTGGCCATAACAGCATTCACTTCGTCGGGTTTGCTAGAATTCGAAGTTGACTGAGAAGCTACATTATTGGAAGAAGTATACTTCTGCTTCCCAGAGTTGGATAAAGGAGACTTCTGAGAAGTCTGCAATACGGAACCAATAATACCATCAACGGATGGAGTCGTTGGCGGTTTAGAAGTTCTGGGTCGAGGAGCATCAGGAAAGATGTCATATAAAGCACCAGACTAAGAATACACAAGATCAAGGTACTGGGAGTAAGCGATGGCTTGTTCCTCGGTTACACATGCCCCCATAGCTATGTCTTTGGCAATCTGATTGACAAAGGAGGTAGTGAACCAATGATTCAAAATTTTATCAGGTATCTCAAATTTTATCATGCGACGACGACGCCGCCACTCATGAATATGATCTGAGATATGAGTAGCTCAGTCCTATTTCAATGAAGTGAGGAGGTGCGTCCTAGTCTCATAACGGATCAATAAGTGAAAATGTGTAAGGAATGCCATGGCCAAATAATTAAAATCTTGGAAAACTCCACGAGACATCTCAATGTACCACTTTGTAGCAACACCAGTAAGAGTTCACTGGAAAATACGAAGACGAATAGAATCATCAACCCAAGAATTAGAAGAACACCACAAGTGGTATGTCATAACATGCGTTTGGGGGTCTTCACCAGGTTTACCCTCAAATTTAGGACAATCACCAGGAATCTTGGTTGGAACCGGAGGCCAATATGGATTATGAAGAATAGGATCATTTGTCAACTTCGACACATCGGGTAATTCCAACGTAGCAAGAAATAGTAATTAAGTGTTAAAAGTCATCAGAGGTCTTTGATAAGGACCTGTGTGTACATTCCACCCAGTCCGAGCGGGATTTTGACCCCATACATTCTGTCCCAAAGAATTTGGATCATAGGTGTTGAGTCTCAAAAGTGTTTTCCATATTCATACATATTTCCATTATGTCATTACCATTTAGCTCTCATTTCATAACTATTTGACCTAAAACCCTACATCAAGTAACCATTTTCATAAATATATGGGTTAGGATCCTTGTCTTCCAAAGTTATTTATTTTATGTGTTTAAAGTGAATTTATGATTAGAAACTACAAAATTAACATAGTTTCATATATCTATATATGTGTTATGAGTTTTTTGACATGTTTAGGTCAAAAGGAAGCTTCTAAAAGACCTTTATATGGCCTCCCAAAACCAAATTCGAATTTGAGTGGAGAAGATCATGGGATCATGAGGACATGTGTCTCATTTCCTTTTTGTATTGAAACTCTAAGAAGATATGTGTCTCATTTCTTATTTGTATTTAAACTCTAAAAATACATGTGTCTTATCATTTCCTATTTTGATTGTAACTCTAGAGATAGAGGGAGAGATTCATGGACTCTCATTAATGAGATAACTTCTCATATTTTTTTATAAATAGGGGAAGCTTTTTCCTGTCAAGGGTAGTGAAAAATAGGAGAAGAAGAGAAAGGATTAGAGATTGTTTTGTAACAAATCTTAAGATGGAATGGGATGTAGATTTGTGAGTTTATCAATAAACAAGTTTAGTTCTTTGATGTTGTTTTGATTACAACTTTGAGGAGATGAAGAATTTCACCAAATTGGTAGTAGAGGGCCCCTGCTATTTGAGGAGGTTTTACATGTTTTCTAGATAAGTCATTTTCAATTTTGTTTTTTCATATGTACTTACTTAGATTGCTTTCTAAAATCATAGTTTTTAGCATTATTTTTCATGTCATTTGCTTAGATAAAGGATCCTCATGATATTGCAGTTAGTCTCTTTCTCAAGCTCTTCCAATACATCTCTATTAAATGAATGAGATTCAATTGTGATATTCTGAGTTATTAGCATTTCATTTTCTGTTATTTAGTTAAAAATAAGATCCTCATTATACTGTAGTTAGTCTCTTTCAAAAGCTTTTCCAATAAACCTCCAATTCACGAATGAGACTAAGTTGTAATATTTTGATTTATTGATTGTTTTGCTTCATAGAAGATCCTTATCACATTATGATTAATCTCTTTCAAAAAGCTCTTCCAATAAACCTCTAACTCATGAATGAGATTTAGTTGTAATGTTATAAGTTGTTTCAACATTTCCTTTTATGTTTTAGGAGATCATCATTGCATTAGAATTAATCTTTTTCACAAGCTCTTCTAACAAATCCCTAACTAAATGAATCGGATAAAGTTATAGTGTTTTGAGTTACTTTTCATTTCATGAATGTTCATTTAGAAGCTGTAATATCCATGGATTAGGACTCTCTATTTTCATCATTTTCTAGTTAGGAACAGAACTTGCAAATAAACTCTATTTTAATTCATTTCATTTTCTCCCTTTTGACATAGATCTAACTTCATCTTTTTAGCATAGAGTAGCATGCTAAGAGTCAAACATAAAAACCCAAAAACATCAATAAAACAATAAAAACAACGAAGTAAGAAAAAGGGATACTTAGGCACATATAGTGCATCACACTTCATCAGTTTACTAGCCCTCGTTGATAATTTATGTTAGCAATTTAGGACACTAAATTGACTAAACAATAGGGATTAGCAACTGGATAATTCGGTTGATACTGGGGTTGAGGACCAGGATATTGAGTCGAAGGAGACCACTGAGGTCCTTGCTGAGTATCATAAGGATTTTTCTATGAAATTTAAGCATGAATTTGAGGTTGCTGATACACAGGTTGATATTGAGGTTATTGGTACACAGGTTGATTTTGAGGGTACGAAATCTGAGGTGCACTATATACTGGTTGATTTTAAGGGTACGAAATCTAGGGTGCGTTATATACCGGTTGATGTGAGGCTTTAGGGTAACAAGCACCCTGCGGTTGCATAGGTTGACCTTGAAGAGCAGGTTGAGCAGGGTAAATAGGTAAAAATGGCTACAGAAACGAAGGAATCTCCTAGTGGGAAGGTTGCAATGGCTGTTGAGCTGGTTGAACTGGTTTTTGAAATGGTTTTTGAGGGCCACCAAGTTGACTTTGTGGTAAAGTTTGGCCTAATGGTTGAGACGATCTAGGATGTCCCTGATGAGCAGGGTTGACCCGGAGAAGTACCATAGGATTTTCTTGGTTGCACAACATTTGGGCCATACTACACATATGGCTGTGATTGAGGTGCAACAGGTTGTCCTTGTGGTGGATAAACTTTCCCCCCATGAGCAAAATATGACCCAGGTTGAACCAGAGGTTGACCTGAGAGACCAGAGGGTTGTCCATGTTGGACCAAAGGTTGTCCTTGTAAAGGTTGGCCTTGTGGACCGTATGGTTTTCCCTGTGGACCAAAAGTAGGGCCCTGCTGAGCTGAAGGTTGTCCCTGAGAGGGTTGTCCTTGTAAGCCAAAGGGTTGCACAGGAAAAGTAGGTCCCAAATGAGTAACAAACTGATAAGGATCATAAACATCCTGATAAGGATCTATAGGATGAAAATAAATTGGATTCCCACGCTCATCATAATGGTGCAGATATACATATATGGGATTACCAATAGCATCATAGTGATGAAAACGAGGATCTCTAGGAGGAAGGGGTTGTTGAGAACCCTGAGAACTCTGCTGAATAGCTAACAGATATTCGTCAAAAGTGAGACCGCCAGGAATTACAAGGGTAGTGGAAACTAAACTAGAAGCCACACAGACTGTAGGTTGGACTGGAACAGATGCAACAGTAACTGACGGATCTAACACCGAAGGTAGAAGTACTGACAAAGATTGGACCAAACACCGAGGAGGAGTTATTGTGCTGGATTTTGCAATGGATGCAACACCAGACATAATCTGACTCAAAGACCTATAGCCAGCCAGAAGTGACACTGAAGGCGAAGAATATTGGAAAAAGGCATCAGAAAGATCTTCAGGAAAGCGTTGATATTCTCCTATGGATACAGGAATTCCTTCACTGCCAATAGGACTGGAGGAATCCATATCTAAGTCTTCTGTAAGAACTTCGAAAAGACTACGGGGACTAGGAGGTATCGCAGCAGCAACAAAAGGCGATCCAGATGTGAGAGGAGGAAATTCTCCATCATCCCCAAAACCAAACCAAGCACTTGAAGGAGGCCAATTGAACTCAACTGGCTCGTCAAGAAGAGATCCAGTAGCAATGGGTTGGATAGATGGTAGAATGGGCTGCGAAAACTTGGAAAACCTAGTGGATTGAGGGGTTTCAAAAGAAACTTCTGGAAACAAACCACCACTAGGAGGTAGTGAAGATGACGAAACTAGAGGTTCTGCCACTTTGACCGTATATCAGAACATGAAGGAAAAAAGAGAACCAATTGAAGGTTCCAAGATCAAAACTAAGGAAATCAATCAGACCAAGTAACAAAATTTTAATAGGCGTGTACTCATAGGTGATTAATTTTATAAAACTGAAACCAAAATCTGCTATTTCATGTTTTAAGAGTCAAGAAACATACAAAAGATGACTCTAGTTACTTTAAATTTGAAACAAGCATGAAAGGACAAGTGCTTGATGATATTTTACTTATTTAAAGAGTCACAAAAAGATCGAAACAAATACTCAGGTATTCTAAGAAAGAGGGTATACCAGGTTTCCGTGAACTGCCATATACACCTTGGTGATCAAATGAAAGAGAAATGACCAAGGACTTAACATACGTGCAGGTAGTCTCCCAGAATGTTGTGTTCGGTGTATCACAGTTACAAGGTGGCAGAATCAGCTTCCTATGGATAAAGGATTGCAACCTAGAGGGGTCTCCCTTTATATACGCGACGATACAGTGAGTGCAAGTCAGTACTAGTGTCGTCTAAAGCCAAGAGGCGAGTGATAGCTACTAAGTTTTAATATTGTGGAACACGTCTCTAGCCTAGACCACTAGAAATATTTTGTTAGGTTTCAATGTTCCCTTAGGTTTATTGAGTAAATTTTAAAGTTAATCTTGGATTATGTTTCAATTTCAGGCCCTATCGAATGTGGAGCTCAACTTCCTAAATGCAAACTATATGCAAATGAACATCATTTCAATTCGATGAATGCTATCGAGAAGAAGGAAAAAAATCTTTCAAACAGACAAGCAAGAAAAATATGCGAAGAAACTTCTAATGTCTTTAATGCAATCAAGCGAAAATGAAAGTCCTTCCTAGATTGACAAATTCTAGATTATGTAAAGGAATGTTTCATTTTCAATGCAACAAAAGAATGCAAAGATATTTTTTGATTTTTTCAATGAAATGAAGCACACAACGTACTAATTCAATGGAAAACAAAATAAACACTAGTTTTAGTTTTTCGAATGTAAATATTTGAAATTTAATGACTCAACCAAAGCGAAACAGACACAAAAATATGCAAGCTAATGAAGCAAACTTTCAATCGCAAAAGAGAGTTTCTCAAAATGACCAAACAAGCCAAGTAATCGATGCTCAAGGTATTGAAGAAAAAGGACTAATCAAAAAGACAAAAAGACCACTCAATCAACAAAACCAAAGGATCAAGAAAAACTCAATGTAAAGACCCAAAATGAGACTGACAACAATCAAAGAGACTCGTTCATGAACATAAGGCTTGATGTACAAGAACACTTAGAAACCCTAAGGTTTGAAATGACACTGACAGGAAAATTGACAAACGACTGAGGGAAACAAGTCTGCAGTAGTCAATACAGTCTCAAAGGCTTAAAACACATCAAAAAATAACCCAAAAGTAAGAAAAAATGACCAACCACTCATTAAGAAGGTGAAACCAAAACCTACAGGGGTTGGCATGACTGTAAGGCTATAATCCGCGCCATACAGGGGTTGGTACGAGTGCTAAAAGAGAAACCTACACCAATCGGCGTGACTGTCTAGAAAAAAAGCGCGCCAACCTAGATACCTATGGGAAAAAGAGGAAAAACTATAACCTAATGAGAAGAGGTCATCCTTGACACTTTGGAGCTGAACAAAGGATGAAAAATCAGCAAAAAAACAAGAAAAAGACAGATAACTAAACCAATAATTGATACTGACCCAATAGGATGAAACGAAAAACTCGCATTGATCCCCAGTGGAGTCGCCAATATGTTATCAAGGTAAATCCTCTCTGCTGACAGAGACACTCCCTCTAGCCCTAGGGTGGGTCTAGTAACAAAAGGACACACTAAAGTGTTGCTTCCTAGTTAATGAAAGAAAAAATACATGGCAGATTGACCTACCTTGAATCCAATGCTGTCGTCATTGCAGAAAGAGTAGTGGCCTCTCGCTCGCTCCTGCCTTGGAAAATCACACTTCGTTCATTGTCACGCTCAGATACCTGCACATAAGACGAAGAACAAGAACAACATACGACAAAACAGTTTTACTCACAACTATTATCCAGTCAAAGAGGGCTAAACATATCGTATAAAATAAACATCATAACCCAATAGTGGAACCAAATAGTAGTCATGTATATAAATTAATAGAAGGAAGAGTACAACCGATGCTTTGACGTCGCATTCTCCTCCAGTGGGGTTCAGGCGAAGTGCGTCTCAAATGTTTGTCAGGGAATTGGGACGGGATGAAGGCATGGACTCAAGCTCTCTTAGAAGTCATTGACTCAAGCTTCCTCAACATAATTCCTTCTTATTCTTTCTTCTCTAGTAGCTCAACTATAGTATGTATAATTATCCCAGTTTAGCTAGCCAGTACTAAGAGAGATAGCTTATTTTATAGAGGAAAACGAGGAGGTTGGGATCCGTACAAAGGTGGAAGGAAGTCCTATCCTTTAGGAGAGTTCCAAAGGAGGTGGAAACTACTAACTAAAGGAAGGAGTCCATGGTTGTTTCAGTTCAACCACTCCCAATGATTCATCCTCGAGGTGGTTGGAATGGAGCCTCCACCTCTATTTTAAAAAAAAATTCCATAACTAGCTTGGCGTGGGTGTCTAACTGGCACAGAGCATCAACTGGCGTGGGCTCAGTGTTAAATTTCCCGGTCGGTGCGAGGGTGTAACTGGATACTCGCGCCAAGGCAAAAATAGGGTTTTTTATAGCTCTGCTCATGGAAATGTCAACAAGAAGAATGTTACTTTCATCAAAAGGGATGAAAGGATGGTATTTGCAAGGCATGACACTACTTCTTGGTCACAAAAACGACCCTCCAATGTGCGAGTTGGGGATTGCAGGGACAGTGACAAAATGTTGTGTAACAACACTTGAGAAATTTGGTCAAGTATTCAACGATATTTTTACGCATTCCATGCCAAAAGTAATATTTCATGATTGCTGTTAGCATTTTTTGGTAACCAGGGTGTCAAGAATAAGAGCTTCAGTGATACTCATCCAATATCAGCTCTTTTAAGCTCATTTTATTAGGAATGTATATCTTTCCTTGAAAAATAAATATTTTTTCATTACTGATCTTCTAATCTGATTGTCTTCCCTGATTTTTTGCTTCTTGTGTTTGATTCCATAAAAAATGATATTCAGGATCCTTTTGTGCTGCCTCCTTCACCTACTCCTGGAGCTTAAATTCCACACAGTTAAAGTAGATTTCATACACATAATGTAATTTCCTACTTAAGGCATCGACATCACAGTTTTCCTTAACGTGATAAATTTCGAAATCAAATTCACTCAGGAATGCGTTCCACCTTGCTTGGTGGGCATTAAAGTCAACCTAATTAAAATAGCTATTCAAGCTATTGTGGTCTAATTTCAACACAAACTTTTATCCGAATAGGTAGTGCCTTCATAATTTGAGTGTGTGCACTACCATAGTCAGCTCTAAATCTTAAGCGAAATATCATTGTTCATGATATTTCATCTTTCTAGATTCATATGCAATGAATTTTCCATCCTGTGACAACACTGCTCCCACTCCTTCCTTGCAAGCATTGGTGTAGACCTCAAACTACTTGTTTGGATTAGCTACCTTCAATATGGGAGTTGTAGTCAACAGTTTTTTTAACCGTTCAAATTTGATTTGGCATTCACTATTCCACTTAAACATTCGCCCTTTTCATTGCAAGGAGGTAATAAGAAAAGAAATTTTAGAGAAACCCTCGATAAAACGCCGGTAATAGCCAGCCAATCCCATGAAAGAACATATATCTGCTACGTTTTTGGGTATCCTCCATTCCATAATAGCCTTTATTTTTTTAGGACCTACCGATATACCTTCAACATAAATTACATGGCCTAAATATTGGATCTGTTTTTTGTAAAAATCGCACTTACTAAATTCGACATAAACTTGATGATCCATAAACTTTTTTAGTACCAATCGTAAATATTCCTTGTGTTCTTCCATGTTTTTTGAGTAAATTAATATATCATCAATGAAGATCAGAACAAATTTATCGAAAAACAGATGAAATATTCCGTGCATCAAACTCATCAAATTTGTTGGTGTGTTGGTTAATCGAAATGGTCAAACCATGAACTCATAATGCCCATATCTAGTATGAAAGGCTATTATATATATATATATATATATATCCTCATACTTTATCCATATCTGGTGATATCCGGATCTTACATCCATCTTTGAAAATACACTTTCCCCTTTTACTTGATCGAAAATATCATTTATCAGTGGAAACGAGTACTTGTTATTAATACTCAATTTGTTAATCTGCCTATAATCCATACACATTTTCATCGTACCATCCTTCTTTCTCACAAATAGTATTGGTTCCCCCCAGGGAGACACACTAGGACGAAGGTATCCCTTGTCCAACAATTCTTGTAGCTTCATTTTCAACTCATTCAGTTTAGGTACACTTATTCGGTATGGTGCTCGTGACATTGGTGCTTCCCAGGGCATTAATTCGATGGTTAAATTGATATCCCACTTTGGAGGTAGTTCCGGCATGCTTTCTAGAAACACATCCATAAAATCTTGTACCACTGGTATATTTTATAGAATATGGGTCTTATCTTTAGAATTGGTGAATCCTACTTGAATAGCATAAATCTGATACCCTTTTCTAATGCATTTATCTAGCTGGGATGCAGTGATGGGGCGCAATTGAAGTGGTTTCTTAATTCCTTGTAACTCCTGGAAATTTCCATCTTTAGCCTTAAAATATATGATTTTATCTTTGCAATATACCAGTGACCAATGCCCTTCTAACCAATCCATTCATAGTAATATATCATAGGAACCCAAGGGTAAAATATTCAACTCAAACTTTGTATGCTGGTTTCCTATTTCTAGGGAATAGTTTGATACTTTACCATTAACTCTTCTCTTTTCCCAGTGGCTAATTGTACCAGCCAAGGACTTTTAAATTTATGGCTTTGCAAGTCAAATTTTTCAACTATCCATGCATTTATATAACTTAAACTGGCACCAGGATCAAACAAAATAGAAACAATTTGGGAATGTAACTTACCTTCCAGTTCTATCATGGTGAGCCAGTAATATGATTTCTTATCTTCTAGTTCCACATTGATCCTTGGTATATTTCATGAAAAATCCCCCATTGTGGATGTCTCTTACAGATTGGCCGCAGTTTCACTTCTCCCACATAGAGGGCATTTCTTATAACAATGTGCCTCATCACATCCCCAACACTGTAGTGGCGGTTTCTGGATCTGCCCATGGTTTGGTCTACTGGATGCTTCAGTGGGTCATTCTTCTGTTGGCCATTTGGTTTTTTGTTGGTTTTTTCCATATTGTATATTTTTTGGGTTTCTTGCAACATTTTTATAGTTGCTAGGTCTTCTACCTTTAAAATTTGAAGTACCTTTTTTCCCTTTCTTTGGCAGCCAACTCCTACTAACATCTCCTTTTACCTTGGAATGTTGATAGCACATTCATTTTTTTCGAATCACCTCATCCATAGTCTTTGGATTCACAAATTCGACCCTCTCCTTCATGTGAGCAGGTAGGCTAATCAAGAATCCTTGCTTTTTCCTTTTCATCTCTCAGATACAGTACATGCCTAAATAAGGTGGTAAATTTAGTTATGACCTCGTCCATAGATAGTTGTCCCAACCTCAAATCATGAAATTCTTGA
Source organism: Pinus albicaulis (assembly GCA_034641835.2). NCBI lineage: Eukaryota > Viridiplantae > Streptophyta > Pinopsida > Pinales > Pinaceae > Pinus > Pinus albicaulis. Next base: position 193,876,090 of record CM076570.1, on the reverse strand, counting down.
TATTTTTCATCGTAAAAGCAGTATGTTAGGTATTTGTCTTTAAAATACTATCAAAACTCGTCCCAAGTCACATTTTGGTCCTCAATTCCTCACATAATTTTAACTTCCTCCCACCATAATGTGGTTTTTTCTCACAGTTGGTAAATAGCCAAACGAGCTTTGAATTTGTTGTTATATTTATAAACTTGAAAATATTTGTTCATGTTAAGTATCCATGCTTTTGCCTCTTCTTCAGCCTCTCCATCGAATGTAGGAGGTTTAATTTTCCGGAATTCACCTTACAACTCTACTTTCTTTTTTTCATCTCCTATTGATTTGAAACATTTTCCGAATTTTCTTTGTTGTAAGTTTTATTTTTATTACTTCGCTGGGTATGGATTCCTTCATGTTTTTCATTAGCTTGTTGTCGTTGTTCACCCTCTTCTCAGGTATCCCTCTCTGGGCTCGGTTGTGCTATCCATTGATTCTGCCTATCTGAGAGGCTTTTAATAATCCTCTCCTGTTCCCGGATTAACCTCTCATTATCACTTCTTACTCAAACCATTTCTTCCTGCAAATGTTGCACCGTATCCAGAAGTCTATTGGTCTGTCATTTTTGTTCCTTGAGTAGTCTACTAGTTTTTTTATGCTAATCCACACTCAGTTGCACCCACATTTCTGGGTTCATATTTGGGTTAGACTAGGGTGATCTTCCCCTATAGCTCTAGGATAATCATATCCAGACCCCCTCCTCATTTTGTTTTTTCAACCCCTTATTCCTATCTCCGTGCACAATTTTTACACACACCCATTGTTATTTAATTGGCCCATATGGGTCCGAGCATGTGAATTTTTCTTTGATACCACCTGTAACATCTATCCATAACAAGAAAAAAAAAATTACCTTTATTTACCTTATACTTAAAATCTTGTATCATGTCAAATCAATAAATAAAATAATGTATTATTGAGTTTACCTTTCATGTTATCGAGACTTCACATTAATGTTTCCTCATAAACTAGCTTTGGAAAAGCAGAATTAGGTGAAATATGGTTATGTGTGGAATATATATATATATATATATATATATATTTTTGAATTTGTATGAACCATATTTAAATTTTCAGTTCAATGCCATAGTACATCACTTAGATTTTGTACCTAATTGATTCACCTCACATAGACCTTATCGACATAGTTAATGCTCCATAATATTGATACTGCTGTCATAATTAATTTTCTTGACATCTGGCGCAATCCTCACCGTTCATTTGAGGTTTTGATCAACGGTTGTCATCTTTGTTTGGACGGTTAGGGTAATACCCTTACCCCCAAACCCTAACCATTATTTCCATGGGCCACGGCTGTGAGGGAAGCATGAGATCTACAACTATTCTTTACTGAGTGTATATCTTCCTTTCACCCTCGGCCTAAAGACTTAAGGTAACACCTTCATGCTATTCATTAAATTTCAGTGATGGTCTCTCTTGTTGTGTTAAACGAGTATTTCACATTCTTTCTGGTGTTCAAAACTCTATTTTACAGACTTATATTTGACTATTGTGTAATAGGGACCCTTGCTTTCCAATTTTATTTTTAGGAGGGTTTGCATTAAATTTTTCATCTCAGTTTTCATTACAGCCTTTCCACTTCTTATTTATTTTCGAAAAATAGTTGCTCCAGTGTCAGTATGGCCAAGACAAGTAAAGTGGTTTTACTCCTCTTTCTCTAGCTAATACTCTAAGGTTTAAGTTTTAACTTCGTCGAATCTCACATCCTTCTATTGGAAATTTCTATCTCAGGTCTGCGAGTTCAATCAAGAATTCATCAACAATTTTATTTAACTTTTATTCTTACTCTTTCCTTTTGACTAGTTTTACTTCAATCAAACCTCCAAATTCTAACAACTCTCCATCATTTTGCAGGTAACAACACGACTTTGAATTTCTAGAAATTATGTTTTTCTATTCGCCTTCCTCGGTTTCTGACATCGATTTCATTTTTCTCCAGATATTTCCTGATCCTCTAGAGGGGTTTCCTCTGGGTTAACTCATAGTTTGGCCCAGTATCATACTCCTCTCTATTTGTTTAGTTAATAGAGTTTTCCATCAATTATCTTGAGGGTCTCTAAGGCTCTGCTCCTTTGTTGATGTAATTTAGCCCTCGAAGGACTTACTATTGACTGTATCATTTAATTTTTAAGAGAGAATTTGAACATAATTGGGATTATGTTTGACAATGAGACCCTTTTTATAATTTTATTCCAAGTTCAAGGAATTTCCTCTGGCTCTCGTTCAATTTTCAGATCAGTTCTCTTGCTAGGCTATAGATATACATATATGTTCCTCATGTATTAGTTCTGGATACAGTCAGAGTTGTCTTTTTCTATGAATTATATATTCATTTGTAATTTATGGTTAATCATGTACCCATAGCAGTTTTCTGTCTCGTTTTCACTTGTATGGTATATTCTCAGTTTGTTATGTATGTTCAGATTATCATTCACAGTCTTTATATAGCTCATATTATATTTGGTTCTGTTAGTTTAGCGCATCGCCTCCATTACTTTACCTATGATTGTTGTAGTCTCCCTGAGCGCTCGCATTCGATCCTATTTAATTTTCTGTGGGAATGGCCAGACCGTTTATGTATTTTCTTAGACATTCAGTATACCCCCTTCTAAGGGTTTCTATGTTTATGCTTAAATTATGTTCAATTTTTTTTTGCCTCAAACTTTAATCTATCGAGATGGTTGTCATCTGTGCTACTGTAGAACATATAAATGTTTCCATGGTTGCTTAATATATTTGCTTAATTATACTCAACAGGATCTACTCTAAATATTCTTTTTAAGTTCAGTACTTATCACGAAAGCAATTCAAAGTTATAAGCATTTAGATGATCAGACCATCTTTCAGAATAGTTTTTAGTTTTCATACCCTTATTCCGTGAAAGCTTTTTTATTTCCACTTATGACAGACTGTCTGGTCTAGGATTTTTCCTGAAGTTGACTAACTGCCCTTTATGACTCCATGAATTTATTGGTCTCTGAAGGGTTTTCTTCTTTGTTCGTCATTTCTACAGAGTCAATTTTGTTATCCTTTATTGTTCACACTTATTTCTATATTCTCTTAGAATTCTTCTATGCATTTTATTCGTAGTAAGAAGACATTATAAAGCATAGAAGAAATATACAGTCACACTGAATAAAATAGTTGAAATATTTCTATAAACAATTTATTAGTAGTCTTGTTGAAGGAATAATTGATATTCTACTGTAATCAACAATCACAGGTTCACTGAGATAAATATTCTTATCAAATTTCATATTTATAACTTGTTCTTTCTACTCTGATTGAGTTTATAATACTTATCTCAAATTAAACCAAAACTGGTGGTAGCCTCCCAACCATGAGAGAGGCAATTACATCCTCAACTCCCCCCGTGCTCCTCACTAGAGCAAAATTGATTAGCAGTTCTATTGGAGAAAGAACTCAAAACCTCAGTCCATTCTTTTCTCCAATGTCAGGTTGAAGAGTTCCACTGGTATAGACCAACTCTGGACCACTTTCACCATACAACCAACTGGATGTTCCCTTCTTATTGCACAAAACCCCTTCTCCTCTCTGGGATTTCCCTTTTATTCTCAAAGGAGAAGGTAACTGTCAATAACTGGTTTAGTCTAACTACTTTGGAATCTTGAAAATTTTACATATCAGTTATGGAAATCCCACCATAAATTAATTCTTTATTCAAAACAAAGAAATAAAACTACTTAATCTTGGTTTACTTAAAAAGTCAAATATATATTTTAAAATAACATAAAGAAATTAAACCGTGTTACAAATATATAAATTATAATTATAGATATAATTTTTTCTATAATTTAATCTGTATAATATTTGAATAATATATAAAAAAATTAAAAAATATATTTTTAAAAATAATAAATTACCATAAAATTTAAAGACTAAAATAGATTATATATATATGATTTAAAATTACAATTTTATTGTAACTGTTTTTGAAATATAAATTAATATAATTTAAGTAATAAAAACAAAATCAAAATTAGGAAGATAAAGATAAACTAATAGAAATATAAAATATTATTAAATAAAATATTTTTGTTAACAATATCACTGTCAATATCTTCGCAAAGCTTTCTTAACTCATATGAGCCTCTTTGTCATGTTTAATATTTGGAACAACCATTATACTTTTTAAAAGCTAATAGGTTTTAACAATTAAGGTTTTATTGTTGTTTATTTATTTATTATGAATTTCTTTTAATTTCTTTTCCTTAATTTCATAATAAATTCCACATGGATTTTAAAAATAATTTTTTTAAAATTTATATTTGCGTTTGGCTTGAGATTTGAAATTAAAAAACAATAGCAAAATACTCACTCATACTTCTATTTGAAGTATGATTTCAAGTGAAGAAAAATAATATTCTCTGGACACATCATATGCTACCACTACCTTGAATATAGCATGGGTAAGGCATAAATTTCTTGAAATTTATATATGTGTTGAGCTTCAGATTTGCAAACTTCATCAAATAAATTGGATTCATGAATTTAATTAATTGTATTCACATAACTTATAAAATAATTAGGTACTATAGTTGGTTAGAAAAGAAAAGAAAAGATATATAACAACTTTAATCTATTTTCTAAAAAATAAACATGATAAAAAACATCTAAAAAGCATCTTAACCCAAATGAAAAAGAGTAGCAAAATATTCACTCATACTTCTATTTGAAGTATGATTTCAAGGGAAACAAATCATATTCTCAAGACAACTCATATGCCACAAGATAGAAGTATGATTTCAAGTGAAACAAATCATATTCTCTGAAGACAACTCATATGCCACGAAAACGTTAGGGATGACATCGGTTTGAGCATCTGATGATGGCAGGTCATGCCGTCAAAACAAACAAAATGTCGATATCGTGAAAGTTGATGAGGAGTGGTCTCTACTCCCACCCTTCACGTCCTTGTCTCTTATCACAAACGTACACGTACTCATTAACCACAATATTCATTAAATGCTCCACCCGTGTGTTTACACGATACAATTTAATGCACACGATCCAGTACCCTGAAGACTGCAACAGCTGCTAGGGTTAGGGTTTCTGGTGAAAATCACGACCTGTTTCTGCGCCAGTTATAAAAATGGCACCAACAGCTCTGGAGGTGAAGACTGTGAAATCGCTAGCTGATCTGGAATTACGTGAACGAGGAGGACGAACGACCAGTGGTGGCGTATAACGATTTCAGTCATGAAGTATAAACTACATTTAATAAAAAATAATTTTACATTAGATTATATATATATAGGCTAAAAGAAAATTAAGATATTATAAAGAGGTCATTAACCTTATTTTAGATGATCAAAAGTATCTCTCTGTTTTAACTAACTTGAAGAAAAAAATTAGTATAACCAAGATAATAATGAACTTTCATGAGCTGCTCCATAGTGAAACAAGTAGTTGGGCAGTTCCTAAAACACCATGGGTGGAAAGGATCTGCCATCTCTGTGAGAATATGAACATTGAGGATGAGAATCACTTTCTCTTAGAGTGTCCTGCCTACCCCCACATAGATGGGCAGTTCCTAAAACACCATGGGTGGAAAAGATCTCCCATTTCTATGAGAATATGAACATTGAGGATGAAAATCACTTCCTCTTAGAGTGCACTGGTTACACCCACATAGATGGGCAGTTCCTAAAACACCATGGTTGGAAATGATCTGTCATCTCTGTTAGAATATGAAGAGTGTCGTGTTTACACCCACATAGATCTCAGTTTCATAATCTTTGTTGCAATACCGACCTTTTTAATGTTTTAACATGTCAAAATTATAGTGAGCTCGAGAGGCTTCTCTCCAAGCTCTTTGACCATAGGAGTACAATTTTAAAGTAAACTAAATAATTTGTTTCTTTAAGTGAGATATACCACAGGAATACAATTTTAAAGTAAACTAAATAATTCATTTCTTTAAATGAGATATACCAAAATTTATTCTGAATGGAGATTAACAATCATATATATATATATATTATTTATGCTTTTTATTTATAAATATTATATATAATAATACTATTTATTTGTATTTAGATTAAAAAAAATTGTATTTTATTTATGGCTATTTATTTATTTTAATTTATAACCTTAATAAAATTTATTTAATTAATATTTTAATATATTGTTATAATCAAAGTAGATTTAATGATTTAAAGCATATATAATTTTAATAAAGAGTTACACTTTTAACACTCAATTTTAATATATACATTAATAAATTTTAATAATCAAAATTTAACAACGAATTTCTCCCGAGACTCAGCGTGTTCTGATTCTTGCACGGCATTGAAGCTCCGCTCTTCGGACTTGCTAGAGCAGTGGTGCCAGATCACCACTGAACGGAGTGCCAGATCACCACTTCGGACTTGTTCGGACCATACATGCACCTTATCCACTGAACGGAGTGCCAGATCTGATAATGTTTTGGGGTCCGAAGGTAAGGTTCTAATCCGGTCCGATATTTTTAAATGTACTCCTAATAATATTCATAACAATGCTAACAATAATTCAATCATGAATATTAACCATTATTCTTATAATATTATAAACATGAATAACAAGTATAATATTTATCATATGAATTGCATATCTACAATAAAATCAATCATTTAAATAACCTAAACAACACTAACACTAATAGCATTAACAACATTACTAGTAATAATATTAATAATTTTATTAATAATACTACTATAAATAGTATTAATAACATGAGCATTAATAGTATTATTAATAACATTAGCCTTAGCATCATTAGTAATAATAATATTAATAATAATATTATTAACAATATTGATAATATTAAATATGTTATTAATAATAATGCTCATAATATTAACAATTCTAATTCTAATAATTTTCCTTCTTTGAAAAATGTTATTAACTTTTCTAACTTAAGGGGCTTAATTTTGCCTTGGCCTCGAAGAAGATCCCTACTGATGAAATTATTTGTAATATTGAATATGGCATTAGGGATCTGCTTGATAATGTGAAGGAGACTATTAGACAAGACCGCTCCATTATTCTGAGGAAGGGTAAACCTCCCAAAAGAAACTTGAGCAAGCTTGAGGTTCTTGACCTTAAATCCCTGAGGGACAACCCCAACATTGTCATCCTCAAGGCTGATAAAGGTGGGGCCATAGTTATTATGGATAAATCTGACTATGTCAGCAAAATGTCAGACCATCTTTCCAATAGTGGTAGTTACATTAAGCTTAAAAATAATGCCTTAAATATATTTCTAAGGAGATTTCCCTGACCGTTAAATCAGATCCCTCTCTTAGTCCTCTCTCTAGAAAGCTTATTGAGAGCAATCGCCTCACCCCTAGGATTTATGGCCTCCGAAAATTCATAAATCAGGGCCCCCTTCGAGACCTATTGTTAACACAATAGGTAGCCCCTCTTACCATCTTGCTAAATTCTTAGCCCAAAAGCTTAAATCCCTTGTGGGTCTCACTGACTCCTATGTTAAGGACTCCACCTCCTTCATCAAAGAATGGAATATTGGAACCTAGGGAATTATTAGTTAGCTTTGATTTTGTTTCATTATTTACAAAAATCCCCATCAAGGAAGCCATTGATGTCATTAAGCGGATCTCTAACAATGACATTTCCAAGTTAGTTGGCCTTTGCTTCACCTCGACCTTCTTTAGTTTTCAAGGAGAGTTCTATGAGTATACTTGTGGTGTTGCTATAGGATCCCTTCTCTCCCCTATTTTTGCTAACCTTTTTATGGAAGATTTTGAATCAAAGGCCTTGGCCTCAGCTCAATTTCACCCTAGGAAGTGGAAGAGACTCATGGATGAAAGTTGTGTCATTTGGCCCCATGGTCGGGAAAAGTTAGATCTCTTTCTCAGTCACCTAAATTCCCTGTCAGACTCCATCAAATTCACCATGGAGGTTGAGGTTAATGGTTCCCTTCCTTCTTGGATATCCTTCTCACTAGAATGGATGATGGTTCCATTTCCCACCAAGTTTTTCGCAAGAAAACTCACACAGAACAATATCTTCATGTTGGTTCTCATCATTTTCCTACTCAAAAATTTGGTGTTTTGTGCACTTTTACTATCCATGCTCCTAGAATTTTCGATCACAACCACCTGGAGTCGGATAAATCCCATCTTCTTGAGGTTTTTGAAAATAATGGGTATAGTAGATCTCAGGACCTTAAGGCCTTTCAAAAGGCCTATAAAGGATTAAAAGAAAAATCTACTCGGGTAGACCCTGTTTCCAAGGTTCATCTCCTATTTATTTAAGGGACCACATACAAGATTGCTCATGTCCTCAGAAGGAATAATGTATCCTCTTCTTTCAAACCCCTGTGTAGTATTAGAAATTCTCTTGGATCTGTCAAGGACCCTATCGAACCAAGAGACATGAAGGGTGTTTACATAGTTCCTTGTTCATGTGGCACACCCTATATTGGTGAAGCACGCAAATCCATTAGAAAGAGAATCCACGAGCATGCTGCAAACATTAGGCACAATTGATCTCGCACATCAGCTCTTGCTGAACATGTGGAGAAATTGTGTCACCGTGTATGCATTGAAGACTCCAAATTCATTGCTAAAGTCGACCACTTCCATGATAGGAAACTTAGGGAAGCCATTGAGATTGAGCGATATGCTAAAAATCTCAATAGGGGTGATGGTTGGAAGTTGAGTAAGAGCTGGACTCCAGCTCTCTCTAGGTGATTTTTCCCCCTTGCTTCCCGATCTTGCTTTTTCTTTTTACCCTTCTTCTTTTATCTTGTATTTATTTATATTTTATTCCCCTTGTTATTTTCTTTTATATTATCCTTTGTTAATTTATTTTATATATTATATAATCACCTATATATCATATTAATAAATAATTAAAAATTTTCATAAAACTATTTCCTTTTATTATAATTCCTATTAATTTATAATTTATTAATCAATATTTTTTATTAAAAATATCTAATATTGATTCCTATTAACTAATTAACTAATTCATTAACGACTAGTTTTTAAAGTCCTAGTTTTTAACTACTAGTTTTCTAAGGCTAATACCAAGAAATGATGCATCCATACTATTTATTCAATAAGTAATACCAAGCAATGATGCATCCACACTATTTATTCAATAACATTGATTGTCTTATTCATTAGTTGGTTAATAGGTCAGACAATGATGCATCCACACTATTTATTCAATAAAATCGATTGGCTTATTCATTAGTTGGTTCGAAACTTCTACCAAATCCTAATGATGTGATTAATTGAAAAAAACATTTAACTATACTATATACCTTATTAAATTTTAATAATCAAAATTTATAATTATTGTTATTATTAATTAATTTTTTTATTTTTTCAAAATAGTTTTCATACAAAATTAAAAATCATTTCTAATTTTAACATTGTAACATACCACAATGGAAACACTTATCTATTTTTTTATAAGTTAGAACCCTCCTAAAACAAAATTAATTTGCATTTCAAGTTTCTATCATGCCTTAGCCTAGATGTACAAAAAAATTCAAGTCTCAGCCTAGATGTACAAAAAAAATAAGTGTAACTAGACATTTGATTAAAAAAAATACTTTACTAAAAGTAAAAAGCATTAATTGGTAGTGACAAAGAATGAGCATACAAAAAGTAGCTTCTAGCAAAGTCCAATAGCCATAAAATCCCGGGTACACCACCTAGACACCATATAGACCATAACCAAACTCCAAAGTGCAAAGCCAAACAAACTAAGAATGTTGTAAAGATTAGAAATAGAAAAAGTTACCCCAAAACTATCACAACTATCAGCCCGTTGGGAATTCAAATACTGCAAACGAAGTTTGACGTTAACCCCTACTGTGCCCGTACTACAAACGAAGTTTGATTCCTCTCTGGCCACTTCCCATTTCGACTTTAACCCCTGCTGTGTCTGCTTCCAAAGTCCCAAGTTTCACTTCATCAATAACTATATCCCTGCTCCAGACTTGAAATGCCAACACATGACGTGTGAATTGAAGGCCGACTTCTAGGAAGACCTTCATATGAAATATTTTCCACAAAGCCAATGTCATGTGGAAATATCCAACTTGGGGTGAAGGTTTTTTTATTGAGACAACAAAATAAAATGGAGCCATGAAAGATGGACTGATAGCTCACAAAAGGAAGGAGAGTTATCATCTTAATGCTAATGTTAAATAATGTAATGTTGCTAAGATGTGTGTCTACATGGGGCAATATAACCACACCATCTTTCTCTTAAATGTGATGAGAGGTGGTGGGATGGTGGGCTTGTCTCTCTTTTCACACAAATTCTATCACCTTGATCGGGGTTAAATTTATTATTATTATTATTATTATTATTATTATTATTATTATTATTATGATATTAAAGGAATTAATCATTTGGGTTGAGTTCATATTCACTTAAAAAAGATAGAAAAAATCTCACTTAACATGACATTATTATTATTATTGTAGCTACTATAATTCCTAACTATATCCACATTGCCCTAAAATGATATACAAACCTGGGAGTGAGAGAGAATTGAACATAAAATATTTATTACTCACTTAACTTTAAATATCATAAACTTACTAAATAAACTAGTCCTCACAAACTTTAATTTCTCCTCAAAACCTTAAATAAATAATTATAACAAAAAAAATTGTTACTAAAATAAAGAAACCATAACAAAGTATAAATTAAATTAAAATTAGAAAAAATCATAACAAAGTAATGCTTATAAATATAATTATTTCTAATGTAACTTATAAATATTTATTTTTTCTTATTATTAAAAAAAATAATTTTCCAAAATTTGTTTGCACCATATCATAAACAAATTTATTTTCTTAAATTTAAATATCATAAACTTATGAAATGAACTAGTCCTCACCAACTTGAATTTCTCTTTAAAACCTTAAATAAATAATTATAACAAAAAAAATTATTACTGAAATAAAGAAATCATAACAAAGTATAAATTAAAATAAATAAATTAAAAAAAGAAAAAGAAAAAGAAAAAAAAACAAAGTAATGTTTATCAATATAATTATGTTACTTCAGGATAAAATCTCTCTAGTGTAACTTATAAATATTTATTTTTTCTTATTATTAAAAAAACTAATTTTCCAAAATTTGTTTGCACCATAATTTGAAGGTTTTATTTCAATGTTTGAACAATATGCCATAATTTATGGATATCGTTGCAATATTCATGCATGATTTTTAAACATTTGTGCAGTGATTTTTTATTTTGAACTTTGTAGAAAAACCATCCAAAAAAAAAAAAAAAAAATCAAAATAGCTCATACTTATGTAAGATGTAAATAAATATACTCACCAAAAGTTATTTTCCACCATTATTTATGTTCATTAACACTTATGTAGGATTAAAACTATAACATTGTAGACTTATTAGTGTTTACTACCTATCATATTTATGTAAGATGTAAATAAATATACTTACCAAAAGTTATTTTCCACCATTACTTATGTTCATTAGCACTTATGTAGGAGTAAAACTATAACTTTGACTTACTAGTGATTACTACCTACCAAAATATGTATGCAAGACCTGCTACATAAGAAAACAATTATTTTATTACTTTACATCTTAATCTATGAGTTCCTTGCAAAGCAAGACTATAGGATTCGACCACTATTAATTTAGGTTTGACCAATGTTGGTTATATTTTTTTTCTGCCAGCATAATTTCTAACTTAAGTGATAGAGAACAAACTTCCTTATAATATTTATTAGCTATCAAAATTACATAAACTATATTTTAACAATGATTAATTATATATTTAGTCATACTAATTTTTCCAGAGAGGCGCTGACCAGGCGCAACTAGGGCTGCAGCAGGTCGAGCAAGAGCGCGCCCACGGAAACCAGACGTTTGATTAAATTTTAGTCATACTAAATTTAACTATTCATTATATATATATATATATATATATATATATATATAACTAAAATTAAACTTCCATATAATACTTATTAATATTTAATAATAAATAAATTATTTACAACCTATATTCTCTCCTTTTTCTTCTAAATTTTCATTTTATAATTATATATATCTCCATTAAATACTTTTTAATTTTTAAAAATGAGTTATATTATTTTTTTAGCTATTTTATTTATAAATTTTTTCTATACTATTTATTAAGAAAAACAATAATAATGTATATTTTAATAATATTTTTATTTTTTAATTATTATATTATAAAAAATAATATATATATTTTTAAAATATTTTATTTTACATTTCTAATAATTTTGTTTTTAAATGAAAGTTCACAATGTTCAAAAATATATTGAAATATTCGTATATAGAATTCAAAACATTAAAATTCATCAGAAATAACAATAACTATGAAGAAATCAGAAATTTGAAAGTTGATAAAGAAGATAACAACTAAGATATATGTAAAGGGACCAACATTATTAAATTTCCTTTATTTCATATATATATATAAGCAAACCAACACTCTTGATATCGTTGCAATATTCATGAATATCATTGCAATATTCATGCTTCATGCATGATTTTTAAACATTTGTGGAAAGTTATTTTCCACCATTATTTATGTTCATTAGCACTTACGTAGGAGTAAAACTATACTTTTGTAGACTTACTAGTGATTACTACCTATCATATTTATGTAAGATGTAAATAAATATATTTGCCAAAAGTTATTTTCCACCATTTTTTATGTTCATTAGCACTTACCATAGGAGTAAAACTATAACTTTGTAGACTTACTAGTGATTACTACCTACCAAAATATGCATGCAAGACCACCTACATAAGAAAACAATTATTTTATTACTTTACATCTTAATCTATGAGTTCCTTGAAAAGCAAGACTATAGGATTCGACCACTATTCATTTAGGTTTGACCAATGTTGGTTATATTTTTTTCTACCAGCATAATTTTTAACTTAAGTGGTAGAGACCAAACTTCCCTATAATATTTATTAGTTATCAAAATTACATAAGTTATATTTTGACAATGATTAATTATATATTTAGTCACACTAAATTTAACAAAAAAAAATAATTCATCATCATCATCATCATCTAAAATTTAACTACCATATAATACTTATTAATATTTAATAATAAATAAATTATTTACAACCTATATTTTCTCTTTTTCTAAATTTTTATTTTATAATGACATATATCTCCATTAAATACTTTTTAATTTTTAAAAATGAGTTATATTAGTTTTTTAGCTCTTTTATTTATAAAATTTTTCTATGCTATTTATTAAGAAAAACAATAATAATGTATATTTTAATAATATTTTCATTTTCTTAATTATTATATTATAAAAAATAATATATATTTTTTAAAATATTTTATTTTACATTTCAAAAATTTTGTTTCTAAATGAAAGTTCACATTGTTCAAAACTAGATTGAAATATTCATATATAGAATTCAAAACATTAAAATTCATCAGAAATAACAATAATCATGAAGAAATCAGAAATTTGAAAGTTGATAAAGAAGATAACAACTAAGGTATTAAAAGGACCAATATTATTAAATTACCTTTATTCCATATATATATATACACACACACACACACACACACACACACACACACACACACACACACACACATATATATATATATATATAAGCAGACCAACAGTTCCATATATATATATTATATATATAAATAAGTAGACCAACACTCCTGAATTGTTGTCACTGTTAAATGACAGAGAAACCTTATCCAAGTATAGTGAGGAGATGATAAAGCTAGCGAAGACGCTACTGGAGCTCATCTTAGAATCCCTAGGAGTTGAAGCAGATGCAATCCAGAAACGATGTGGGGAAGGCGAACAGAAGGTTCTCATGAATTACTATCCGCCTTGCCCTCGCCCCAATTTGACGTTAGGTCTGAAGAGACACACCGACCCCGAAACTCTCACCATATTACTCCAAGACAAAGTTGGAGGCCTTCGGGCCACAAAGGATGACGACAAAACATGGGTCACTGTGGAACCCATTGATGGAGCTTTCGTTGTAAATCTTGGAGACCAGATGCATGTCAGTGTGAGAGTTTTGTTATATTCACTTATTTGTTTAGTTTTGTTATATTTACTTATATGTGTAGATTGTAGATTTGAGAATATTTTGAGATTTTATACGATTTTAGATTTGGAGAATATCTTGGAATCTCATTATTATTATTTTTTTACGTTTTTTCACAGTAAGTTTGAATTCAAAATATTCTCGAAATCTGCAATAAACATAAAAATAAAAATGCTATATCAATTACCTGAAGAATAAATAAATTGTTATATTTTTGGTGCAGGTACTGAGTAACGGTATTTTCAAGAGCGCAGATCATCAAGCTGTTGTAAATTCGAGTGCTCTAAGGCAATCCATAGTGACATTCTATAACCCTCATCCAGACTCAATTATTTATCCACTTGATGAATTAGTACTGGTGAGTGAGCAGGAAAGTCCTGCGTGTGCAAAATTTGAGCGTTACATTTACAGGGAATTCTACCAGAAGAAGATGATCAAACATCTCCTGGACAGAGAGATGAAACGCAACAAGGGAATTATTTTACCATAGCAGCAAAAAGGCTAATTGGGCAATTGAGTAGGCTCCCTGAAATCCAACTCTCTGCTGTGTTCACTTATGGAGGTTGGCTACTCATTCTTATTTCCAGTGTAGTCAGGCAGAAGTGAAGCCAAGTCAGATGAAAAAGTTGACTTTATTTTATTTTTCTTATCTCTAGTTTCCAAATAGACAAATTAATTGAGTATAGTTAGTTTATATTATTTGTTTATACGGAGTTGGAAATGTATGTGTGGTGAAACATTTTATGTCAATTGCAGATTTTGAGAATTTATGAAATTTGATGATAAGTTAACAATTCGACCAATAACTCAAAAACAATCACTGAGAATCCAAATTGAAGATATTCAAAGATATTCTAACAGTCTACAATCCACATAAATTCAACAACATATAGTTGATATCAAGTTTCATATATAAACTTTAATTAATAATACATAACTTTGTTCTAATAAGTTTCTTATTTTCCATTTGATGTAAAAAAAACATGACACACGCAATCTTATTCATACCACTTTTTTGTCAGTATTTATTGTGGAGTTGTTTAGGATTTACAACTTTAGCGGTTGAGTTGAGTGGATTGTTTTGTTTTCATTTTCACTTAGGTTCACTTAAAAATGATTATCACTGTGCAATTCGTTGATGGTTTACAAATTAGGAGAGATTTGTAATTTGATGTTTAGAAGAATACATTGGAAAATTAAATGAACTTTAACATTAACTTTAACATGAATTTTGATTATAAAGGAAAAATATGAACCCTGAATATTGTCTTTGTTTTACTCCATCACTCATATCTATTTCTCGTCCAAAAGTATGAGTGATCTAAATTGGCTTGGTTTAGTTTTTCAAACTATTGCATAAAAATCTTTATGTACGAATATGTGGAATAGGAAGATATGCCATCAGTTTAAACTCTGTAAAAAGAAATAAATAAGCTTCCGTTTATTCTACTGTGATAGAATGTATAGTTGGTTTTCTACCTCAAGGCTATCACGTTTTTCGAGATTTTATAGGAAGTTTCTATTTTCTTGGTTTTCTATCTTAAGATTTTCATGTTTTTCAAATGTTATAGTAAGTTTCTATTTACACCTTTCATAGAATTCTTCATTTGGGCATTTTTCAAAGATACATTTTTCAAAACACCCACTCTTATTTTTGGGTATTTTTGAAAGATATTTTTTTCAAAACACCTATCCATGAGGTGGGGTGTTAAGTGTGTGGAAATAGTAATAATTATGTATTAGTATTAATTTTAATCATGTTACTTAAATATATAAGTAATTATGTGAAAAAAATTGTAAATTAATATTAAATTTGTATTATTAAAATTTTACTAATATATAATTTATTAAAAAAATATAAATAATAGAAAATGTGTTTTCTAAATAAAATTTAAATGAAAAGTTTAATTATATAATTATACAAATACGAAAATCATAAAATTATATATAAAATTTAAAATAAAAAAATTGAAGAGAAAATCTAACCACAACCCATGAAAAACAAAGATTAATAGAACTTATTCTAATTATTTCATGTTATATATTTATTATTAAAGTTTAACCACTTTTTGTTTTGAATTATTGTACCAAACAATATTAATTGGGCTCTCAATTGATGACCAACTCTTAAGGAACTCTTTGTTAAAAGCAATGTTTTGAAAATCGCGATCGGGATTAAATCGGCAAGGGGAAAAAATCGGAAAAAATCGTAAAAATCGGGAAAAAATCGACGCATACAAAAATATTCATTTTTTTCCAATTTTTTCAATATCTAAAGCATCCACAACATAAAATAAATGCATTGACACATAAGTATGAAAAAAACTAATATATAGGATGTGTAATATCATGTCTAGCGCTACATCACACATAACAATGAATCATGTCCTGAATACTAAGTCCTGAGTCCTAACTCAGCCTCAAAATATCAACAAGAAATATAATAATGTATCTCATATCATGAGTCATAATGTCATATACAAAGGAATGCACCAAATAACCTATACTATTGATTTCCTTTGCCCCTCTTGCGAGAAAATGTAACAACTTTCCCTCTAGATAAAGAAACAGGCGGGGCTAGTAATGGACTCTCTTGTGCTCTAGAACCTAAAGTACTAGAATCTGAAGCACTAGGAGCTAAAGGAGGAAGACCACATCCTCTACCAGTAGCAGGGGTAGGTGGTGTCACCTCCTCCTGCTGCTCCTCCTCCCCCTCCACTACCTCCTGCTCTATCCAATCAGGGGCTGACTCCATGATAGGCCTCTCAGCCTTAACCCTCCATGTAGCAGTGGTGTCATTCGCATCTAAAAACGTTTTGCTGAATAAACTTGGTCCAAACTTGAATTTTGTTGGCTTGAGTTGCTAAATTCCTTTGCTTTTCTCCTCTGTTTCCCTTGTAGATGACTTCTCCTCCTCCTTAGCTCCCTTTCTTGCCCTCTGTCTGAAAAAATGACCAGAAAAAATTGATTTTTGAACTTATTGGGTTGCTGTTTGATGGGCCCACGATTTTTACCAAAAAAATCGCGGTTTTTTGGTGATTTTTTCAAATCCAAAAAATCGCCCAAAAAATCGCCAATTAAATCAGCCTTCCAAAAATATCGCGATTTTCAAAACACTGGTTAAAAGGTCACCAATTAAAACTCTCAAGAGCGTTAACCTACCAAAAAGGAAATATTGATTAATAATAAAATATCAAGAAATCATGTAACTTTTGAAAAATAAAATCATGTCCAAATTAATATTCCATATTCTTTCCTTCACCATTAGAGAAGATATTCATTATTACTTAGAGTAACATTAGTAAAGGCATATTAAGTTACATAACATAGCATAACATCCAATATTACCACACATTAACACAAGCTACCTATTGTAACCTTGCACCAATTTCATAATTCTTTTAACTCAGTTAGTTAATCACATACTTGATAACATAAATGTCACATCATGCAAGGAATCAAAATCATAAGAATCACACAATATGAAATCACATCATTGAACACAGATATACCCTCAAAACCCCATAAGGTGAAAATGTGTAAAAGTTTAATTTTTATTAAATGCTCGTGAGGGTGTTTGATCTGGATTTATGCAGGAACACAATAGAATAAACATGTAACCATAAATACAAAGATGCAGTGGAAATAGAACTTCATTTCATTAATATGAAAGAGCTGAAATTTGCTTACAGACATAATGGAAATAAACTAGCTAGGGTACTGGTAGCTATCTCTGAGAAGAGATGTGGCGGCTATGGGCCTCTGAAATGATTTACAATGAGGCTCAAGGGCCTATTTATTATTTAGAAACAAGGGAAAACCCTAAAAATCCAAAACCATAACCCTAGGAGATGAAGCACCAAAACTATGGGCCCCGTTTGGGTAAATTGGTGTTTCAACTTCCTGGGGACGTAACTTTGGCATACGATCTCTGTTTAACGCGAACCATACCTTGTTAGAAAGATATATCTGAGGAATACAAATTTTGAGTGAGAAACATTGGTCCATCAACCCATGCTTCTCCTATTTTTCCCAAAAAATGTCGTTTAGGGCTTCAAAACGGCTCCGGAAGTTCAGGACCCAAAAAAATGCTTAAAAATAGTAAGTTGTGCTGAAACTGAAAAACTGAAAGAGACAATGGTGGGGCCCCAAGTGGAAAAGGAAGGTGACCACCAATATCCACCTGGATCATTCCTCCCCCCTTAGGAAGAAATGGTCCCCATTGCGTTAAGTTCCTCCATGAGATGAGGAAAATTCTACTGAACTTGGTCCTTGGTGAACCACTTTCCTTGGTGCAGGAGTTGGCCAGCTTTGACAACCCAATATAGTTGGATCTTCTGTTGGTGAGTGCTCTTGATTTGCATGTCAATGATACAATCTGTGGTGGCCTATTTCATGTAGTATGGGTTTAAATCTGTTGGTGTGAGTTGTTTTGCAATGTCAGAGGTGTCCAGTAGAGGTGAGAAGTAAGGACGAAGGCGGTCCACATTGAATACTCAATGCAAACAAAGGAATGGTGGAATACTAAGCTCGAAGGATTTGTTCCCTACAGCCTTGGTGATGGTATACAGCCCATATCGGAGCGGGCGAAGCTTGCGGTGGGGTCCAGTGAGGCACTCCTTCTGCAAACGTAGCCACACTTTGTCGCCCACCTGGAAGTCATGTGGCACCCAATGTTGATCATTGCGTTGCTTGTATTTAGCATTAGCTCTGTCCAATATGTCATGAACCTGTTGGCGGATGTGTTGAATGCACTCGATGAAGCTATTTTCTTTGTCAACTTCAGACTATACATGAGACGAATTGGCCTGAGTAGCCGCAGATGGCATGGCTATGTCAATGGCACATAGTGGTTGGAATCCCAAGCCCACCTGAAAGGGGTTGTGGCCGATTAAGCTGTGGAGAGCCCGGTAATAACTATGTTGTACATAGGGGAGGCTCTCGTCCCATGTGCGTGGATGCTTTGAATTTTACATGCACAGAATGTGTACAATCATTCTGTTGATGACCTCTGTCTATCATCTGTTTGGGGATGGAAAGATGTGGACTTGGTGAGCTTGGTGTCGAGCATTGACCAGAGGCTAGACCAAAATGTGCTGAGGAACCTGCTATCCCGATCTGATATGATAGACTGTGGGATCCCAAAATGCACCCACACTCATTCAAAGAAGAGTTTAGCAGTGGCTTCTACTATGATATTCTTCTTGCAGGCCACCATAATGGCCATCTTCGAGAATCTATTGACGACCACGAGAACACAGTCATTTCCATGCTTAGTAGAAGACAGGCCCGACATGTAATCCATGGAGGTGGATTCCCAAGGTTGACAAGGGGTAGGTAGCGGAGTATATAGGCCTTGCTTCTTGATGGTCGGTTTGGCAATGGCATAAGCAATGCAAGATTTGATGTGCTTCCCGACATCGTTTTGAAGGTTTGGCCAACAGAAATACTTCTGTAGTACTGCTACTGTTTTGTCAACCCCGAAATGCCCAGCGACTCAACTGTAGTGTGCTTCCTATATCATGTTGGCACACTCACTTGAAGGAACACAAAGGTGTCCTAGGTGACATAAAAGTGCATCTTGGAGGTGAAAATTTGGAACTTGCGTACCGCCCAAGAGTGCCTTGTATGTGTGGCCGAATTCTGGGTCACTCTCATAGAGAAGCGTCCAATCAGAAGTATTGTGCCCACAAGAGTTGAGAATGGTGGTGAACGCCACGATCGGTGGTCGGTTGAGGTAGTCTGTAACATTATTGGTGCTACCCTTCTTGTACTTGATGTTCAAATGAAACTGTTGCAGATATGTGGACCACTTCTGATGACGATCATTATGCAATTTCCCTTGTGTCTGTATGAACTGCAGGGGCCGGTGGTCTGTGTGGATGATTGTTTCCTTCCCCAAAATGTAATGTTTCCATTGTCGACAAGCTTGCATAATGGAATACATTTCTTTGTCATAAGCGGGATACTTGCGAACTATGTCAGACAATGTCTCACTGTGATATACCACTGGATGTCCCCATTGAGTAAGAATTTCCCCAACAGCATAGTTAGAGGCATCTGTCTCTATCTCAAATAGTTGTTGCAAGTCTGGTAATGTAAGCATTGGGGCAGAACAGAGGCAATTTTTCAATTTTTTGAATGCCTTATGTTGAGATTCTAACCAAAAGAATTTTTCTCTCACTCCTCCCTTGGTGACTTGACTCAAAGACCAAGTGATATGAGAGAATCCCAACACGAACTACGGTAGAAATTAGCATGACCCAAAAATCTGCGAAGCTCTGTTATAGTGGTTGGGGCTAGCCAATCCCGAATGACTTCGATCTTGGTTGGATCCACATGCACCCCCCTTTCATCAATAATGTATCCTAGATATTGAACCTGGGTCATGCCAAAAGTGCACTTCCCCAAATTTGGTACACAACTTGTGTTGCCGTAGTGTTTGGAGGACTTGTCGGATGTGGTGGAGGTGCTCTTCCCAATTCTGGCTGAAGATCAGAATGTCATCCAAGTACACCACTACAAATGAGTTGGTGAATGGCTACAAGCTGTCGTCCATCAACCTCATGAAGGTTGCTGGAGCATTCGTCAACCCGAAAGGCATGACCAGCCATTCGAAAAGGCCTTGCTTGGCTTTGAAGGCAGTCTTCCACACATCGGAGGGTTCGATTTGTACCTGGTGATAACCAGACTTCAAGTTAATATTGCTGAAATATTTCGCTCATTTGAGCTGGTCGTGAAGGTCATCAGTCCGCGGGATCGGGTACCTATTCCAGACAGTGATCTTGTTCAACACCTGATAGTCAATACAGAGTATCCACATCCCATCCTTCTTCTATACCAACACGATCGGGCTCCCACAGGGTGATGAACTTGGTCAGATGTGACCTTTCTAAAGCAGCTCTTGAATCTACCTCTTGATTTCATCGTTGTACATAATAGAGAACCGATAGATCGGTCCATTGGGTAGTGGTGCACCTGGTGTCCAATCAATGAAGTGACTAAAATGACAGTGCAGAGGAACCCCTATGGGTGAGGTGAAGATGTCCCCGTACTCCTCCACAACCTTTTCCATTTGTTGTTGTCGTGTAGAGGAGCCCTGTCTGGAGGTTGTGGCCACAGTCTTATTCTTTCCCTGGGGGCGGATCATCAGGAAAACAAATTTCCTGGTTTGGGAAATGAGCTTACTGCATTGTTTTGCAGTAACCAAAGAGATAGCGAAAGGAGGTGGTACCTCTGGTTTCTTGTACAACTTATTTCTCAAAGTAACAATAACAGTGCGAGGCTGAGACTCATGCACAGCATGACGCTTCCACAAGTATGGTTTTCCTAATAATACATAAGAAACATCAATAGGAGCAATGTAACATAATACCTCATCGATGAAGGGCTTGATGCTATAGAGAAGGCAGCACTGCTGGCTGGCATGGAGATCTCGTCCTTGGTGAAGCCACCCGATGGTGTATGGATGTGGGTGAGCTGTGGTCGGCAAGCCCAACCGCTTCATGACGTCTGCTAAAATGAGGTTATTTTCGCTCCCATTATCGACAATGAACTGTATCGGGGAGCCCTTTACCCATATCTGGGAGTGGAAGAGACGTTCCTCCTCCTTTGGATCTTCCACTTCCTCCTTCTGGATCTTCGTAGTGGCAACGGTGGCATTGGGCTCTGCATCAATAATATGTTTCTATTTTTCATTCCCCTTGTTAGGTTCTGATTCAGAGTCGGAGCATGCATCTAACTCAGAAGCCCTCATCTCGGCCACCAACGACTGCTTGGCCCGACACTCACTTGTGTTGTGAGTGGAGCTCTTATGGAACTCACAACACTTTCATGTGTCCTTCTTTGGCTTTGCGGTGTTTTTCTTTGCTTGTGGATTTGACAGGTTGTCTTGAGCTGCCATGCCTTGGATCTATCCTTTGTTCTATGGTTTGGGAGCACCTTTCCCTTGCTTTTGATTCACATATCCAAAGTCTCGCTTCTTCTGTTTGAATTTCTATTGAATCTTGGCAGCATACCAGTATGCCGTACCAAGCGAGGAGATGTCGAGGAACTCCATTTCCTCCTGAATTTATCTGTGCAAACAACTGCGATACTTTAGCACCAGATGTTTCTCTAAATATTTGATACCCAACTTTGTGTGCAGGGTATGGAACAGATTCGTCAGCTCATGCACATCTTGATCCCTTTGTTGTCACAACGTGGTTTATTGTATGTACTTGTCCTCATGGCTCCCCATGGGATAGTATTGTTCCTTGATGGCGTCTCAGAAAGAATTCCAAGTGGGTACGATCGAGAACAGAGAGGGTTCTATCTTGTCCTTTTTCTCACAGTAGGTTTCCCACTAGTCCTTGACATGGGGGGTAGCTTTGAGGAGTGCAAAAATAATCTTCTCCCGATTGGAAAAGTCATGAGCCAAGAAATATCCTTCTAATAGATTCAACCATCTATTTACGACATCTGTATCTATTTGACCCTCAAATATGGGAATGTCAAAATTTACTTTTACATTAAAGGGAGTCGCACCTCCAGAGTGGCTGCTAGATGCAAATGCGCCATCGGTGGGCAACCATTGAAGGATCTGGGCAAAGTTATCCATCATCGTGTTACTTTGTTTTTCAAGGGCCTCCTCAAGAAATATTTTGATAGGATATCCTGCTCCCTCATCTTTCTTTTCGTCCCCCATGGGCGTCTGTCAGGGTTTGCAAGGTTGATCTTGCAAAAGGTTCCACTAGATCGAGCCCTAACTCCTTATACCCCGACCTCGTTGGGGACATGCAAAGAAGGATTGAGAAAATGAAGACCGCTCTAATACCAGTGGTCCGGATTTATGCAGGAATTCAATAGAATAAAAATATAACCATAAATACAAAGATGCAACAAAAATAACACTTCATTTCATTAATATCAAAGAGTTGAAATTTTCTTACAGAAAAAATGGAAATAAACTAGCTAGGGCGCTGGTAGCTATCTCTGAGAAGAGATGTGGCGGCTACGGGCCTCTGAACTGCGTTACAATGAGGCTAGAGGGCCTATTTATTATTTATAAACAAGGGAAAACCCTAAACATCCAAATCCCTAACCCTAGGAGATGAAGCACCAAAACTATGGGCCCCGTTTGGGTAAATTGGTGTTTCAACTTCCCAGGGACGTAACTTTGGCATACGATCTTCGTTTGATGCAAACCATACCTTTTTAGAAAGATCTATCCGAGGAATACAAATTTTGAGTGAGAAACATTGGTCCAAGGACCCATGTTTCTCTCGGTTTTAGGTGAAAATGTGAAGTTGGGTTACACTTTTTGCCCTTTTTTGAGAAAAAACTTTCATTTTTTTTTCGGTTCTTCAACTTTCTGCAAACTATAACAATTTTTCTGTTTAGAATTTCATTTTTGCGATAAAAATAAAAGTTGTCAGAATTTTTTTTAGCTTTCTATTACTTTTTTTTTGAAATTTTTTAATGCAGATTTGATATGTCAACTTAGCGTTTCTTTGAGTGTGTGTTTCTTAACAATCAAAGGATTCATAAGAAGTCATGTTAATACACAATGTTGTATTCATTGAAAATTTTTGTTTTTGAGAAAACAAAATGTGTTACAACAATATAGAAAGAGTCTACTTTAGTTTCTTCATATTTACAAAGCCAATGGATGCATATCATAATTACTAGAATTTTTTGAACTGGTCCAATATGAAAAAACTGCATATTTTGGATATGTTTTGCGACGCAAAAAATTTCTTAACATTTAAGTTATAAACTAAAAATCTAAAAGCTACCCACTAGAGATGAGGGACCAATGTAATGCCCCATAATTTTTTCAATTTTTTTTATAATGTATTCTGGGAGATACAGAATTTTGATTTCACTGAATCACAATGACCCTCAGAAATTGTTTGCACTGAGATGTGGTGGCTTTGGGCCTCTGAACTAAGTTAAAATGAGGCTTGAGGGCCTATTTATTATTTAGAAACAAGGGAAAACCCTAAACATCCAAAATCCCAACCATAGGAGATGAAGCGCCAAAAATATGGGCCCCGTTTGGGTAAATTGGTGTTTCAACTTCCCTGGGACATAACTTTGGCATACGATCTCCGTTTAACGCGAACCATACCTTGTTAGAAATATCTATCTGAGGACTACAAATTTTGAGTGAGCAACATCAATCCATGGACCCATCTTGCTCCTGGATTTCCAAAAAAACGTCGTTTAGGGCTTCAAAACGGCTCTGGAAGTTTAGGACCAAAAAAACTGCTTAAAAATAGTAAGTTGTGCTGAAACTGAAAAACTGAAAGAGACAATGGTGGGGCCCCAAGTGGAAAAGGCGGGTGACCACTAATATCCACTTGGATCATTCCTCCACCCTTAGGAAGCAATGGTCCCCATTGCGTTAAGTTCCTCCATGAGATGAGGAAACTTCTACTGAACTTGGTCCTTGGTGAACCACTTTCCTTGGTGTAGGAGTTGGCCAACTTTGACAACCCAATAAAGTTAGATCTTCTGTTGGCGAGTGTTCTTGATTTGCATGTCCATGATACAATCTGTGGTGGCCTATTTCATGTAGTCTGGGTTTAACTCTATTGGTGTGATTTGTTTTGCAATGTCAGAGGTGTTCAGTAGAGGTGGGAAGTAAGGACGAAGGCGGTTCACATTGAATACTCAGTGCAAACCAAGGAATGGTGGAATACTGAGCTCGAAGGCATTGTTCCCTACAGCCTTGGTGATGGTATACGGCCCATATCGGAGCGTACGAAGCTTGCGATGGGGTCCAGTGACGCGCTCCTTCTGAAAATGTAGCCACACTTTGTCACCCACCTGGAACTTGTGTGGCACTCGATGTTGATCATTGCGTTGCTTTTACTTAGCATTGGCTCTGTCCAATATCTCATGAACCTGTTGGCGGATGTGATGAATGCGCTCGATGAAGCTATTTTCTTTGTCAACTTCAGACTGGACATGAGACGAATTGGCCTGAGTAGCTGCAAATGGCATGGCTACGTCAATGGGACATAGTGGCTGGAATCCCAAGCCCACCTTAAAGGGGTTGTGGCCGATTAAGCTGTGGAGAGCCCGGTTATAACTATGTTGTACATAGGGGAGGCTCTCATCCCATGTCCGTGGATGATTTGAATTGTACATGCACAAAATGTGTACAATCATTCTGTTGATGACCTCTATCTGTCATCTGTTTGGGGATGGAAAGCTGTGGACTTGGTGAGCTTGGTGTCAAGCATTGACCAGAGGCTAGACCAAAATGTGCTGAGGAACCTGCTATCCCGATCTGATATGATAGACTGTGGGATCCCAAAATGCACCCACACTCATTCAAAGAAGAGTTTAGCAAAGGTTTATTTGATATTCTTTTGCAGGCCGCCATAAGCTGGCTTCCTGTAGGACTTGTCGATGACCACGAAAACACAGTCATTGCCCTGCTTAGTAGACGGCAGGCCTCACATGTAATCCATGGAGATGGATTCCCAAGGTCTACTAGGGGTAGGTAGAGGAGTATATAGGCCTTGCTTCTTGATGGTCGGTTTGGCAATGGCACAAGCAGTGCAGGATCTGATGTGCTTCTTGACATCCTTTCGAAGGTTTGGCCAAGAGAAATACTTCTCCAGTACTGCTACTATTTTCTCAACCCCGAAATGCCCAGTGACTGGACTGTAGTGTGCTTCCATACTATCTTGGCACGCTCACTTGAAGGAACACAAAGGTGTCCCAGGTGACATAAAAGTGCATCTTGGAGGTGAAAATTTGAAACTTGCGTACCCCCGAAGAGTTCCTTGTATGTGTGGCCGAATTCTGGGTTGCTCTCATAGAGAAGTGGCCAATCAAAAGTATTGTGCCCACAAGAGTCGAGAATAGTGGTGAACGCCATGATCGGTGGTCGGCTGAGGCAGTCTGTAACATTATTGGTGCTACCCTTCTTGTACTTGATGTTCAAATGAAACTGTTGCAGATATGTGGACCACTTCTGACGTTGATCATTCTACAACTTCCCTTGTGTCTGTATGAACTGCAGGGGCAGGTGGTCTGTGTGGATGATTGTTTCCTTCCCCAAAATGTAATGTTTCCATTGTCGACAAGCTTGCACAATGGAATACATTTATTTGTCATAAGCGGGATACTTGCGAACTGTGTCAGACAATGTCTCACTGTGATATGCCACTGGATGTCTCCATTGAGTAAGAACTGCCCCAATAACATAGTTAGAGGCATCTGTCTCTATCTCAAATGGTTGTTGCAAGTCTGGTAATGTGAGCACTGGGGCAGAACAGAGGCAATTTTTCAATTCTATGAATGCCTTCTGTTGAGATTCTAACCAAAAGAATTTTTCTCTCGCTCCTCCCTTGGTGACTTGACTCAAGGGCCAAGTGATATGAGAGAATCCCAACACGAACTATGGTAGAAATTAGTAAGACCCAAAAAGTTACGAAGCTCTGTTATAGTGGTTGGGGCTCGCCAATCCCGAATGACTTGGATCTTGGTTGGATCCACATGCACCCCCCTTTCATCAATAATGTATCCCAGATATTGAACCTGGGTCATCCCAAAAGTGCACTTCTCCAAATTTTTACACAACTTGTGTTGCCGCAGTGTTTGGAGGACTTGTCGGATGTGGTGGAGGTGCTCTTCCCAAGTCTGGCTGAAGATCAGAATGTCATCCAAGTACACCACTACAAATGAGTTGGTGAATGAATGCAAGATGTCGTCCATCAACCTCATGAAGGTTGCGGGAGCATTCGTCAACCTGAAAGGCATGACCAGCCATTCGAAAAGGCCTTCCTTGGCTTTGAAGGCAGTCTTCCACTCATCGGAGGGTTCGATTTGTACCTGGTGATAACCAGACTTCAATTCGATCTCGCTGAAATATTTCGCTCCTTTGAGTTCGTCCTGAAGGTCATCAATCCGCGGGATTGGGTACCTATTCTAGACAGTGATCTTGTTCAGCGCCTGATAGTCAATACAGAGTCTCCACGTCCCATCCTTCCTCTGTACCAACACGATTGGGCTCCCACAGGGTGATGAACTTGGTCATATGTGACCTTTCTGTAGCAGCTCCTGAATCTACCTCTTGATTTCATCGTTCTCTAGAACAGAGCGCCGATAGATTGGTCCATTGGGTAGCGGTGCACCTGGGGTCCGATCAATCAAGTGCTTAATCTGACAGTGCAGAGGAACCCCTGTGGGTGAGGTGAAGATGTCCCCGTACTCCTCCACAACCTTTTCCATTTTTTGTTGTCGTGTAGAGGAGCCCTGTTTGGAGGTTGTGGCCATAGTCTTATTCTTGCCCTGGGGGCAGATAATTAGGAAAAAAAATCTCCTGGTTTGGGAAATGAGCTTACTGCATTGTTTTGCAGTAACCAAAGAGATAGCGACAGGAGGTGGTACCTCAGGTATCTTGTACAACTTGTTTCTCAAAGTAACAATAACAGTGCGAGGTCGAGACTCATACACAGCATGATGCTTCCACAAGTATGGTTGTCCTAATAATACATAAGAAACATCAATAGGATCAATGTCACATAATACCTCATCCATGAAGGGCTTGATGCTATAGGGAAGGCGGCACTGCTGGCTGACGTGGAGATCTCGTCCTTGGTGAAGCCACCCAATGGTGTATGGATGTGGGTGAGCTGTGGTCGGCAAGCCCAACCGCTTCACGATGTCTGCTAAAATGAGGTTCTTTTTGCTCCCATTTTCAACATTGAACTATATCGGGGAGCCCTTTACCCATATTTGGGGGTGGAAGAGATGTTCCTCCTCCTTTGGATCTTCCGCTTCCTCCTTCTGGATCTTCGTAGTGGAAACAATGGCGTTGGGCTCCGCATCAATAATATGTTTCCCTTTGTCATTCCCCTTTTTAGGTTCTCATTCAGAGTCGGAGCATGCATCTAACTCAGAAGCCCTCATCTCGGCCACCAGCGACTGCTTGGCCCGACACTCACTTGTGTTGTGAGTGGAGCTCTTATGGAACTCACACCACTTTCCCGTGTCCTTCTTTGGCTTTGCAGTGTTTTTCTTTGCTTGTGGATTTGACAGGTTGTCTTGAGCTGTCATGCCTTGGCTCTGTCCTTTGTTCTGCAGTTTGGGAGCACCTTTCCCTTGCTTTTTATTCGCAGATCCAAAGTCTCACTTCTTCTGTTTGAATTTCTACTCAATCTTAGCAGCATACTGGTATGTCATACCAAGCGAGGAGATGTCGCGGAACTCCATTTCCTCCTGAATTTATCTATGCAAACAAATGGAATAATTTAGCACCAGATGTTTCTCTGAATATTTGATACCCAACTTTGTGTGCAAGGTATGGAACAGATTCGTCATCTCAGGCACATCTTGATCCCTTTGTTGTCGCAGCGTGGTTTATTGTATGTACTTGTCCTCATAGCTCCCCACGGGATAGTATTGTTCCTTGATGGTGTCTCAGAAAGAATTCCAAGTGGGTACAACAAAGAACAGAGAGGGTTCTATCTTTTCCTTTTTCTCACAGTAGGTTTCCCACTAGTCCTTGACATGGGGGGTAGCTTTGAGGAGTGCACAAATAATCTCCTCCCGATTGGAAAAGTCATGAACCAAGAAATATCCTTCTAATAGATTCAACCATCTATCTATGGCATCTGCATCTATTTGACCCTCAAATATGGGAATGTCAAAATTTACTTGTACATTAATGGGAGTCGCACCTCCAGAGTGGTTGTTAGATGCAGATGCGTCGTCGGTGGGAAACTGTTGAAGGATCTGGGAAAAGTTATCCATCATCACGTTCCTTTTTTTTTCAAGGGCCTCCACGAGCAATATTTTGATAGGATATCTTGCTCCCTCATCTTTCTTTTCGTCCCCCATGGGCGTCCGTCAGGGATTGTGAGGCTGATCTTGCAAAGGTTCCACCAGATCGATCCCTAACTCCTTATACCCTGACCTCATTAGGGACATGCAAAGAAGGATCGAGAAAAAGAAGACCGCTTTGATACCACTGATCCGGATTTATGCAGGAATTCAATAGAATAAACATATAACCATAAATACAAAGATGCAATGGAAATAACACTTCATTTCATTAATATCAAAGAGTTGAAATTTGCTTACAGACAAAATGGAAATAAACTAGCTAGGGCGCTGGTAGCTATCTCTGAGAAGAGATGTGGCGGCTATGCGCCTCTGAACTGAGTTAAAATGAGGCTCGAGGGCCTATTTATTATTTAGAAACAAGGGAAAAATATAAACATCCAAAACCCTAACCCTAGGAGATGAAGCACCAAAACTATGGGCCTCGTTTGGGTAAATTGGTGTTTCAACTTCCCAGGGACGTAACTTTGGCATATGATCTTCGTTTGATGTGAACCATACCTTGTTAGAAAGATCTATCCGAGGACTACAAATTTTGAGTGAGCAACATTGGTCCAAGGACCCATGTTGCTCTCGGTTTTAGGTGAAAATGTGAAGTTGGGTTACACTTTTTGCCCTTTTTGAGAAAAAACTTTCATTTTTTTTTTCGGTTCTTCAACTTTCTGCAAACTATAACAATTTTTCTGTTTAGAATTTCATTTTTCGATAAAAATAAAAGTTGTCATAATTTTTTTTTAGCTTTCTATTACTTATTTTTTAAATTTTTTTAATGCAGATTTGATATGTCAACTTAGCGTTTCTTTCAGTGTGTGTTTCTTAACAATGAAAGGATTCATAAGAAGTCATGTTAATACGCAATGTTGTATTCATTGAAAATTTTTGTTTTTGAGAAAAAATAATGTGTTACAACAATCTAGACAGAGTCTACTTCGGTTTCATCATATTTACAAAGCCAATGGATGCATATCATAATTACTAGAATTTTTTGAACTGGTCGAATATGAAAAAACTGCATATTTTGGATATGTTTCACGACGCAACAAATTTATTAACATTTAAGTTATAAACTAAAAATCTAAAAGCTTCCTATTAAAGACGAGGGACCAATGTAATGCCCCATAATTTTTTCAATTTTTTTACAATGTATTTTGGGAGATACAGAATTTTGATTTCACTGAATCACAATGACCCTTAGAAATTGTTTGCACCCATTTTATTAGAAAATTAATTAAAATTAGTAAATGTTTATGAAATTCCATAAAAGTTATATTTCCTGAAAGTAGATTCAATTCTAAAAATGCTTGTCTTGGTTCCGACAGTTAATTCAGAATGTTTCATGGAGTTTAATCAATCCAAAGTTGCAGAAACGTCAAGTTGTGTGACTGGTGACGCGCTAGTTCATTCAAACGACATTTCTTGGAGGTATGTAATACATTTTTTTGGATGTTTTTTATGCTTCATTTTTTTTTAAAGTATGGAGTTGGGTTTAATTTCGAAAAGACATTTTCTGAAAGTATTTTTTAAAGTGACTTTTTTTTTAAGTTGGAGGTATTTTTTGAAGTGACATTTTTTTAGAGTACGTGTTTTGAATTGAAGTAAATATTTTGAGCTTCGTTTCATTTTTATAAGACATTTTTTTCTCAAATTTTTTAAAGTAAGTGTTTTGGATTGGAGTATGTATTTTTGTAAAAAATTTAAAATGATTTTTTTTTAAATTAAATCTTTTGTGATGCTTTTTCTAATTGAGTTATTGTCTAATTTTTTGAAGGAAATTTTTTGAACTTCATACTCTATTATCATGGGAAATCAAAGGACTTGTGCGAGAAAATATGATCGAAAAAGAGACCCTGAGGAACGTAGAGAAGAGACGAGACAATCTCGCAAAAGAAAGATAGAAGCCCTCTCAAATATTGAAGGGGAAAATCAACCTCAAGCAAAAATTGAAGCAAGTATGTAAATGTAAATATTATGATCTATTGATATATTTAAAATTTTCCTAGTGTAAAATGTGAAGCTTAATTTTTATTTGATGAACTAATTTGAATTTAAATATTTTGTTTAATGTAAACAGACAGAGATATTCCTCAAAACATTGATGATGAGATGCAAAATTTTGAAAGAGAAAGTGAAAGAGGTATTGAACCAATGATTGAAGATGGTGAAAATATTGAAAGAAATTCAAATGAAGAAATTGAATCACAAGGTGTATATATATATATATATATATATATATATATATTGAACACATGCACGTATTATTGAAATCATACATATATTTATTAATTTAGTTATTTATTGTTCATATGTAAGCTTATTATGTACTATTTTTTCGAATATGTACAGATGAAATCAGTGTTGATGATGAGATGTTAGAAAATGTTGACACTCACACATATAGAGATAAAAAATCTGACCATGTTATACGATATCGTGTTAACTTCATTTTT
The DNA here is from genome assembly GCA_034641835.2 of Pinus albicaulis. Lineage (NCBI taxonomy): Eukaryota > Viridiplantae > Streptophyta > Pinopsida > Pinales > Pinaceae > Pinus > Pinus albicaulis. The sequence continues at coordinate 193,844,632 of CM076570.1, read as the reverse complement.
GAAAAGTATTTCTTAAATGAGCGGGTGACAGTTCAAGCTCAAATGTTGAATGGTCTCCTATCATTAATGAAATTAAAAGCAGCTACGACACTACTGGGTATTCGAAAATCAACCAAAGATAAAAAATGAAGGAAGATGTGATACAAAGTTTAAGTAGTGCTATAAATTCAATTAAGAGATCTAGAGAGAAATATGTTTCAATTGTACGTAGAGGAATACATATAGCAATGGTTTCATCAAGTATTAAAGAGAATCGTTTGGTAACATCTATGGCACGATCATTAGGAACCTCGCGAAAAAAATTGCACAAACATCGGAAATTTCGGCTGCAAGTAGATGTAAATGATGAACTCGCTTGTTCGAGAGCTATTTGTAGGCAACCATACAAAGATAGACTTGGATAAAATGTTAAAAAAATAATATATGAATATTGGAAGAACAATTCGCGTGCTTCGCCAACTACAAGGCATGTGATGCGAAGAAGAATAGCAAGAAATCGGTACGAAGAACATGAAAAATATTTCTTGGAAACCACTCAGATAGAGTTATTCAACAAGTTCAAAGAAGAGAATCGTCAAATTCATGTTTCAATCAGTGCTTTTTTTCAACAAAAACTATGGTATGTAAAACCTATCACCGTACGCGACACTTGTTGTTGCCGTTATCATGTGGAATTTGAGTTATATTATGACACATTCCTTGATTTTGGTAGAACATTATGGAAGGATTCAACTCCTCCTTCCACTATCCGTGATTTCATATCTCAAATTCTATGTGAAAGAGAAAGCAATGAACTATTTTACAAAAAGAAATGTGTTGGTGGTAAAAAATTCGATGAATGTGGAAATTTGACTAAATTTCAAAACAAATATCATACTGATATAAATGATCAATCATTTTCCAACATGAAAGTGAAATGGAAGAGATATGAATATATCGGTACATCGATTCAAAGTGAAAATAGTGTTAAAAGAATTGAATTACTAGAAGACGAAATTTTTGTGATAGTCTTTTTGAGAAAGTTTGAGGCATAAATTTACAAATACACCAAGAATTCCCATAGAGCTCGATGGCAAGACTTGCAATTCAAAAAATCTCGTGAATTTTTTCCACTAGGGACCATTTTGTGAGTGATTGATTTTGCAGAAAACAACACATTTGTTCCACAAAAAGAAATTCAGAGTGAATACTATCATTTTGACCAAGTGTCCATGCTCGTCCATATTCTATATAGAAATGATGAACAAAACGTCAATCATATAGAAAGCACGAGTGAAAATCGACATATCATTAAATAATATCACTTTTATATCAGTGACGATCGTACACATGATACATATTTTGTACAACATTGTTTTGGAAAAAATTATGATTCCTCGAAAAATCATGGAATAACATTCAATGAACATTGGATATGGTCAGACGGATGCGCAGGGAAATTCAAATCTGCACGATCATTCTTTTGGTTGTGTAGTCTTCATAAGAAAACCTGCATTAAACATTGTTGGAATTTCTTTGAGACTGGCCATGGAAAAGGAGAACATGACGGTACAGGAGCATGCATAAAACGAGCACTTCAAAGATATCAAATGAACCCCTCTGCAAGCCGACTTGTGAACGCTAAAGAAGTTGTTCAGTGGTGCATCGCTACTCTAAGCCATGAGACTAACCCATCAAGGGAAGTGCGAAGGTACAAATTCAATTTAATTTTTATTGGAAATATAATTTTAAACATTATGTACATTTATAGTGCAATGATTATCTTTGATTGTATTTTGATCTATCATATTTACAAATTATTCTTTTAATTTTTCATATAAAGGATTTTAATTCTTATGTGCATTGATGAAAAACTAGTTGGATTTTCTGGTAAAAAGTTTCCACAATGTAAATAAATCATCCGTAGTATAGTTTTTTACGAAGATTCCTTTCAGACAAGAGACTCATAGCACTTCTCCGACTTTTGGTGGGATCTGACCCACATCTCTATTCCTGATTGAAAATCTAGTACAAAATTTGTTTGTCCAATGGTTGGATATGTTCAATGTGCATTGATGAAAAATGTTACTTAAATATTGGATATATATACATTCTATAATGAAATTAATTGTTCAAGTAGTTTTACTATGTGCATTGACGAAAAATGATTTAAATGTACTCAATATATATGTTCTAGAATGCAATTTTAACTAAAAGTAGTTTTTCTATGTGCATTGATGAAAAATCGTATTGGATATATACACGAACTTGATGTGCCCAATTTTTCTTGTGAGCTTTTATGGTAAAAGGTATCCGTGCAATGTAAATAAATCATCCACAGTATAGTTTTGTATGAAGATTCCTTTCAGACAAGAGACTCAGAGCACTTCTCCGACTTTTGGTGGGATTTGACCCACATCTCTATTCCTGATTGAAAATGTAGTACAAAATTCGTCTGTCCAATGGTCGGATATATGTTCTATGTTCTAGAATGCAATTAACTGAATGTCATCAATTTACCAAATTATAAATCAACAAGGCTACCTATTTGAGTGCATTAATGACATTGACCCAAATTCAAAAAACATATATGTACTAGACTTATATTTCCAATTAAAATTAAAGGGATAATTTGTACATATATCTACTTCTTTAAACTCTTTTTTCAATTAGAGCTCAATTGATACATGGTTAGTTGCATTGAAAATCTATGTTCTTCCTATTGGAAATTTTTTCATTCAAACAAGACTGTACATGTAGAGATCAAAAGAAATATTAAGATTCCAAATGTACTTCAACCATCCAAAACTTGAGTTATAAAAACTTTCTGATTAAATCAAAACAATTTACAAGTCACATAGGAGTCTTCTATCTAAGCCAAATGTAGATTGAAACCATCCAAAACTTAGATAAAAACATTTAACATTATATCAAAACATTTAACATTAAATCAAAATTGAAAGGATTTACATATAACTACTTCTTTACTCTTTTTGATTAAATCAAAACAATACTTCACATGGGAGTCTTCCATCTAGGCCAAATGTAGATTGAAACCATCCAAAACTTAAATCAAAACATTTAACATGTTATATCTTGAAACATTTAACATTAAATCAAAATTAAAGGGACTTACATATATAACTACTTTAATATTTTTGAATATATCAAAACAGTACTTCAAATAGGAGTATCTTCCATCTAGGCCAAATGTAGATTGAAACCATCCAAAACTTAGATCAAAACATTTAACATTTAAATAAAATTAAATCAAAATTAAATGGATTTACATATATACAACTACTTATTTACTCTTTTTGATTCAATCAAAACAATACTTCACATGGGAGTCTTACATCTAAAACTTAGATCAAAACATTTAACATTATATCAAAAAATTTAACATTTAACATTAAATCAAAATTAAAGGATTTACACATATATAACTGTAATGAACATAATATACATAGCGAGACTCGTCTCCTAGGTTGCCTAACTAGACAACACCAAAGGGGGTATGAATAAAAAAAACAGAAAAGGGACTGCCCATAACCGAGAAAAATCTAAAGAGGCCCCGACATCAGGCTAGCTATCGATGTGTGTAGGAGGATTCTCCTCCACAATTGGACAACCGTAGTCCTCTAGATCATCATCTACTAGGAGGAGTTGTCGCCGCTCGTGCCATCACTGCTGGAGGTTGTCGAGGTGGATTTGACTGGAACAGCTTCCAACTTTCTGGTGTCCTAGAGCTGATGGGCTGGGAGGTGGACTTTCTCCATCGCTTCCTGGAACTAGAAGCACCATGATCTTGCGCCTCCTCCTCAAAAGAGTTGGAAATGGTCACCGTAATTCGCGGTATGACCATAGCGCTGGTGAACTGAAATTGTGCTTCATTGCTTGCTGGAGGAGGGTGGCTACTTCTGTCATGGATGGAAAGAGGAGGGCGAGAGCCAGCACTCCTGCCCCTCCATCCCTACCCCCACCTCCCCTTCTTCAATGCATCCATTATCTATGCATGGGGTCTTCCATAGGCCAAATGTAGATTGAAACCATCAAAAACTTAGATCAAAACATTTAACAATATATCAAAACATTTAAAATGTAGATTAAAACCATCCAAAACTTTTAAGTTTTAAAATTTTTTTGATTATATACTGTGCAACATTAAAACATTAAATATCACATGCGAAATGTAGATCTAAACCATTCAAAACGTGAGTTTTAAAAACTTTTTGATTATATATATCATGCAACGTTACTTCACATGCCATGCCAATTATAGTTCAACTAGATACAATAGAAACATTTAACATTATATACCACATGTGGTAAATGTAGATGGAAACCATCCAAAACTTAAGTTTTAAAAACTTTTTGATTATATATCGTGCAACATTAAAACATTAAACATTTAAAATATTAAATATCACATGCGAAATGTAGATTGAAACCATCCAAAACTTTTAACTTTTAATTTAGCAAAAAATTATAGATCAGAACATTACTTCAAATGCCAAATGTACTCCAATCATCCAAAACTTAAATTTTAAAAACAAAACAAATTATAACACATCATTACATAACATGCCAAATGTAGTTCAGAAGCAAAACAAAACTTAAATTTTAAAAACAAAAAAAATTATAACACATCATTACATAACATGCCAAATGTAGTTCAGATGACAACATTAATTTATAGATGACAACATTACTTCACATTCACATGCCAAAAGTACTAAAGCCATCCAAAAATTAACTTTTTGAAACAAAACAAATTATATTAACAATGTAATAAAATATGTCCAAAAATTGTAGATCTCACAAGTATCAAACTGTGCATCTAGATCATATATAAAAAAGAAATTTAAGACCATCTAAATCTTGAAATAAAATGTACAAATCATGTCCATCAAATAGAGACGGATCTAGCGTCTTTCCTATCAGGGTCTCAATCTGCGCACTATCATGTGAAGCATCATGGGAAACCTACATACACAATGCACATGTACTTGAACATTAAAATTTGATGTTTTAAAAATGAGTGAGAATATATATCTAGAACTTCATGTAAAAAACAAAATATAACAAAAAAATCATGCAATACCTCATGAGATTCCCTCTCCATTTGATGAACAAGTTCTGCCCCCATAGGAACATCTGCAACGGTAAACTGTACAATATACATGTATAGTTAAATGTGTGTGTGTGTGTGTGTATATATATATATATTAAAAACTTTTGAATGAAAATGCACATGTACATATATAAACTTATTTTCAATAATATTAAAAAAAAAATTATTTAAAGACAACTTGTTCAAATGCTGTGGATGTTCCTATCTCCTTTTGTGCTGCCTCCTTCACCTACTCTTGGAGCTTAAATTCCACATAGTTAAAGTAGATTTCATACACATAATGTAATTTCCCACTTAAGGCATCGGCAGCACAATTTTCCTTAACGTGCTGAATTTCGAAATCAAATTCACTCAGGAATGCGTTCCACCTTGCTTGGTGGGCATTAAAGTCAACCTAATTAAAATAGCTATTCAAGCTATTGTGGTCTAATTTCAACACAAAATTTTATCCGAATAGGTAGTGCCTCCATAATTTGAGTGTGTGCACTACCACAGTCAGCTCTAAATCTTAAGAGAAATATTGTTGTTCATGATATTTCATCTTTCTAGATTCATATGCAATGAATTTTCCATCCTGTGACAACACTTCTCCCACTCCTTCCTTGCAAGCATTGGTGCATACCTCAAACTCCTTGTTTGGATTAGCTACCTTCAATATGGGAGTTGTAGTAAACAGTTATTTTAACCGTTCAAAGTTGATTTGGCATTCACTATTCCACTTAAACATTCGCCCTTTTCACTGCAAGGATGTAATAAGAAAATAAATTTTAGAGAAGCCCTCGATAAAATACCGGTAATAGCTAGCCAGTCCCATCAAATAACATATATCTGCTACGTTTTTGGGTACCCTCCATTCCATAATAGCCTTTATTTTTTTAGGACCTACCGATATACCTTCAACATAAATTACATGGCCTAAATATTGGATCTGTTCTTTGTAAAAATCGCACTTACTAAATTCAGCATAAACTTGATGATCCATCAACTTTTTTAGTACCAATCGTAGATATTCCTTGTGTTCTTCCATGGTTTTTGAGTAAATTAATATATCATCAATGAAGATCAGAACAAATTTATCCAAAAACGAATGAAATATTCCATGCATCAAACTCATCAAATTTGTTGGTGTGCTGGTTAATCGAAATGGTAAAACCATGAACTCATAATGCCCATATCTGGTATGAAAGGCTATTATATATATATCCTCATATTTTATCCATATCTGGTGATATCCGGATCTTACATCTATCTTTGAAAATACACTTTCCCTTTTTACTTGATCGAAAATATCATTTATCAGTGGCAACGAGTACTTGTTATTAATACTCAATTTGTTAATCTGCCTATAATCCATACACATTTGCATCGTACCATCCTTCTTTCTCACAAATAGTATTTGTTCCCCCCATGGAGACACACTAGGACGAAGGTATCCCTTGTCCAACAATTCCTGTAGCTGCATTTTCAACTCAGTCAGTTTAGGTACACTTATTCAGTATGGTGCTCGTGACACTGGTGCTGCCCCGAGCATTAATTCGATGGTTAAATTGATATCCCACTTTGGAGGTAGTTCCGGCATGCTTTCTAGAAACACATCCATAAAATCTTGTGCCACTGGTATACTTTATAGCATATGGGTCTTATCTTTAGAATTGGTGAATCCTACTTGAATAGCATAAATCTGATACCCTTTTCTAATGCAATTATCTAGCTGGGATGCAGTGATGGGGCGCAATTGAAGTGGTTTCTTAATTCATTGTAACTCCTGGCGATTTCCATCTTTAGCCTTAAAATATATGATTTTATCTTTGCAATCTACCAGTGAAAAATGCCCTTCTAACCAATCCATTCGTAGCAATATATCATAGGAAACCAAGGGTAAAATATTCAACTCAAACTTTGTATGTTGGTTTCCTATTTCTAGGGAATAGTTTGATACTTTACCGTTAACTCTTCTCTTTTCCCAGTGGCTAATTGTACCAGCTAGGGAATTTTAAATTTATGGCTTTGGAAGTCAAATTTTTCAACTATCCATGCATTTATATAACTTAAACTGGCACCAGGATCAAACAAAATAGAAACAGTTTGGGAATATAACTTACCTTCCAGTTCTATCATGGTGAGCTAGTAATATGCTTTCTTATCTTCTAGTTCCGCATTGATCCTTGGTATATTTGATGAAACATCCCCCACTTTGGATGTATCTTGCAGATTGGCTGCAGTTTCACTTCTCCCACATAGAGGGCAATTCTTATAATAATGTGCCTCACCACATCCCCAACACTGTAGCGGCGGTTTCTGGATCTACCCATGGTCTGGTCTACTGGATGCTTCAATGGGTCGTTCTTATGTTGGCCATTTGGTTTTTTGTTGGTTTTTTCCATATTGTATATTTTTTCGGTTTCTTGCAACATTTTTATATTTCCTAGGTCTGCTACCTTTAAAATTTGAAGTACCTTTTTTCCCTTTCTATGGCAGCCAACTCCTACTAACATCTCCTTTTACCTTGGAATGCTGATAGCACATTCGTTTTTTTTCGAATCACCTCATCCATAGTCTTTGGATTCGAAAATTCGACCCTCTCCTTCATGTGAGCAGGTAGGCTAATCAAGAATCATTGTTTTTTCCTTTTCATCTCTCAGATACAGTACATGCCTATATAAGGTGGTAAATTTAGTTATGAACTTGTCCATAGACACTTGTCCCAACCTCAAATCATGAAATTCTTGATATTTTTCATCGTAAAAGCATTCTGTTAGGTATTTGTGTTTAAAATACTACCGAAACTCATCCCAAGTCACATTTTGGTCCTCAATTCCTCACATAATTTTAACTTCCTCCCACCATAATGTGGTTTTTTCTCAAAGTTGGTAAATAACCAAACGAGCTTTCACTTTGTTGTTATATTTATAAGCTTGAAAATATTTTTTCATGTTAATTATCCATGCTTTTGCCTCTTCTTCAGCCTCTCCATCGAATGTAGGAGGTTTAATTTTCCGGAATTCACCTTACAACTCTACTTTATGTTTTTTCATCTCCTATTGATTTGAAACATTTTCCGAATTTTCTTCATTGTAAGTTTTATTTTTATTACTTTGCTGGGTATGGATTCCTTCATGTTTTTCATTAGCTTGTTGTCCTTGTTCACCCTCTTCTCAGGTATCCCTCTCTGGGCTCGGTTGTGCTATCCATTGATTCTGCCTATCTGAGAGGCTTTCAAGAATCCTCTCTAGTTCCCGCATTAACCTCTCATTATCACTTCTTACTCGAACCATTTCTTCCTGCAAATGTTGCACTGTATCCAAAAGTCTACTGGTCTATCATTTTTGTTCCTTGAGTAGTCTACTAGTTTGTTGATGCTAATCCACACTTAGTTTCACCCACATTTCTGGGTTCATATTTGGGTTAGACTGGGGGTGATCTTCCCCTATAGCTCTAAGATATTCATATCCGGAACCCCTCCTCATTTTGTTTTGTCAACCCCTTATTCCTATCTCTGTGCACAATTTTTACACACACCCATTGTTATTTAATTGGCCCATATGGGTCTGAGCATGTGAATGTTTCTCTGATACCACCTGTAACATCTATCCATAACAAGAAAAAAAATTTACCTTTATTTACCTTATACATAAAATCTTGTATCATGTCACATCAATAAATAAAATAATGTATTACTGAGTTTACCTTTCATGTTACCGAGACTTCACATTAATGTTTCCTCATAAACTAGCTTTGGAAAAGCAGAATTATGTGAAATATGGTTATGTGTGGAATTTTTTATTTATTTTTTTTGTATTTGTATGAACCATATTTAAATTTTCAGTTCAATACCATAGTACATCACTTAGATTTTGTACCTAATTGATTCACCTCACACAGACCTTATTGACATAGTTAATGCTCCATAATATTGATATTGTTGTCATAATTAATTTTCTTGACATCTGGCACAATCCTCACCGTTCATTTGAGGTTTGGATCAACGGTTGTCATCTTTGTTTGGATGGTTAGGGTAATACCCTTACCCCCAAACCCTAACCATTCTTTCCATGGGCCACAGCTGTGAGGGAAGCATGAGCTCTACAACTATTCTTTACTGAGTGTATATCTTCCTTTCACCCTCGGCCTGAAGAGTTAAGGTAACACCTTCATGCTATTCATTAAATTTCAGTGATGGTCTCTCTTGTTGTGTTAAACGAGTATTTCACATTCTTTCTGGTGTTCAAAACTCTATTTTACAGAATTATATTTGACTATTGTGTAATAGGTACCCTCGCTTTCCAATTTTCTTTTTAGGAGGGTTTGCGTTCAAGTTTTCATCTCATTTTTCATTACAGCCTTTCCATTTCTTATTTATTTTCGAAAATAGCTGCTCCAGTGTAAGTATGGCCAAGACAAGTAATGTGTTTTTACTCCTCTTTCTCTAGCTAATACTCTAAGGGTTAGGTTTTTACTTCGCCGAATCTCACATCCTTCTATTGGAAATTTCTATCTCAGGTCTTCGAGTTCAATCAAGAGTTCATCAACAATTTTATTTAACTTTTATTCTTACTCTTTCCTTTTGACTAGTTTTACTTCAACCAAACCTCCAAATTCTAACAACTCTCCATCATTTTGCAGGTAACAACATGACTCTGAATTTCCAGCAATTATGTTTTTCTATTCGCCTTCCTCGGTTTCCGACATCTATTTCATTTTTCTCCAGATATTTCCTGATCCTCTAGAGGGGTTTCCTCTGGGTTAACTCATAGTTTGGCCCAATATCATACTCCTCTCTATTTGTTTAGTTAATAGAGTTTTCCATCAATTATCTTGAGGGTCTTTAAGGCTCTCCTCCTTTGTTGATGTAATTTAGCCCTCGGAGGACTTACTGTTGACTGTATCATTTACTTTTTAAGAGATAATTTGAACATAATTGGGATTATGTTTGATAATGAGACCCTTTTTATAATTTTATTCCAAGTTCAAGGAATTTCCTCTGGCTCTCCTTCAATTTTCAGATCAGTTCTCTTGCTAGGCTATAGATATACATATATGTTCCTCATGTAGTAGTTCTGGATACAGTCAGAGTTGTCTTTTTCTATGAATTATATATTCATTTTTAATTTATGGTTAATCATGTACCCATAGCATTTTTCTGTCTCATTTTCACTTGTATGCTATATTCTCAGTTTGTTATGTATGTTCAGATTATCATTCACAGTCTTTATATAGCTCATATTATATTTGGTTCTGTTAGTTTAGCGCATCGCCTCCATTACTTTACCTATGATTGTTGTAGTCTCCCTGAGCGCTCGCATTCGAGCCTATTTACTTTTCTGTGGGAATGGCCAGACCGTTTATGTATTTTCTTTGACATTCAGTATACCCCCTTCTAAGGGTTTCTATGTTTATGCGTAAATTATGTTCAATTTTTACCTCAGACTTTAATCTATCGAGATGGTTGTCATCTATGCTGCTATAGAACATATAAATGTTTCCATGGTTTCTTAACATATTTTCTTGATTATACTCAACAAGATCTACTCTAAATATTTTTTTAAAGTTCAGTACTTATCACAAAAGCAATTCAAAGTTATAAGCATTTAGATGATGAGACCATCTTTCAAAATAGTTTTTAATTTTCATACCCTTAGTCCATGAAAGCTTTCCTATTTCCACTTATGACAGGTTTTCTGGTCTAGGATTTTTCCCGAAGTTTACTAACCGCCCTTTACGACTCCATGACCTCATTGGTCTCTGAAGGGTTTTCTTCTTTGTTCGTCATTTCTATAGAGTCAATTTTGTTATCCTTTATTGTTCACACTTATTTCTATATTCTCTTAGAATTCTTCTACGCCTTTTATTCCTAGTAAGAAGACATTATAAATCATAGCATAAATATACAGTCACACTGAATTAACTAGTTGAAATATTTCTATAAACAATTTATTAGTAGTCTTGTTGAAGGAATAATTGATATTCTACTGTAATCAACAATCACAGGTTCACTGAGATAAATATTCTTATCAAATGTCATATTTATAACCTTTTCTTTCTACTCTGATTGAGTTTATAATACTTATCTCAAATTAAACCAAAACTGATGGTAGCCTCCCAACCATGAGAGAGGCAATTACATCCTTAACTCCCCCCGTGCTCCTCACCAGAGAAAAATTGATTAGCAGTTCTACTGGAGAAAGAACTCAAGACCTCAGTCCATTCTTTTCTCCAATGTCAGGTTGAAGAGTTCCACTGGTATAGACCAACTCTGGACCACTTTCACCATACAACCAATTGGATGTTCCCTTCTTATTGCACAAAACCCCTTCTCCTCTCTGGGATTTCCCTTTTATTCTCAAAGGAGAAGGTAACTGTCAATAACTGATTTAGTCTAACTACTTTGGAATCTTGGAAATTTTACCTATCACTTATGGAAATCACACCATAAAGTAATTCTTTATTCAAAACAAAAAAATAAAACTACTTAATCTTGGTTTACTTAAAAAGTCAAATATATATTTTAAAATAACATAAAGAAATTAAACCGTGTTACAAATATATAAATTATAACTATAGATATAATTTTTTCTATAATTTAATGTGTATAATATTTGAATAATATATAAAAAATTAAGAAATATATTTTTAAAAATAATAAATTACCATAAAATTTAAAGACTATATATATATATAAAATTACAATTTTATTGTAACTGTTTATGAATATATAAATTAATATAATTTAAGTAATAAAAAAAAAAATCAAAATTATGAAAATAAAGATAAACAAATAGAAATTAAAAATATTATTAAAAGAAATATTTTTGTTAACAATATTACTGTTAATATCTTCGCAAAGCTCTCTTAACTCATGAGCCCTTTTGTCATGTTTAATATTTGGAACAACCGCTATACTTGTTAAAAGCTAATAGGTTTTAATAATTAAGGTCTTATTGTTATTTATTTATTTATTATGAATTTCTATTAATTTCTTTTTGCTTATTTTCATAATAAATTCCATATGGATTTTAAAAATAAAATTTTTAAAATTTATATTTGCATTTCGCTTGAGATTTGAAATAAAGAAGCAATAGAAAAATACTCACTCATACTTCTATTTGAAGTATGATTTCAAGTGAAGAGAAATAATATTCTCTAAACACATCATATGCCACCACTACCTTGAATATAGCATGAGTAAGGCATAAATTTCTTGAAATTTATATATGTGTTGAGCTTCAGATTTGCAAACTTCATCAAATAAATTGGATTCATGAATTTAATCAATTGTATTCACATAACTTATAAAATAATTAGGTACTATAGTTGGTTAGAAAAGAAAAAATAAGATATACAATAACTTTAATCTATTGTCCAAAAAATAAACATGATAAAAAACCTCTAAAAGCATCTTTTTCCAAAAAAATAAACATGATAAAAAACATCTAAAAAGCATCTTAACCCAAATGAAAAAGAGTAGCAAAATATTCACTCATACTTCTATTTGAAGTATGATTTCAAGTGAAACAAATCATATTCTCAAGACAACTCGTATGCCACCAGATAGAAGTATGATTTCAAGTGAAACAAATCATATTCTCTGAAGACAACTCATATTCTCAAAACGTTAGGGATGACATCGGTTTGAGCATCTGATGATGGCAGGTCATGCCGTCAAAACAAACAAAATGTCGATATCGTGAAAGTTGATGGGGAGTGGTCTCTACTCCCACCCTTCACGTCCTTGTCTCTTATCACAAACGTACACGTACTCGTTAACCACAATATTCATTAAATGCTCCCCCCGTGTGTTTACACGATACAATTTAATGCACACTGTGAGCAAACAGTACCCTGAAGACTGCAACAGCTGCTAGGGTTAGGGTTTCTGGTGAAAATCACGACCTGTTTCTGCGCCAGTTATAAAAATGGCACCAACAGCTCTGGAGGTGAAGACTGTGAAATCCCTAGCTGATCTGGAAATCAAGGATTTACCTCCCAATTACGTGAAGGAGGAGGACGAACGACCAGTGGTGGCGTATAACGATTTCAGCCATGAAGTGCCTGTCATTTCCCTGGCCAAAGCACGAGGCGGAGGAGCAGAGCGTGAAAAGGTTATAAGGGAAGTGAGGGGGGCTTGTAAGGAGTGGGGGTAACTCCAGATCACAGATCATGGCGTCCCCACAGAACTCAATTCTCACATTATGAGGTGCGCGGAGGACTTATTCTCTCTTCCGGTGGAGGAGAAGGTGAGTTCGTGGGATATGGAAATGGAAGTTTTATCAATGATGACCCCTTAATGGACTGGAGAGAATTATATGTCACATCATGCTCCTCAGCTTTGAACGTTCAACACTGGTCTACCAAGCCAGTTCAGTTCAGGTAATCATCTTAACCATGATTTCATCAGTAGTAATAGAGATAATCAGTAATTATAAAGTAATCTTACAATTTAGTCATGGGCCCTGTTTGTGGGCAAACAATATATGGAGCTAGGGTAGTGTATGTTACTCTTCTGATTTAACTAATTATAGAATTGGATGGGTGGTATATATACTGCCCCTACCCATTTATAGAATTGGATGGGTGGTATATACTGCCCCATTAATAGAGCAATAGTTCCAGATATATTGTTTGTATTTGTGGGGTTAATTCTATATCAGTCTTGTGGTCTATTTAGGAGGTTTTATGATATATGTTGAGATTATTTTAGCTATGATTTTTTTTTTGTGCAAATTATAGTTTTGGAAAAAAAATAATCTTATAGACATTTTTTTTTAATATTTCGGGTGTTTATTTTGTAGAATTTAAATGTCTTAAATATGTTAAATGTTTTTAAAGCTATTGAATTTACTTTTACATTCTAAAATTTAATATAAGGGTGTTGAATCTATCTATACATTCAAAAAATTATTTTAAACTACATTTAATAAAAAATAATTTTACATTAGATTATATATATAGGCTAAATTAAGATATTATAAATAGGTCATCAACCCTATTTTAGATGATCAAAAGTATCTCTCTGTTTTAACTAGCTCGAAGAAAAAAATTAGTATAGCCAAGATAATAACGAACTCTCATGAGCTGCTCCATAGTGAAACACGTAGTTGGGCAGTTCCTAAAACACCATGGGTGGAAAGGATCTGCCATCTCTGTGAGAATATGAACATTGAGGATGAGAATCACTTCCTCTTAGAGTGTCCTCCCTACCCCCACATAGATGGGCAGTTCCTAAAACACCATGGGTGGAAAGGATCTCCCATCTCTATGAGAATATGAACATTGAGGATGAAAATCACTTCCTCTTAGAGTGCAGTGCTTACACGCACATAGATGGGCAGTTCCTAAAACACCGGATTTGCCATCTCTGTTAGAATATGAAGAGTGTCTTGCTTACACTCACATAGATCTCAGATTCATAATCTTTGTTGCAATACCGACCTTTTTAGGGTTTTAACATGTCAAAATTATAGTGAGCTTGGGACGCTTCTCTCCAAGCTCTTTGACCATAGGAATACAATTTTAAAATAAACTAAATAATTTATTTCTTTAGGTGAGATATACCACAGGAATACAATTTTAAAGTAAACTAAATAATTCATTTCTTTAGATGAAATATACCAAAATTTAGTCTAAATGTAGATTAACAATCATATATATATATATATATATATATATATATATATATATATATATTATTTATAATTTTTATTTATAAATATTATATATAATAATACTATTTATTTGTATTTAGATTAAAAAAATTTGTATTTTATTTATGGCTATTTATTTATTTTAATTTATAACCTTAATAAAATTTATTTAATTAATATTTTAATATATTGTTATAATCAAAGTAGATTTAATGATTTAAAGCATATATAATTTTAATAAAGAGTTACACTTTTAACAATCAATTTTAATATATACATTAATAAATTTTAATAATCAAAATTTAACAACGAATTTCTCCCGAGACCCAGCATGTTCTTATTCTTGCACGGCATTGAAGACCGTTTTCTCGGCATCCGGCATTAGCTCTGCTCTTCGGGCTTGGCGGAGCAGTGGTGATCTCTGTTTGGACCATACATGCACCTTATCCAGAACTGATAATGTTTTGGGGTCAGAAGGTAAGGTTCTAATCCAGTCCGATATTTTTAAATGTACTCCTAATAATATTAATAACAATGCTAACAATAATTCAATCATGAATATTAACCATTATTCTTATAATATTAAAAACAAGAATAACAAGTATAATATTTATCATATCTACAATAAAATCAATCATTTAAATAACCTAAACAACACCAATACTAATAACTCTAATAACATTAACAACATTACTAGTAATAATATTAATAATTTTATTAATAATACTACTATAAATAGTATTAATAACATGAGCATTAATAGTATTATTAATAACATTAGCCTTAGCATCATTAGTAATAATAATATTAATAATAATGCTTTTAACAATGTTGATAATATTAAATATGTTATTAATAATAATGCTCATAATATTAACAATTCTAATTCTAATAATTTTCTTTCTTTGAAAAATGTTATTAACTTTTCTAACTTAAGGGGCTTAATTTCGCCTTGGCCTCGAAGAAGATCCCTACTGATGAAATTATTTGTAATATTGAATATGGCATTAGGGATCTGCTTGATAATGTTAAGGAGACTATTAGACAAGACCGCTCCATTATTCTCACGAAGGGTAAACCTCCCAAAAGAAACTTGAGCAAGCTTGAGGTTCTTGCCCTTAAATCCCTAAGGGACAACCCCAACATTGTCATCCTCAAGGTTGATAAAGGTGGGGCCATAGTTATTATGGATAAATCTGACTATGTCAGCAAAATGTCAGACCATCTTTCCAATAGTGGCAGTTACATTAAGCTTAAAAATAATGCCTTAAATATATTTCTAAGGAGATTTCCCTGACCATTAAATCAGATCCCTCTCTTAGTCCTCTCTCTAGAAAGCTTATTGAGAGCAATCCCCTCACCCCTAGGATTTATGGCCTCCCGAAAATTCATAAATCAGGGCCCCCTTTGAGACCTATTGTTAACACAATAGGTAGCCCCTCTTATCATCTTGCTAAATTCTTAGCCCAAAAGCTTAAATCCCTTGTGGGTCTCACCGACTCCTATGTTAACGACTCCACCTCCTTCATCAAAGAATGGAATATTGGAACCTAGGGAATTATTAGTTAGCTTTGATTTTGTTTCATTATTTACAAAAATCCCCATCAACGAAGCCATTGATGTCATTAAGCAGATCTCTAACAATGATATTTCCAAGTTAGTTGGCCTTTGCCTCACCTCGACCTTCTTCAGTTTTCAAGGAGAGTTCTATGAGTATACTTGTGGTGTTGCTATATGATCCCTTCTCTCCCCTATTGTTGCTAACCTTTTTATGGAAGATTTTGAATCAAAGGCCTTGGCCTCGGCTCAATTTCACCCTAGGAAGTGGAAGAAACTCATGGATGACACTTGTGTCATTTGGCCCCATGGTCGGGAAAAGTTAGATCTCTTTCTTGGTCACCTAAATTCCCTGTCAGACTCCATCAAATTCGCCATGGAGGTTGAGGTTGATGGTTCCCTTCCTTTCTTGGATATCCTTCTCACTAGAATGGATGATGGTTCCATTTCCCACCAAGTTTTTCGCAAGAAAACTCACACAGAACAATATCTTCATGTTGGTTCTCATCATTTTCCTGCTCAAAAATTTGGTTTTTTGTGCACTCTTACTATCCATGCTCCTAGAATTTCTGATCACAACCACCTGGAGTCAGATAAATCCCATCTTCTTGAGGTTTTTGAAAATAATGGGTATAGTAGATCTCAAGGCCTTAAGGCCTTTCAAAAGGCCTATAAAGGATTAAAAGACAAATCTACTTGGGTAGACCCTGTTTCCAAGGTTCATCTCCTATTTATTTAAGGGACCACATACAAGATTGCTCATGTCCTCAGAAGGAATAATGTATCCTCTTCTTTCAAACCCCTGTGTAGTATTAGAAATTCTCTTGGATCTGTCAAGGTCCCTATCGAACCAAGAGACATGAAGGGTGTTTACATAGTTCCTTGTTCATGTGGCACACCCTATATTGGTGAAGCACGCAGATCCATTAGAAAGAGAATCCAGGAGCATGCTACAAACATTAGGCACAATTGATCTCGCACATCAGCTCTTGCTGAACATGTGGAGAAATTATGTCACCATGTATGCATTGAAAACTCCAAAGTCATTGCTAAAGTCGACCACTTCCATGATAGGAAACTTAGGGAAGCCATTGAGATTGAGCGACATGCTAAAAATCTCAATAGGGGTGATGGTTGGAAGTTGAGTAAGTGCTGGACTCCAGCTCTCTCTAGGTGATTTTTCCCCTTGCTTACTTTTCCTGATCTTGGTTTTTCTTTTTTCCGTTCTTCTTTTACCTTGTATTTATTTATATTTTATTCCCCTTGTTATTTTCTTTTATATTATCCTTTGTTAATTTATTTTATATATTATATAATCACCTATATATCATATTAATAAATAATTAAAAAATTTCATAAAACTTTTTCCTTTTATTATAATTCCTATTAATTTATAATTTATTCATCAATAATTTTTATTAAAAATATCTAATATTGCTTCCTATTAACTAATTAACTAATTCATTAACGACTACTTTTAAAGTCCTAGCTTTTAACTACTAGTTTTCTAAGGCTAATACCAAGCAATGATGCATACACACTATTTATTCAATAAGTAATACCAAGCAATGATGCATCCACACTATTTATTCAATAAGATCGATTGGCTTATTCATTAGTTGGTTAATAGGTCAGACAATGATGCATCCACACTATTTATTCAATAAAATCGATTGGCTTATTCATTAGTTGGTTCGAAACTTCTACCAAATCCTAATGATGTGATTAATTGAAAAAAACATTTAACTATACTATATACCTTATTAAATTTTAATAATCAAAATTTATAATTATTGTTATTATTAATTAATTTTTTTATTTTTTCAAAATAGTTTTCATACAAAATTAAAAATCATTTCTAATTTTAACATTGTGACAACATACCACAAGGGAAACACTTATCTATTTTTTTATAAGTTAGAACCCTCCTAAAACCAAATTAATTTGCATTTCAAGTTTCTAACCTGCCTTAGCCTAGATGTACAAAAAAAAATCAAGTCTCAGCCTAGATGTACAAAAAAATGAAGTGTAACTAGACATTTGATGAAAAAAAATACTTTACTAAAATTAAATAGCATTAATTGGTAGTAACAGAGAATAAGCATACAAAGAGTAGCTTCCAGCAAAGTCCAATAGCCATAAAATTTCGAGTACACCACCTAGACACCATATAGACCATAACCAAACTCCAAAGTGCAAAGCCAAACAAACTAAGAATGTTGCAAAGATTAGAAATAGAAAAAGTTACCCCACAACTATCACAATTATTAGCCCGTTGGGAATTCAAATACTACAAACGAAGTTTGATTCCTCTCCATCTTCTTCCAGTTTTGACGTTAACCCCTATTGTGCCCGTACTACAAACGAAGTTTGATTCCTCTCTGGCCACTTCCCATTTCGACTTTAACCCCTGCTGTGTCTGCTTCCAAAGTCCCAAGTTTCACTTCATCAATAACTATCTCCCTGCTCCAGACTTAAATGCCAACACATGACGTGTGAATTGAAGGCTGACTTCTAGGAAGACCTTCATATGAAATATTTTCCACAAAGCCAATGTCCTGTGGAAATATCCAACTTGTGGTGAAGATTTTTTTATTGAGACAACAAAATAAAATGGAGCCATGAAAGATGGACTAATAGATCACAAAAGGAAGGAGAGTTATCATCTTAATGCTAATGCTAAATAATGTAATGTTCTTAATATGTGTGTTTACATGGGGCAATATAACCACACCATCTTTCTCTTAAATGTGATGGGAGGTGGTGGGATGGTGGGCTTCTCTCTCTTTTCACACAAATTCTATCACCTTGATCGGGGTTAAATTTATTATTATTATTATTATTATTATTATATTAAAGGAATTAACCATTTGGGCTGAGTTCATATTCACTTAAAAAAGATAGAAAAAATCTCACTTAACATGATATTATTATTATTATTCTTGTAGCTACTATAATTCCTAGCTATATCCACATTGCCCTAAAGTGATATACAAACTTGAGAGTGAGAGAGAATTGAACATAAAATATTTATTACTCACTTAACTTTAAATATCATAAACTTACTAAATAAACTAGTCCTCACAAACTTTAATTTCAGCTCAAAACCTTAAATAAATAATTATAACAAAAAAAATTATTATGAAAACATAACAAAGTATAAATTAAAATTAAAATTAAAAAAAATCATAACAAAGTAATGCTTATAAATATAATTATTTCTAATGTAACTTATAAATATTTATTTTTTCTTCTTATTAAAAAAACTAATTTTCCAAAATTTGTTTGCACCATATCATAAACAAATTTATTTTCTTAAATTTAAATATCATAAATTAATTAAATGAACTATTCCTCGCCAAATTTAATTTCTTTTCAAAACCTTAAATAAATAATTATAACAAAAAAAATCATTACTGAAATAAATAAATCATAACAAACTATAAATTAAAGTAAATAAATTAAAAAAAAAAATTAAAAAAAAAATAACAAAAACAAAGTAATTTTTATCAATATAATTATGTTACTTCAGGATAAAATCTCTCTAATGTAACTTATAAATAGTTATTTTTTCTTATTATTAAAAAAACTAATTTTCCAAAATTTGTTTGCACTATAATTTGATGGTTTTATTGCAATGTTTGAACAATATGCCATAATTTATGGATATCGTTGCAATATTTATGCATGATTTTCAAACATTTGTGCTGTGATTTTTTATTTTGAAATTTGTAGAAAAACCATCCAAAAATTAAAAAAAAATCAATATAGCTCATACTTATGTAACATGTAAATAAATATACATACCAAAAGTTATTTTCCACCATTATTTATGTTCATTAGCACTTATGTAGGAGTAAAACTATAACATTGTAGACTTATTAGTGTTTACTACCTATCATATTTATGTAAGATGTAAATAAATATACTTACCAAAAGTTATTTTCCACCATTATTTATGTTCATTAATACTTATGTAGGAGTAAAACTATAACTTTGACTTACTAGTCATTACTACCTACCAAAATATGTATGCAAGACCTGCTACATAAGAAAACAATTATTTTATTACTTTACATCTTAATCTATGAGTTCCTTGCAAAGCAAGACTATAGGATTTGACCACTATTAATTTAGGTTTGACCAATGTTAGTTATATTTTTTTTCTGCCAGCATAATTTCTAACTTAAGTGATAGAGACCAAACTTCCTTATAATATTTATTAGCTATCAAAGTTACATAAGTTATATTTTAACAATGATTAATTATATATTTAGTCATATTAAATTTAACTATTCATTATATATATATGTAACTAAAATTAAACTTCCATATAATATTTATTAATATTTATTAATAAATAAATTATTTACAACCTATATTCTCTCCTTTTTCTTCTAAATTTTCATTTTATAATTATATATATCTCCATTAAATACTTTTTAATTTTTAAAAATGAGTTATATTATTTTTTTAGCTATTTTATTTATAACTTTTTTCTATACTATTTATTAAGAAAAACAATAATAATGTATATTTTAATAATATTTTTATTTTTTTAATTATTATATTATAAAAAATAATATATATTTTTTTAAATATTTTATTTTACATTTCAATAATTTTGTTTTTAAATGAAAGTTCACAATGTTCAAAACTATATTGAAATATTCATATATAGAATTCAAAACATTAAAATTCATCAGAAATAACAATTATTATGAAGAAATCAGAAATTTGAAAGTTGATAAAGAAGATAACAACTAAGATATATGTAAAAGGACCAACATTATTAAATTTCCTTTATTTCATATATATATATATATATATATATATATATATATATATAAGCAGACCAACACTCTTGATATTGTTGCAATATTCATGAATATCGTTGCAATATTCATACTTCATGCATGATTTTTAAACATTTGTGGAAAGTTATTTTCCACCATTAGTTATGTTCATTAGCACTTATGTAGGAGTAAAACTATAACTTTTTTGATTTACTAGTGATTACTACCTATCATATTTATGTAAGATGTAAATAAATATACTTACCAAAAGTTATTTTCCACCATTTTTTATGTTCATTAGCACTTACCTAGGAGTAAAACTATAACTTTGTAGACTTACTAGTGATTACTACCTACCAAAATATGTATGCAAGACCACCTACATAAGAAAACAATTATTTTATTACTTTACATCTTAATCTATGAGTTCCTTGCAAAGCAAGACTATAGGATTTGACCACTATTAATTTAGGTTTGACCAATGTTGGTTATATTTTTTTCTGCCAGCATAATTTCTAACTTAAGTGGTAGAGACCAAACTTCCCTATAATATTTATTAGTTATCAAAATTACATAAGTTATATTTTGACAATGATTAATTATATATTTAGTCATGCTAAATTCAACAAAATAAAATAATATTCATCATCATCATCATCATCATCATCATCATCAATTTAACTACCATATAATACTTATTAATATTTAATAATAAATAAATTATTTACAACCTGTATTTTCTCTTTTTCTAAATTTTTATTTTATAATCATATATCTCCATTAAATACTTTTTAATTTTTAAAAATGAGTTATATTAGTTTTTTATCTCTTTTATTTATAAATTTTTTCTATGCTATTTATCAAGAAAAAACAATAATAATGTATATTTTAATAATATTTTTATTTTTTTAATTATTATATTATAAAAAATAATATATATTTTTTAAAATATTTTATTTTACATTTCAAAAATTCTGTTATTAAATGAAAGTTCACAATGTTTAAAACTAGATTGAAATATTCATATATAGAATTCAAAATATTAAAATTCATCAGAAATAACAATAATTATGAAGAAATCAGAATTTTTAAAGTTGATAAAGAAGATAACAACTAAGGTATTAAAAGGGCCAATATTATTAAATTACCTTTATTCCATATATATATATATATATATATATATATATATAAATAAAAGCAGACGAACAGTTCCATATATATATATTATATATATAATAAGCAGACCAACACTCCTGAATTGCTGTCGCTATTAAATGACAGAGAAACCTTATCCAAGTACAGTGAGGAGATGATAAAGCTGGCGAAGATGCTACTGGAGCTCATCTCAGAATCCCTAGGAGTTGAAGCAGATGCAATCCAGAAACGATGTGGGGAAGGCGAGCAGAAGGTTCTCATGAATTATTATCCGCCTTGCCCCCGCCCCGATTTAACGTTAGGTCTCAAGAGACACACCGACTTCGGAACTCTCACCATATTACTCCAAGACAAAGTTGGAGGCCTTCAGGCCACAAAGGACGACGGCAAAACATGGGTCACTGTGGAGCCCATTGATGCATGTCAGTGTGAGAGTTTTGTTATATTCACTTATTTGTTTAGTTTTGTTATATTTACTTATATGTGTAGATTGTAGATTTGAGAATATTTTGAGATTTTATATCGATTTTAGATTTGGAGAATATCTTGGAATCTCATTATTATTATTATTTTACGTTTTTTCACAGTAAGTTTGAATTCAAAATATTCTCGAAATCTGCAATAAACATAAAAATAAAAATGCTATATCAATTACCTGAAGAATAAATAAATTGTTATATTTTTAGTGCAGGTACTGAGTAACGGTATTTTCAAGAGCGCAGATCATCAAGCTGTTGTAAATTCGAGTGCTCTAAGGCAATCCATAGTGACATTCTATAACCCCCATCCAGACTCCATTGTTTATCCGCTTGATGAATTAGTACTGGTGAGTGAGCAGGAAAGTCCTACGCGTGCAAAATTTGAGCGTTACATTTACAGGGAATTCTACCAGAAGAAGATGATCAAACATCTCCTGGACGGAGAGATGAAACGCAACAAGGGAATTATTTTACCACAGCAGCAAAAAGGCTAATTGGGAAATTGAGTAGGCTCCCTGAAATCTAACTCTCTACTGTGTTCACTTATGGAGGTTGGCTACTAATTCTTATTTCCAGTGTAGACAGGCAGAAGTGAAGCCAAGTCAGATGAAAAGGTTGACTTTATTTTATTTTTCTTATCTCTAGTTTCCAAATAGAGAAATTAATTAAGTATAGTTAGTTTATATTATTTGTTTATACGGAGTTGGAAATGTATGTGTGGTGAAACATTTTGTGTCAATTGCAGATTTTGAGAATTTATGAAATTTGATGATAAGTTAACAGTTCCAACAATAACTCAGAAACAATAACTGAGAATCCAAATTGAAGATATTCAAAGATATTCCAACAGTCTACAATCCACATAAATTCAACAACATATAGTTGATATCAAGTTTCATATATAAACTTTAATTAATAATACATAACTTTGTTCTAATAAGTTTCTTATTTTCCATTTGATGTAAAAAAAACATGACACACGCAATCTTATTCATACCACTTTTTTGTTAGTATTTATTGTGGAGTTGTTTAGGATTTACAACTTTAGCGATTGAGTTGAGTGGATTGTTTTGTTTTCATTTTCACTTAGGTTCACTTAAAAATGATTATCACTGTGCAATTCGTTGATGGTTTACAAATTAGGAGGGATTTGTAATTTGATGTTTAGAAGAATACATTGGAAAATTAAATGAAGATAGAGAATGTCTTCCCAGGCTCACTTTAACATGAACCTTTAACATGAACTTTGATTATAAAGGAAAAATTTGAACCCTGAATATTGTCTTTGTTTTACTCCATCACTCATATCTATTTCTCGTTCAAAAGTATGAGTGATCTAAATTGGCTTGGTTTAGTTTTTCAAACTATTGCATAAAAATATTTATGTACGAATATGTGGAATAGGAAGATATGCCATCAGTTTAAACTCTGTAAAACAAAAGAAATAAGCTTCCGTTTATTCTACTGTGATAGAATGTATAGTTGGTTTTCTACCTCAAGGCTATCACGTTTTTCGAGATTTTATAGGAAGTTTGTATTTGCTTGGTTTTCTATCTTAAGATTGTCATGTTTTTCAAATGTTATAGTAAGTTTCTATTTACACCTTTCATAGAATTCTTCATTTGGGCATTTTTCAAAGATACGTTTTTCAAAACACCCACTCTCATTTTTGGGTATTTTTGAAAGATATTTTTTTCAAAACACCTATCCATGGGGTGGGGTGTTAAGTGTGTGGAAATAGTAATAATTATGTATTAGTATTAATTTTAATCATGTTACTTAAATATATAAGTAATTACGGTAAAAAAAATTGTAAATTAATATCAAATTTGTATTATTAAAATTTTATTAATATATAATTTATTAAAAAAATATAAATAATAGAAAATGTGTTTTCTTAATAAAATTTAAATGAAAAGTTTAATTATATAATTATAAAAATACGAAAATCATAAAATTATATATAAAATTTAAAATAAAAAAATTGAAGAGAAAATCTAACCACAATCCATGAAAAACAAAGGTTAATAGAACTTATTCTAATTATTTCATGTTATATATTTATTATTAAAGTTTAACCACTTTTTGTTTTGAATTATTGTACCAAACAATATTAATTGGGCTTTCAATTGATGACCAACTCTTAAGGAACTCTTTTTTAAAAGCAATTTTTTGAAAATCGCGATCGGGATTAAATCGGCAAGGGGGAAAAATCGGAAAAAAATCGTAAAAATCGGGAAAAAATCGGTAAAAATATGGAAAAAATCAACGCATACAAAAATATTCATTTTTTTCCAATTTTTTCAATATCTAAAGCATCCACAACATAAAATAATGCATTGACACATAAATATGAAAAAAACTAATATATAGGATGTGTAATATCATGTCTAGCGCTACATCACACAGAACAGTGAATCATGTCCTGAATACTAAGTCCCGAGTCCCAACTCAGCCTCAAAATATCAACAAAAAATATAATAATGTATCTCATATCACGAGTCATAATGTCATATACAAAGGAATGCACCAAATAACCTATACCATTGATTTCCTTTGCCCCTCTTGCGAGAAAATGTAACAACTTTCCCTCTAGGTGAAGAAACAGGCGGGGCTAGCAAAGGACTCTCTTGTGCTCTAGAACTTGAAGTACCAAAATCTGAAGCACGAGGAGCTAAAAGAGGTAGACCACATCCTCTACCAGTAGCAGGGGTAGGTGGTGTCACCTGCTGCTGCTGCTGCTCCTCCCCCTCCACTACCTCCTGCTCTATCCAATCAGGAGCTGACTCCATGATAGGCCTCTCAGCCTCAACCCTCCATGTAGTAGTGGCGTCATTCACATCTAAAAACGTTTTGCTGAATAAACTTGGTCCAAACTTGAATTTTGCTGGCTTGGGTTGCTAAATTCCTTCACTTTTCTCCTCTGTTGCCCTTGTAGATGACTTCTCCTCCTCCTTATCTCTCTTTCTTGCCCTCTATCTAAAAAAATGACCAAAAAAATTTGATTTTTGAACTTATTGGGTTGCTGTTTAATGGGCCCACGATTTTTACCAAAAAAATCGCGGTTTTTTGGTGATTTTTTCAAATCCAAAAAATTGCCCAAAATATCACCGATTAAATCGGCCTTCTGAAAAAATCGTGATTTTCAAAACACTGGTTAAAAGGTCACCAATTAAAACTCTCAAGAGCGTTAACCTACCAAAAAGAAAATATTGATTAATAATAAAATATCAAGAAATCATGTCACTTTTGAAAAATAAAATCATGTCCAAATTACTATTCCATATTCTTTCCTTGACCATTAGAGAAGATCTTCATTATTAATTAGAGTAACATTAGTAAAGGCATATTGAGTTACATAACATAGCATAACATCCACTATTACCACACATTAACACAAGCTACCTATTGTAACTTTGCACCAATTTCATAATTCTTTTAACTCAGATAGTTAATCACATACTTGATAACATAAATGTCACATCATGCAAGTAATCAACATCATAAGAATGACACAATATGAAATCACATCATTGAACACAGATATACCCTCAAAACCCCATAAGGTGAAAATGTGTAAAAGTTTAATTTTTATTAAATGCTCGTGAGGGTGTTTGATCCGGATTTATGCAGGAACGCAATAGAATAAACATATAACCATAAATACAAAGATGCAGTGGAAATAGCACTTCATTTCATTAATATCAAGGAGCTAAAATTTGCTTACAGACAGAATGGAAATAAACTAGCTAGGGTGCTGGTAGTTATCTCTGAGAAGAGATATGGCAGCTATGGGCCTCTGAACTGAGTTACAATGAGGCTTGAGGGCCTATTTATTATTTAGAAACAAGGGAAAACCCTAAACATCCAAAACCCCAACCCTAGGAGATGAAGCGCCAAAACTATGGGCCCCGTTTGGGTAAATTGGTGTTTCAACTTCCCGGGGACGTAACTTTGGCATACTATCTCCATTTAACGTGAACCATACCTTGTTAGAAAGATCTATCTGAGGAATACAAATTTTGAGTGAGCAACATCGGTCCATGGACCCATGTTGCTCCTGCTTTTCCCAAAAAACGTCGTTTAGGGCTTCAAAACGGCTCCGAAAGTTTAGGACCCAAAAAACTGCTTAAAAATAGTAAGTTGTGCTGAAACTGAAAAACTGAAAGAGAAAATGGTGGGGCCCCAAATGGAAAAGGTGGGTGACCACCAATATCCACTTGGATCATTCCTCCCCCCTTAGGAAGCAATGGACCCCATTGGGTTAAGTTCCTCCATGAGATGAGGAAACTTCTACTGAACTTGGTCCTTGGTGAACCACTTTCCTTGGTGTAGGAGTTGGCCAAATTTGACAACCCAATACAGTTAGATCTTCTGTTGGCGAGTGTTCTTGATTTGCATGTCCATGATACAATCTGTGGTGGCATGTTTCATGTAGTCCGGGTTTAACTCTGTTGGTGTGAGTTGTTTTGCAATGTCAGAGGTGTCCAGTAGAGGTGGGAAGTAAGGACGAAGGCGGTCCACATTGAATACTCAGTGCAAACCAAGGAATGGTGGAATACTGAGCTCGAAGGCATTGTTCCCTACAGCCTTGGTGATGGTATACGACCCATATCAGAGTGTGCGAAGCTTGCGGTGGGGTCCAGTGAGGCGCTCCTTCTACAAATGTAGCCACACTTTGTCACTCACCTGGAAGTCGTGGGACACCCGATGTTGATCATTGCATTGCTTGTACTTATCATTGGCTTTGTCCAATATGTCATGAACCTGTTGGCGGAAGTGCTGAATGCGCTCGATGAAGCTATTTGCTTTGTCAACTTGAGACTGTACATGAGATGAATTGGCCTGAGTAGCTGCAAATGGCATGGCTACGTCAATGGGACATAGTGGATGGAATCCCAAGCCCACCTGAAAGGGGTTGTGGCCGATTAAGCTGTGGAGAGCCCGGTTATAACTATGTTGTACATAGGGGAGGCTCTCATCCCATGTGCATGGATGCTTTGAATTGTACATGCACAAAATGTGTACAATCATTCTGTTGACGACCTCTATCTGTCATCTGTTTGGGGATGGAAAGCTGTGGACTTGGTGAGTTTGGTGTTGAGCATTGACCAGAGGCTAGACGAAAATGTGCTGAGGAACCTGCTATCCCGATCTGATATGATAGACTGTGGGATCCCAAAATGCACCCACACTCATTCAAAGAAGAGTTTAGAAGTGGCTTCTATTGTGATATTCTTCTTGCAGGCCGCCATAATGGCCATCTTCGAGAATTTGTCGACGACCACAAGAACACAGTCATTTCCATGCTTAGTAGAAGGCAAGCCTGACATGTAATCCATGGAGATGGATTCCCAAGGTCGACTAGGGGTAGGTAGCAAAGTATATAGGCCTTGCTTCTTGATGGTCGGTTTGGAAATGGCATAAGCAATGGAAGATCTGATGTGCTTCCCGACATCCTTTCGAAGGTTTGGCCAATAGAAATACTTCTGTAGTACTGCTACTATTTTCTCAACCCCGAAATGCCTAGTGACTCGACTGTAGTGTGCTTCCCATATCATCTTGGCACGCTCACTTGAAGGAACACAAAGGTGTCCTAGGTGACATAAAAGTGCATCTTGGAGGTGAAAATTTGGAACTTGCGTACCCCCCAAGAGTGCCTTGTATCTGTGGCCGAATTTTGGGTCGCTCTCATAGAGAAGCAGCCAATCAAAAGTATTGTGCCCACAAGAGTTGAGAACGGTGGTGAACGCCATGATCGGTGGTCGGCTGAGGCAGTCTGTAACATTATTGGTGCTACCCTTCTTATACTTGATGTTAAAATGAAACTGTTGTAGATATGTGGACCACTTCTGATGGCGATCATTATGCAACTTCCCTTGTGTCTGTATGAACTGCAGGGGCTGGTGGTCTGTGTGGATGATTTTTTCCTTCCCCAAAATGTAATGTTTCCATTGTCGACAAGCTTGCATAATGGAATACATTTCTTTGTCATAAGCGGGATACTTGCGAACTGTGTCAAACAATGTCTCACTATGATATGCCACTAGATGTCCCCATTGAGTAAGAATTGCCCAAATAGCATAGTTAGAGGAATCTGTTTCTATCTCAAATGGTTGTTGCAAGTCTGGTAATGTGAGAATTGGGGCAGAACAGAGGCAATTTTTCAATTCTGTGAATGCCTTCTGTTGAGATTCTAACCAAAAGAATTTTTCTCTCACTCCTCCCTTGGTGACTTGACTAAAGGGCCAAGTGATATCAGAGAATCCCAACATGAACTACGGTAGAAATTAGCAAGACCCAAAAAGCTGTGAAGCTTTGTTATAGTGTTTGGGGCTGGCCAATACCGAATGACTTTGATCTTGGTTGGATCCACATGCAGCCCCCTTTCATCAATAATGTATCCCAGATATTGAACCTGGGTCATGCTAAATGTGCACTTCTCCAAATTGGTACAAAAATTGTGTTGCCACAGTGTTTGGAGGACTTGTCGGATGTGGTGGAGGTGCTCTTCCCAAGTCTGGTTGAAGATCAGAATGTCATCCAAGTACACCACTACAAATGAGTTGGTTAATGACCGCAAGATGTCGTCCATCAAACTCATGAAGGTTGTGGGAGCATTCGTCAACCCGAAAGGCATGACCAGCCATTCGAAAAGGCCTTCCTTGGCTTTGAAGGCAGTCTTCCACTCATCGGAGGGTTCAATTGGTAGTTGGTGATAACCAGACTTCAATTCGATCTTGCTAAAATATTTCGCTCCTTTGAGTTGGTCCTGAAGGTCATCAATCCGTGGGATCGGGTACCTATTCTGGACAGTGATCTTGTTCAGCGCCTGATAATCAATACAGAGTCTCCACGTCCCATCCTTCTTCTGTACCAACACGATCGGGCTCCCACGAGGCGATGAACTTGGTCACATGTGACCTTTCTGCAGCAGCTCCTAAATCTACCTCTTGATTTCATCGTTCTCCAGAACAGAGCGCCAATAGATCGGTCCATTGGGTAGCGACGCACCTG
The DNA here is from genome assembly GCA_034641835.2 of Pinus albicaulis. Lineage (NCBI taxonomy): Eukaryota > Viridiplantae > Streptophyta > Pinopsida > Pinales > Pinaceae > Pinus > Pinus albicaulis. Next base: position 193,814,874 of record CM076570.1, on the reverse strand, counting down.
GGGTCCGATCAATCGAGTGCTTAACCTGACAGTGCAGAGGAACCCCTGTGGGTGAGGTGAAGATGTCCCCGTACTCCTCCACAACCTTTTCCATTTGTTGTTGTCGTGTAGAGGAGCCCTGTCTGGAGGTTGTGGACACAGTCTTTTTCTTGCCCTGGGGGCGGATCATCAGGAAAAAAAATTTCCTGGTTTGGGAAATGAGCTTACTGCATTGTTTTGCAGTAACCAAAGAGATAACGACAAGAGGTGGTACCTTTGGTTTCTTGTACAACTTATTTCTCAAAGTAACAATAACAGTGCGAGGCCGAGACTCATACACAGCATGACGCTTCCACAAGTCTGGTTTTCCTAATAATACATAAGAAACATCAATAGGAGAAATGCCACATAATACCTCATCCGTGAAGGGCTTGATGCCATAAAGAAGGCGACACTGCTGGCTGGCATGGAGATATCGTCCTTGATGAAGCCACCCGATGGTGTATGGATGTGGGTGAGCTGTGGTCGGCAAGCCCAACCGCTTCATGACGTCTGCTAAAATGAGGTTCTTTTCGATCCCATTTTCGAAAATGAACTGTATCGGGGAGCTATTTACCCATATCTGGGAGTGGAAGAGACATTCCTCCTCCTTTGGATCTTCCGCTTCCTCCTTCTGGATCTTCGTAGTGGCAACAGTGGCGTTGGGCTCCGCATCAATAATATGTTTCCCTTTGTCATTCCCCTTGTTAGGTTCTGATTCAGAGTCAGAGCATGCATCTAACTCAGAAGCCCTCATCTCGGCCACCAGAGACTGCTTGGCCCGACACTCACTTGTGTTGTGAGTGGAGCTCTTATGGAACTCACACCACTTTCCCGTGTCCTTCTTTGGCTTTGCAGTGTTTTTCTTTGCTTTTGGATTTGACAGGTTGTCTTGAGCTGCCATGCCTTGGCTCTGTCCTTTGTTCTACAGTTTGGGAGCACCTTTCCCTTGCTTTTGATTCGCAGATCCAAAGTCTCGCTTCTTCTGTTTGAATTTCTACTCAATCTTGGCAGCATACCGGTATGTCGTACCAAGCGGGGAGATGTCGAGGAACTCCATTTCCTCCTGAATGTATTTGTGCAGAAAACTGCAATACTTTAGCACCATATGTTTCTATGAATATTTGATACCCAAATTTTTGTGTAGGGTATGGAACAGATTCGTCAGCTCATGCACATCTTGACCCCTTTGTTGTCGCAGCGTGGTTTATTGTATGTACTTATCCTCATGGCTCCCCACGGGATAGTATTGTTCCTTGATGGCATCTCAGAAAGAATTCCAAGTGGGTACGATCGAGAATAGAAAGGGTTATATCTTGTCCTTTTTCTCACAGTAGGTTTCCCACTAGTCCTTGACATGGGGGGTAGCTTTGAGGAGTGCAAAAATAATCTTCTCCCGATTGGAAAAGTCATGAACCAATAAATATCCTTCTAATAGATTCAACCATCTATTTACGGCATCTGCATCTATTTGACCCTCAAATATGGGAATGTCAAAATTTACTTGTACATTAAAGGGAGTCACACCTCCAGAGTGGCTTTTAGATGCAGATGCGCCATCGGTGGGCAACCGTTGAAGGATCTGGGCAAAGTTATCCATCATCGCGTTACTTTGTTTTTCAAGGGCCTCCTCAAGCAATATTTTGATAGGATATCCTACTCCCTCATATTTATTTTTGTCCTCCATGGGTGGCTGCCAGGGCTTGCGAGGCTGATCTTGCAAAGGTTCCACCAGATTGAGCCCTAAATCCTTATACCCCGACCTCGTTGGAGACATGCAAAGAATGATTGAGAAAAAGAAGACCGCTCTGATACCAGTGGTCCGGATTTATGCAGGAATTCAATGGAATAAACATATAACCATAAATACAAAGATGCAACAGAAATAACACTTCATTTCATTAATATCAAAGAGTTGAAATTTTCTTACAGACAAAATGGAAATAAACTAGCTAGGGCGCTGGTAGCTATCTTTGAGAAGAGATGTGGCGGCTACGGGCCTCTGAACTGAGTTACAATGAGGCTCCAGGGCCTATTTATTATTTATAAACAAGGGAAAACCCTAAACAACCAAAACCCTAACCCTAGGAGATGAAGCACGAAAACTATGGGCCCTGTTTGGGTAAATTGGTGTTTCAACTTCCCAGGGACGTAACTTTGGCATACGATCTCCGTTTGATGCGAACCATACCTTTTTAGAAAGATCTATCCGAGGAATACAAATTTTGAGTGAGAAACATTGGTCCAAGGACCCATGTTGCTCTCGGTTTTAGGTGAAAATTTGAAGTTGGGTTACACTTTTTGCCCTATTTTGAGAAAAAACTTTCGTTTTTTTTTCGGTTCTTCAACTTTCTGCAAACTATAACAATTTTTCTATTTAGAATTTCATTTTGCGATAAAAATAAAAGTTGTCAGAATTTTTTTTAGCTTTTTATTACTTATTTTTTGAAATTTTTTTATGCAGATTTGATATGTCAACTTAGCGTTTCTTTGAGTGTGTGTTTCTTAACAATCAAAGGATTCATAAGAAGTCATGTTAATACGCAATGTTTTATTCATTGAAAATTTGTGTTTTTGAGAAAACAAAATGTGTTACAACAATCTAGACAGAGTCTACTTCGGTTTCGTCATATTTACAAAGCCAATGGATGCATATCATAATTACTAGAATTTTTTGAACTGGTCCATTATGAAAAAACTGCATATTTTGGATATGTTTCGCGACGCAACAAATTTCTTAACATTTAAGTTATAAACTAAAAATATAAAAGCTACCCATTAGAGATGAGGGACCAATGTAATGCCTCATAATTTTTTCAATTTTTCTTATAATGTATTGTGGGAGATACAAAATTTTGATTTCACTGAATCACAATGACCCTCAGAAATTGTTTGCACTGAGATGTGGCGGCTATGGGCCTCTGAACTGAGTTACAATGAGGCCTGAGGGCCTATTTATTATTTATAAACAAGGGAAAACCCTAAACATCCAAAGCCCCAACCCTAGGAGATGAAGCGCCAAAACTATGGGCCCCGTTTGGGTAAATTGGTGTTTCAACTTCGCGGGGACGTAACTTTGGCATACGATCTCCGTTTAACGCGAACCATACCTTGTTAGAAAGATCTATCTGAGGACTACAAATTTTGAGTGAGCAACATCGGTCCAAGGACCCATGCTGCTCCTGGTTTTCCCAAAAAACGTCATTTAGGGCTTCAAAACGGCTCCGGAAGTTCAGGACCCAAAAAACTACTTAAAAATAGTAAGTTGTGCTGAAACTAAAAAACTAAAAGAGACAATGGTGGGGCCCCAAGTGGAAAAGGCGGGTCACCACCAATATCCACCTGGATCATTCCTCCCCCCTTAGCAAGCAATGGTCCCCATTGCGTTAAGTTCCTCCATGAGATGAGGAAACTTCTACTGAACTTGGTCCTTGGTGAACCACTTTCCTTGGTGTAGGAGTTGGCCAACTTTGACAACCCAATACAATTAGATCTTCTGTTGGCGAGTGTTCTTGATTTGCATGTCCATGATACAATCTGTGGTGGCATGTTTCATGTAGTCTGGGTTTAACTCTGTTGGTGTGAGTTGTTTTGCAATGTCAGAGGTGTTCAGTAGAGGTGGGAAGTAAGGACGAGGAAGTCCACATTGAATACTCAGTGCAAACCAAGGAATGGTGGAATACTGAGCTTGAAGGAATTGTTCCCTACAGCCTTGGTGGATGATTGTTTCCTTCCCCAAAATGTAATGTTTCCATTGTCGACAAGCTTGCATAATGGAATACATTTATTTTTCATAAGCGGGATACTTGCGAACTGTGTCAAACAATGTCTCACTGTGATATGCCACTGGATGTCCCCATTGAGTAAGAATTTCCCCAATAGCATAGTTAGAGGAATCTATCTCTATCTCAAATGGTTGTTGCAAGTCTGGTAATGTGAGCATTGGGGCAAAACAGAGGCAATTTTTCAATTCTATGAATGCTTTCTGTTGAGATTCTAACCAAAAGAAATTTTATCTCGCTCCTCCCTTGGTGACTTGACTAAAGGGCCAAGTGATATCAGAGAATCCCAACACAAACTACGGTAGAAATTAGCAAGACCCAAAAAGTTGCGAAGCTTTGTTATAGTGGTTGGGGTTGGCCAATCCTGAATGACTTGGATCTTGGTTGGATCCACATGCACTGCCCTTTCATCAATAATGTATCCCAAATATTGAACCTGGGTCATGCCAAAAGTGCACTTCTCCAAATTGGTACACAACTTGTGTTGCCGCAGTGTTTGGAGGACTTGTCGGATGTGGTGGAGGTGCTCTTCCCAATTCTGGCTGAAGATCAGAATGTCATCCAAGTACACCACTACAAATGAGTTGGTGAATGACCGCAAGATGTCGTCCATCAACCTCATGAAGTTTGCGGGAGCATTCGTCAACCCGAAAGGCATGACCAGCCATTCGAAAAGGCCTTCCTTGGCTTTGAAGGCAGTCTTCCACTCATCGGAGGGTTCGATTTGTACCTGGTGATAACCAGACTTCAATTCGATCTTGCTGAAATATTTCGCTCCTTTGAGTTTGTCCTGAAGGTCATCAATCCGTGGGATCGGGTACCTATTCCGGACAGTGATCTTGTTCAGCGCCTTATAGTCAATACAGAGTCTCCACGTCCCATCCTTCTTCTGTACCAACACGATCGGGCTCCCACAGGGTGATGAACTTGGTCAGATGTGACCTTTCTGCAGCAGCTCCTGAATCAACCTCTTGATTTCATCGTTCTCCAGAATAGAGAGCCGATAGATCGGTCCATTGGGTAGCGGCGCACCTGGGGTCTGATCAATCGAGTGCTTAATCTGACAGTGCAGAGGAACCCCTGTGGGTGAGGTGAAGATGTCCCCGTACTCCTCCACAACCTTTTCCATTTGTTTTTGTCGTGTAGAGGAGCCTTGTCTGGAGGTTGTGGCCATAGTCTTATTCTTGCCCTGGGGGCGGATCATTAGGAAAAAAAAATTCTTGGTTTGGGAAATGATCTTACTGCATTTTTTTGCAGTAACCAAAGAGATAGCGACAGGAGTTGGTACCTCTGGTATCTTGTACAACTTATTTCTCAAAGTAACAATAACAGTGTGAGGCCGAGACTCATACACAGCATGACGCTTCCACAAGTATAGTTGTCCTAATAATACATAAGAAACATCAATAGGAGCAATGTCACATAATACCTCATCCGTGAAGGGCTTGATGCTATAGGGAAGGCGGCACTACTGGATGACGTGGAGATCTCGTCCTTGGTGAAGCCACTCGATGGTGTATGGATGTGGGTGAGTTGTGGCCGGCAAGCCCAACCACTTCACGATGTCTACTAAAATGAGGTTCTTTTGGCTCCCATTTTCAACAATGAACTGTATCGGGGAGCCCTTTACCCATATTTGGGAGTGGAAGATACGTTCCTCCTCCTTTGGATCTTCCGCTTCCTCCTTCTGGATCTTCGTAGTGGAAACAGTGGCGTTGGGCTCCACATCAATAATATGTTTCCCTTTTTCATTCCCCTTATTAGGTTCTGATTCAGATTCGGAGCATGCATCTAACTCAGAAGCCCTCATCTCGGCGACCAGCAACTGCTTGGCACGACACTCACTTGTGTTGTGAGTGGAGCTCTTATGGAACTCACACCACTTTCCGGTGTCCTTCTTTGGCTTTGCAGTGTTTTTATTTGCTTGTGGATTTGACAGGTTGTCTTGAGCTACCATGCCTTGGCTCTGTCCTTTGTTCTGCAGTTTGGGAGCACCTTTCCCTTGCTTTTGATTCGCAGATCCAAAGTCTCGCTTCTTCTGTTTGAATTTCTACTCAATCTTAGCAGCATACTGGTATATCATACCAAGCGAGGAGATGTCGAGGAACTCCTTTTCCTCCTGAATGTATCTATGCAGACAACTGCAATAATTTAGCACCAGATGTTTCTCTGAATATTTGATACCCAACTTTGTGTGCAAGGTATGGAACAGATTCATCATCTCATGCACATCTTGATCCGTTTGTTGTCGCAGTGTGGTTTATTGTATGTACTTGTCCTCATAGCTCCCCACGGGATAGTATTGTTCCTTGATGGCGTCTCAGAAAGAATTCCAAGTGGGTACAACCGAGAACAGAGAGGGTTCTATCTTGTCCTTTTTCTCACAATAGGTTTCCCACTAGTCCTTGACATGGGGGGTAGCTTTGAGGAGTGCACAAATAATCTTCTCCCGATTGGAAAGGTCATGAACCAAGAAATATCCTTCTAATAGATTCAACCATCTATCTATGGCATCTGCATCTATTTGACCCTCAAATATGGGAATGCCAAAATTTACTTGTACATTAAAGGGAGTCGCACCTCCAGAGTGGCTGCTAGATGCAGATGCGCCGTCGGTGGGCAACCGTTGAAGGATCTGGGCAAAGTTATCCATCATCACGTTCCTTTTTTTTTCAAGGGCCTCCTCGAGCAATATTTTGATAGGATATATTGCTCCCTCATCTTTCTTTTCGTCCCCCATGGACCTCCGTCGGGGTTTTTGAGGCTGATCTTGCAAAGGTTCCACGAGATCGATCCCTAACTCCTTATACCCTGACCTCATTAGGGACATGCAAAGAAGGATTGAGAAAAATAAGACCGCTCTGATACCACTGATCCGGATTTATACAGAAATGCAATAGAATAAACATATAACCATAAATACAAAGATGCAGTGGAAACAACATTTCATTTCATTAATATCAAAGAGTTGAAATTTGGTTACAGACAAAATGGAAATAAACTAGCTAGGGCGCTGGTAGCTATCTCTGAGAAGAGATGTGGCGGCTATGGGCCTCTGAACTGAGTTACAATGAGGCTCGAGGGCATATTTATTATTTAGAAACAAGGGAAAACTCTAAACATTCAAAACCCTAACCCTAGGAGATGAAGACCAAAACTATGGGCCCCGTTTGGGTAAATTGGTGTTTCAACTTCCCAGGGATGTAACTTTGGCATACGATCTTCGTTTGATTCGAACCATACCTTGTTAGAAAAATCTATCCGAGGACTACAAATTTTGAGTGAGCAACATTGGTCCAAGGACCCATGTTGCTCTTAGTTTTAGGTGAAAATGTGAAGTTGGGTTACACTTTTTGCCCTTTTTGAGAAAAAACTTTCATTTTTTTTTTCGGTTCTTCAACTTTCTGCAAACTATAACAATTTTTCTGTTTAGAATTTCATTTTTCAATAAAAATAAAAGTTGTCATAATTTTTTTTTAGCTTTCTATTACTTATTTTTTGAATTTTTTTTATGCAGATTTGATATGTCAACTTAGCGTTTCTTTGAGTGGTGTTTCTTATAAAATTAAAGGATTCATAAGAAGTCATGTTAATACGCAATGCTGTATTCATTGAAAATTTTTGTTTTTGAGAAAAAATAATGTGTTACATATCATAATATTTTGAGTTGAAGTAAATATTTTGAGCTTCGTTTCATTTTTATAAGACATTTTTTTCTCGAATTTTTTAAAGTAAGTGTTTTGGATTGGAGTATGTATTTTTTGCAAAAAATTTAAAATGATTTTTTAAAAAATTAAATCTTTTGTGATGCTTTTTTTAATTGAGCTATTGTCTAACTTTTTGAGGGAAATTTTTTGAATTTCATACTCTATTATCATGGGAAATCGAGGGACTTGTGCGAGAAAATATGATCGAAAAAGAGACCCTGAGGAACGTAGAGAAGAGACAAGACAATCTAACAAAATAAAGATAGAAGCCCTCTCAAATATTGAAGGGGAAAATCAACCTCAAGAAGAAATTGAAGCAAGTATGTAAATGTAAATATTATGATCTATTGATATATTTAAAATTTTCCTAGTGTAAAATGTGAAGCTTAATTTTTATTTGATGAACTAATTTGAATTTAAATATTTTGTTTAATGTAAACATACAGAGATATTCCTCAAAACATTGATGATGAGATGCAAAATTTTGAAAGAGAAAGTGAAAGAGATATTGAACCAATGATTGAAGATGGTGAAAATATTGAAAGAAATTCAAATGAAGAAATTGAATCACAAGGTATATATATATATTGAACACATGCACGTATTATTGAAATCATACATATATTTATTAATTTATTTATTTATTGTTCATATGTAAGCTTATTATGTACTATTTTTTCGAATATGTACAGATGAAATCAGTGTCAGTGATGAGATGTTAGAAAATGTTGACACTCACACATATGGAGATAAAAAACCTGACCATGTTATACGATATCGTGTTAACTGCATTTTTGAAAAGTATTTCTTAAATGAGCGGGTGACAGTTAAAGCTCAAATGTTGAAAGGTATCCTATCATTAATGAAATTAAAAGAAGCTACGACACTACTGGGTATTTGAAAATCAACCAAAGATAAAAAAATGAAGGAAGATGTGATACAAAGTTTAAGTAGTGCTATAAATTCAATTAAGAGATCTAGAGAGAAAGACGTTTCAATTGTACGTAGAGGAATACATATAGAAATGGTTTCATCAAGTATTAAAGAGAATCATTTGGTAACATCTATGGCACGAGCATTAGGAACCTCGCGAAAAAATTTGCACAAACATCGGAAATTTCGGCTGCAAGTAGATGTAAATGATGAACTCACTTGTTGGGGAGCTATTTGTAGGCAACCATACAAAGATAGACTTGGAGAAAATGTTAAAAAAATAATATATGAATATTGGAAGAACAATTCGCGTGCTTCGCCAACTGCAAGGCATGTGATGCAAAGAAGAATAGCACGAAATCAGTATGAAGAACATGAAAAATATTTCTTGGAAACCACTCAGATAGAGTTATTCAACAAGTTCAAAGAAGAGAATCGTCAAATTCATGTTTCAATCAGTGCTTTTTTTTCAACAAAAACTATGGTATGTAAAACCTATCACCGTACGTGACACTTGTTGTTGCCGTTATCATGTGGAATTTGAGTTACATTATGACACATTCCTTGATTTTGGTAGAACATTATGGAAGGATTCACCTCCTCCTTCCACTATCCGTGATTTCATATCTCAAATTCTATGTGAAAGAGAAAGCAATGAAATATTTTACAAAAAGAAATGTGTTGGTGGTAAAAAATGCGATGAATGTGGAAATTTGACTAAATTTCAAAACAAATATCATACTGATATAAATGATCAATCATTTTCCAACATGAAAGTGAAATGGAAGAGATATGAATATATCGGTACATCGATTAAAAGTGAAAATAGTGTTAAAAGAATTGAATTACTAGAAGACGAAATTTTTGTGATAGTCTTTTTGAGAAATTTTTAGGCATAAATTTACAAATACACCAAGAATTCCTATAGAGCTCGATGGCAAGACTTGCAATTCAAAAAATCTAGTGAATTTTTTCCACCAGGGACCATTTTGTCAATGATTGATTTTGCAAAAAACTACACATTTGTTCCACAAAAAGAAATTCAGAGTGAATACTATCATTCTGACCAAGTGTCCATGCTCGTCCATATTCTATATAGAATGGCTGAACAAAACGTCGATCATATAGAAAGCACGAGTGAAAATCGACATATCATTAAATAATATCACTTTTATATCAGTGACGATCGTACACATGATACATATTTTGTACAACATTGTTTTGGAAAAATTTATTATTCCTTGAAAAATCATGGAATAACATTCAATGAACATTGGATATGGTCAGACGGATGCGCGGGGCAATTCAAATCTGCACGATCATTCTTTTGGTTGTGTAGTCTTCATAAGAAAACCTGCATTAAACATTGTTGGAATTTCTTTGAGACTGGCCATGGAAAAGGAGAACATGACGGTACCGGAGCATGCATAAAACGAGCACTTCAAAGATATCAAATGAACCCCTTTTCAAGCCGACTTGTGAATGCTAAAGAAGTTTCTCAATGGTGCATCGCTACTCTAAGCCATGAGACTAACCCATCAAGGGAAGTGCGAAGGTACAAATTCAATTTAATTTTTATTGGAAATATAATTTTAAACATTGTGTACATTTATAGTGCAATGATTATCTTTGATTGTATTTTGATCTATCATATTTACAAATTATTCTTTTAATTTTCCATATAAAGGTTTTTAATTCTTATGTGCATTGATGAAAAACTAGTTGGATTTTCTGGTAAAAAGTTTCCACAATGTAAATAAATCATCCACAGTATAGTTTTGTACGAAGATTCCTTTCAGACAAAAGACTCGGAGCACTTCTCCGAATTTTGGTGGGATCTGACCCACATCTCTATTCCTGATTGAAAATCTAGTACAAAATTTGTTTGTCCAATGGTTGGATATGTTCAATGTGCATTGATGAAAAATGTTACTTACATATTGGATATATATACATTCTATAATGAAATTAATTGTTCAAGTAGTTTTATTATGTGCATTGATGAAAAATGATTTAAGTGTACTCAATATATATGTTCTAGAATGCAATTTTAACTAAAAGTAGTTTTTCTATGTGCATTGATGAAAAATCATATTGGATATATACACGAACTTGATGTGCCCAATTTTTCTTGTGAGATTTTATGGTAAAAAGTATCCGTGCAATGTAAATAAATCATCCACAGTATATTTTTGTACGAAGATTCCTTTCAGACAAGAGACTCAAAGCACTTCTCCGACTTTTGGTGGGATTTGACCCACATCTCTATTCCTGATTGCAAATCTAGTACAAAATTTGTCTGTCCAATTGTCGGATATATGTTCTATGTTCTAGAATGCAATTAACTGAATGTCATCAATTTACCAAATTATAAATCAACAAGGCTACCTATTTGAGTGCATTAATGACATTGACCCAAATTCATAAAACATATATGTACTCGACTTATATTTCCAATTAAAATTAAAGGGACATGAAATGCGGTATTGCTTTTAAACCTTTTTCGTTAATGATGTTGTTGTTGTACAGTGCCATATGTTTTCTGTTAGCCTGCTACTAAACAAGATCAACAAAGGTGGTATATCGAAAACTGCTAAGATTCCAAATGTACTTCAAGCATCCAAAACTTGAGTTTTAAAAACTTTTTGATTAAATCAAAACAATTTGCAAGTCACATAGGAGTCTTCTATCTAAGCCAAATGTAGATTGAAACCATCCAAAACTTATATCAAAACATTTAACATTTAACATTAAATCAAAATTAAATGGAATTACATATAACTACTTCTTTAATCTTTTTGATTAAATCAAAACAATACTTCACATGGGAGTCTTCCATCTAGGCCAAATGTAGATCGAAACCATCCAAAACTTAAATCAAAACATTTAACATGTTATATCTTGAAACATTTAACATTAAATCAAAATTAAAGGGACTTACATATATAACTACTTTAATCTTTTTGAATATATCAAAAAAATACTTCAAATAGGAGTATCTTCCATCTAGGCCAAATGTAGATTGAAACCATCCAAAACTTAGATCAAAACATTTAACATTTAAATAAAATTAAATCAAAATTAAATGGATTTACATATATACAACTACTTCTTTACTCTTTTTGATTCAATCAAAACAATACTTCACATGGGAGTCTTACATCTAAAACTTAGATCAAAACATTTAACATTATATCAAAAAATTTAACATTTAACATTAAATCAAAAGTAAAGGATTTACACATATATAACTATAATGAACATAATATACATAGTGAGACTCATCTCCTAGGTTGCCTAACTAGACAACACCAAAGGGGGTATGAATAAAAAAAACAGAAAAGGGACTGCCCATAACCGAGAAAAATCTAAAGAGGCCCTGACATCAGGCTAGCTATCGATGTGTGTAGGAGGATTCTCCTCCATAATTGGACAACCGTAGTCCTCTAGATCATCATCTACTAGGAGGAGTTGTCGGCGCTCGTGCCATCGCTGCTGGAGCTTGTCGAGGTGGATTTGACTGGAACAACTTCCAACTTTCTGGTGTCTTAGAGCTGATGGGCTGGGATGGTGGACTTTCTCCATCGCCTCCTGGAACTAGAAGCACCTTGATCTTGCGACTCCTCTTGAAAATATTTGGAAATGGTCACCGTAATTCGCGGTATGACCATAGCGCTGGTGAGCTGAAATTGTGCTTCATTGCTTGCTGAAGGAGGGTGGCTACCTGTGTCATGGATGGAAAGAGGAGGGCGAGAGCCAGCACTCCTGCCCCCTCCATCCCTACCCCTACCTCCCCTTCTGCAACACATCCATTGTCTACACATGGGGTCTTCCATAGGCCAAATGTAGATTAAAACCATCAAAAACTTAGATCAAAACATTTAACATTATATCAAAACATTTAAAATGTAGATTGAAACCATCCAAAACTTTTAAGTTTTAAAAACTTTTTGATTATATACTGTGCAACATTAAAACATTAAATATCACATGCGAAATGTAGATTTAAACCATTCAAAACTTGAGTTTTAAATACTTTTTGATTATATATATCGTGCAACGTTACTTCACATGCCATGCCAATTATAGTTCAACTGGATCCAATAGAAACATTTAACATTATATACCACATGTGGCAAATGTAGATTGAAACCATCCAAAACTTAAGTTTTAAAACTTTTTGATTATATATCGTGCAACATTAAAACATTAAATATCACATGCGAAATGTAGATTGAAACCATCCAAAACTTGAGTTTTAAAAACTTTTTGATTATATCATACATAACATTACTTCACATGTCATGCCAATTATAGTCCAACTATCCAATAAAAAAATTATAGATCAGAACATTACCTCAAATGCCAAATGTACTCCAAGCATCCAAAAATTAAATTTTAAAAACAAAACAAATTATAACACATCATTACATAACATGCCAAATGTAGTTCAGAAGCAAAACAAAACTTAAATTTTAAAAATAAAAAAAATTATAACACATCATTACATAACATGCCAAATGTAGTTCAGATGACAACATTAATTTATAGATGACAACATTACTTCACATTCACATGCCAAAAGTACTAAAGCCATCCAAAAATTAACTTTTTGAAACAAAACAAATTATATTAACAATGTAATAAAATATGTCCAAAAATTGTAGATCTCACAAGTATCAAACTGTGCATCTAGATCATATATAAAAAAGAAATTTAAGACCATCTAAATCTTGAAATAAAATGTACAAATCATGTCCATAAAATAGAGACGGATCTAGCATCTTTCCTATCAGGGTCTCAATCCGCGCACTATCATGTGAAGCATCATTGGAAACCTACATACACAATGCACATGTACTTGAACATTAAAATTTGATGTTTTAAAAATGAGTGAGAATATATATCTAGAACTTCATGTAAAAAACAAAATATAACAAAAAAATCATGCAATACCTCATGAGATTCCCTCTCCATTTGATGAACAAGTTCTGCCCCCATAGGAACATCTGCAATGGTAAACTGTAAAATATACATGTATAGTTAAATGTGTGTGTATATATATATATATATTAAAAACATTTGAATGAAAATGCACATGTACATATATAAACTTATTTTCAATAATATTAAAAAAAAGTTATTTAAAGACAACTTGTTCAAATGTTGTGGATGTTCCTATCTCCTTTTGTGCTGCCTCCTTCACCTACTCCTGGAGCTTAAATTCCACACAGTTAATGTAGTTTTCATACACATAATGTAATTTCCTACTTAAGGCATCGACAGCACAGTTTTCCTTAACGTGCTGAATTTCGAAATCAAATTCACTTAGGAATGCGTTCCACCTTGCTTGGTGGGCATTAAATTCAACCTAATTCAAATAGCTATTCAAGCTATTGTGGTCTAATTTCAACACAAACTTTTATCTGAATAGGTAGTGCCTCCATAATTTGAGTGTGTGCACTACCACAGTCAGCTCTAAATCTTAAGAGAAATATCATTGTTCATGATATTTCATCTTTCTAGATTCATATGCAATGAATTTTCCATCCTGTGACAACACTGCTCCCACTCCTTCCTTGCAAGCATTGGTGCAGACCTCAAACTCCTTGTTTGGATTAGCTACCTTCAATATGGGAGTTGTAGTCAATAGTTTTTTTAACCGTTCAAAGTTGATTTGGCATTCACTATTCCACTTAAACATTCGCCCTTTTCACTGCAAGGAGGTAATAAGAAAAGAAATTTTAGAGAAGCCCTCGATAAAACGCTGGTAATAGCCAGCCAATCCCATGAAAGAACATATATCTGCTACGTTTTTGGGTACCCTCCATTCCATAATAGCCTTTATTTTTTTAGGACCTACCGATATACCTTCAACATAAATTACATGGCCTAAATATTGGATCTGTTCTTTGTAAAACCACTTACTAATGAAAGGATAGACTCGATGATCCATCAACTTTTTTAATTAATTGTAATATTCCTAAAGTTCTTCCATGGTTTTTGTGCAAATTAGCGTTATCAAATGAAGACTTAACAAACTATCCAAAAATGAATGAAATATTCATGCATCAAACTCGAAGAACAAATTTGTTGAAATGTCAAGAATCTAAATGGAAACCATGAATTACAATGCCCAGAATTTAAAGGAAACATATTTATATATATATATATATATATATATATATATATATATATATATATCCTCATATTTTATCCGTATATGGTGATATCCGGATCTTACATCTATCTTTGAAAATACACTTTCCCCTTTTACTTGATCGAAAATATCATTTATCAGTGGCAATGAGTACTTGTTATTAATACTCAATTTGTTAATCTGGCTATAATCCATACACATTTGCATCGTACCATCCTTCTTTCTCACAAATAGTATTGGTTCCCCCCAGGGAGACACACTAGGACGAAGGTATCCCTTGTCCAACAATTCCTGTAGCTTCATTTTCAACTCAGTCAGTTTAGGTACACTTATTCGGTATGGTGCTCGTGACACTGGTGCTGCCCCAGGCATTAATTCGATGGTTAAATTGATATCCCACTTTGGAGTTAATTTCGACATGATTTCTAGAAACAAATCCATAAAATCTTGTGCCACTGGTATAATTTATAGCATATGGGTATTATCTTTAGAATTGGTGAATCCTACTTGAATAGCATAAATATAATACCCTTTTCTAATGCATTTATCTAGCTGGGATGCAGTGATGGGGCGCAATTGAAGTGGTTTCTTAATTCATTATAACTCCTGGAGATTTCCATCTTTTGCCTTAAAATATATGATTTTATCTTTGCAATCTACCAGTGAAAAATGCCCTTCTAACCAATCCATTCGTAGCAATATATCATAGGAACCCAAGGGTAAAATATTCAACTCAAACTTTGTATGTTGGTTTCCTATTTCTAGGGAATAGTTTGATACTTTACCGTTAACTCTTCTATTTTCCCAGTGGCTAATTGTACCAGCCAGGGACTTTTAAATTTATGGCTTTGGAAGTCAAATTTTTCAACTATCCGTGCATTTATATAACTTAAACTGGCACCAGGATCAAACAAAATAGAAACAGTTTGGGAATATAACTTACCTTCCAGTTCTATCATGGTGAGCTAGTAATTTGCTTTCTTATCTTCTAGTTCTGCATTGATCCTTGGTATATTTGATGAAACATCCCCCACTGTGGATGTCTCTTCCAGATTGGTTGCAGTTTCACTTCTCCCACATAGAGGGAAATTCTTATAATAATGTGCCTCACCACATCCCCAACATTGTAGCGGCGGTTTCTGGATCTACCCATGGTCTGGTCTACTGGATGCTTCAGTGGGTCGTTCTTCTGTTGGCCATTTGGTTTTTTGTTGGTTTTTTCCATATTGTATATTTTTTGGGTTTCTTGCAACATTTTTATAGTTGATAGGTCTGCTACCTTTAAAATTTGAAGTACCTTTTCTCCCTTTCTATGGCAGCCAACTCCTACTAACATCTCCTTTTACCTTGGAATGCTGATAGCACATTCGTTTTTTTCGAATCACCTCATCCATAGTCTTTGGATTCACAAATTCGACCC
The DNA here is from genome assembly GCA_034641835.2 of Pinus albicaulis. Classification (NCBI taxonomy): domain Eukaryota; kingdom Viridiplantae; phylum Streptophyta; class Pinopsida; order Pinales; family Pinaceae; genus Pinus; species Pinus albicaulis. Next base: position 193,798,854 of record CM076570.1, on the reverse strand, counting down.
TCTCCTACATGTGAGCAGGTAGGCTAATCAAGAATCATTGCTTTTTCCTTTTCATCTCTCAGATACAATACATGCCTAAATAAGGTGGTAAATTTAGTTATGAACTCGTCCATAGACAGTTGTCCCAACCTCAAATCATGAAATTCTAGATATTTTTCATCATAAAAGGGTTCTGTTAGGTATTTGGCTTTAAAATACTACCGAAACTCGTCCCAAGTCACATTTTGGCCCTCAATTCCTCACATAATTTTAACTTTCTCCCACCATAATGTGGTTTTTTCTCAAAGTTGGTAAATAGCCAAACGAGCTTTGAATTTGTTGTTATATTTATAAACTTGAAAATATTTGTTCATGTTAATTATCCATGCTTTTGCCTCTTCTTCAGCCTCTCCATCGAATGTAGGAGGTTTAATTTTCCGGAATTCACCTTACAACTCTACCTTCTTTTTTTTCATCTCCTATCGATTTGAAACATTTTCCGAATTTGCTTCGTTGTAAGTTTTATTTTTATTACTTCGCTGGGTATGGATTCCTTCATGTTTTTCATTAGCTTGTTGTTGTTGTTCACCCTCTTCTCAGGTATCCCTCTCTAGGCTCGGTTGTGCTATCCATTGATTCTACCTATCTGAGAGGCTTTCAAGAATCCTCTCTTGTTCCCGCATTAACCTCTCATTATCACTTCTTACTCGAACCATTTCTTCCTGCAAATGTTGCACCGTATCCAGAAGTCTACTGGTCTATCATTTTTGTTCCTTGAGTAGTCTACTAGTTTGTTGATGCTAATCCACACTCAGTTGCACCCACATTTCTGGGTTCATATTTGGGTTAGACTGGGGGTGATCTTCCCCTATATCTCTAAGATATTCATATCCAGAACCCTCCTCATTTTGTTTTTCCAACCCCTTATTCCTATCTTCGTGCACAATTTTTACACACACCCATTGTTATTTAATTGGCCCATATGGGTCCGAGAATGTGAATGTTTCTCTGATACCACCTGTAACATCTATCCATAACAAGAAAAAAAAATTACCTTTATTTACCTTATACATAAAATCTTGTATCATGTCACATCAATAAATAAAATAATGTATTACTGAGTTTACCTTTCATGTTACCGAGACTTCACATTAATGTTTCCTCATAAACTAGCTTTGGAGAAGCAGAATTATGTGAAATATGGTTATGTGTGGAATTTTTTATTTTATTTTTTGTATTTGTATGAACCATATTTAAATTTTCAGTTCAATACCATAGTACATCACTTAGATTTTGTACCTAATTGATTCACCTCACACAGACCTTATCGACATAGTTAATGCTCCATAATATTGATATTGTTGTCATAATTAATTTTCTTGACATCTGGCGCAATCCTCACCGTTCATTTGAGGTTTGGATCAACGGTTGTCATATTTGTTTGGACGGTAAGGGTAATACCCTTACCCCCAAACCCTAACCATTCTTTCCATGGGCCATAGCTGTGAGGGAAGCATGAGCTCTACAACTATTCTTTACTAAGTGTATATCTTCCTTTCACCCTCGGCCTGAAGAGCTAAGGTAACACCTTCATGCTATTCATTAAATTTCAGTGATGGTCTCTCTTGTTTTTGTTAAACGAGTATTTCACATTCTTTCTGGTGTTCAAAACTCTATTTTACAGAATTATATTTGACTATTGTGTAATAGGTACCCTCGCTTTCCAATTTTCTTTTTAGGAGGGTTTGCGTTCAAGTTTTCATCTCATTTTTCATTACAGCCTTTCCATTTCTTATTTATTTTCGAAAATAGCTGCTCCAGTGTAAGTATGGCCAAGACAAGTAATGTGTTTTTACTCCTCTTTCTCTAGCTAATACTCTAAGGGTTAGGTTTTTACTTCGCCGAATCTCACATCCTTCTATTGGGAAATTTCTATCTCAGGTCTTCGAGTTCAATCAAGAGTTCATCAACAATTTTATTTAACTTTTATTCTTACTCTTTCCTTTTGACTAGTTTTACTTCAACCAAACCTCCAAATTCTAACAACTCTCCATCATTTTGCAGGTAACAACACGACTCTGAATTTCCAGCAATTATGTTTTTCTATTCGCCTTCCTCGGTTTCCGACATCTATTTCATTTTTCTCCAGATATTTCCTGAATTCCTGGGGTTTCTGCGGGTTAACTCGTAGGATTTCCTTTTATTCTAAAGGAAAATAATTATAATCAGTGTTTAGAAATCTAACCACTTTAGAATCTTGAAAATTTTACACCTATCGATTGTAAATCACACCATAAAGTAATTCTTTATTCAAAACAAAAAAATGTTTAACAATCTTAGTTTGTAAAAATAAAATATATGTTTTAAAAATATTATAAGAAATTGACGTATTTACAATATCTAAAATTTATCCATTATAGATATAATTTTTCTATAATTTAATATTATAACTATTTAGAATAATATATAAATAATTAAGAATATTTTTAAAAATATAATAATTATATAAAAATTAGAACTAAAATAAATTATATATATATATATATATATATATATATATATATATATATATATATATATATATATATATATGAGATTGAAAATTACAATTTTATTGTAACTGTTTATGAATATATAAATTAATATAATTTAAGTAATAAAAAAAAAATCAAAATTATGAAAATAAAGATAAACAAATAGAAATTAAAAATATTATTAAAAGAAATATTTTTGTTAACAATATTTCTGTTAATATCTTCGCAAAGCTCTCTTAACTCATGAGCCTTTTTGTCATGTTTAATATTTGGAACAACCACTATACTTTTTAAAAGCTAATAGGTTTTAACAATTAAGGTCTTATTGTTATTTATTTATTTATTACGAATTTCTATTAATTTCTTTTTGCTTAGTTTCATAATAAATTCCATATGGATTTTAAAAATAAAATTTTTAAAATTTATATCTGCGTTTGGCTTGAGATTTGAAATAAAAAATCAATAGAAAAATACTCACTCATACTTCTATTTGAAGTATTATTTCAAGTGAAGACAAATAATATTCTCTAAACACATCATATGCCACCACTACCTTGAATATAGCATGGGTAAGGCATAAATTTCTTGAAATGTATATATGTGCTGAGCTTGATATTTGCAAACTTCATCAAATAAATTGGATTCATGAATTTAATCAATTGTATTCACATAACTTATAAAATAATTAGGTACTATAGTTGGTTAAGAAAGAAAAGATAAGATATACAATAACTTTAATCTATTTTCCAAATAAAACATGATAAAAAACATTTAAAAACCATCTTTTTCCAAAAAATAAACATGATAAAAAACATCTAAAAAGCATCTTAACCCAATGAAAAACAGTAGCAAAATATTCACTCATACTTCTATTTGAAGTATGATTTCAAGTGAAACAAATCATATTCTCAAGACAACTCATATGCCACCATATAGAAGTATGATTTCAAGTGAAACAAATCATATTCTCTGAAGACAACTCATATGCCACGAAAACATTAGGGATGACATCGGTTTGAGGAGTGGTCTCTACTTAGGTCATGCCGTTAAAACAAACAAAATGTCGATATCGTCAAAGTTGATGAGGAGTGGTCTCTACTCCCACCCTTCACGTCCTTGATTAGACATTTTTTTTAAATATTTCGGATGTTTATTTTGTAGAATTTAAATGTCTTAAATATGTTAAATGTTTTTAAAGCTATTGAATTTATTTTTACATTCTAAAATTTAATATAAGGGTGTTGAATCTATCTATACATTCAAAAAATTATTTTAAACTATATTTAATAAAAAAATAATTTTACATTAGATTATATATATAGGCTAAAAGAAAATTAAGATATTATAAAGAGGTCATCAACCCTATTTTAGATGATCAAAAGTATCTCTCTGTTTTAACTAACTCGAAGAAAAAAATTAGTATAGCCAAGATAATAACGAACTCTCATGAGCTGCTCCATAGTGAAACACGGAGTTGGGCAGTTCCTAAAACACCATGGGTGGAAAGGATCTGCAACATTGAGGATGAGAATCACTTCCTCTTAGAGTGTCCTGCCTACACCCACATAGATGGGTAGTTCCTAAAACACCATGGGTGGAAAGGATCTCCCATCTCTATGAGAATATGAACATTGAGGATGAAAATCACTTCCTCTTAGAGTGCCTTGCTTACACCCACATAGATGGGCAGTTCCTAAAACACCATCGGTGGAAAGGATCTTCCATCTCTGTTAGAATATGAAGAGTGTCGTGCTTACACCCACATAGATCTTAGTTTCATAATCTTTCTTGCAATACCGACCTTTTTAGCGTTTTAACATGTCAAAATTGTAGTGAGCTCGGGACGCTTCTCTCCAAGCTCTTTGACCTTAGGAATACAATTTTAAAGTAAACTAAATAATTCATTTCTTTAGGTGAGATATACCATAGGAATACAATTTTAAAGTAAACTAAATAATTCATTTCTTTAGATGAGATATACCAAAATTTAATCTGAATGGAAGTTAACAAACATATATATTATTTATGCTTTTTATTTGTAAATATTATATATAATAATACTATTTATTTGTATTTAGATTGAGAATTTTTGTATTTTATTTATGGTTATTTATTTATTTTAATTTATAACCTTATAATATTCATAATAATTCATAACTATGCTAATAATATTCGATCATGAATATTAACCATTATTCTTATAATATTAAAAACAAGAATAACAAGTATAATATTTATCATATGAATTGCATATCTACAATAAAATCAATCATTTAAATAACCTAAACAACACTAATACTAATAATTCTAATAACATTAACAACATTACTAGCATTCGATCCACCCTCGATCAGCTCGGATCCGCTCTCCGATCAGCTCGGATCCGCTCTCCAAGACCCAGATTCCACCTCCAACCATCCAGATCTGCGCTCTCCGGATCTGTGTCTCGCTCGGCTCTGCTGCTCACCTCTGCTGTGCCTCAGTAGCTGCTTGACCTCGACGATGCCTATCTTAGCTGGAGAAGGAAAGGAGTGATTCTGATTTAGACTATGGAGACCCAAGGCTCGCCTCTCGGGCCCTCTCAGTCCTCTCCTACGGATGACTCTGTTGCGTTCTCTTCCCTGATCGCTTCGCTGCCTACGAAGAAGAAGCCTGACGTCTCAAAGTTCGTTAAGAAGCTCAATGATATACCAGAGGTAAACCTACCCCCTGAGGGACCAATCCAGGTCGCCTTATCGCTTGCAGATCGTGCCATGGTGGGTCAATTTACGGGCCTCTGGCCCTCACCTAAATCAACTGAAAACTGGGTCGTCAAGAACTGGATCCCGTTAATCAAGAATAAAGTCACCTCGTACTTTCTTGGAAGAGGCTACTTCCTGTTCGAATTCAATACCAAGGAGGATAAAGACCTGATCTTCAGAAATGGACCCTATTTCATGGGTCCTCAGGGTCTCTACCTCAATAAATGGACCCCGGACTTTGATCCAGCTGCGGATGTCCCGTCGGCAGTCCCCGTTTGGGTTCGGCTTCCTAATCTTCCGGTACACTGCTGGAACTGGGACTCCCTCAAACATATTGGCAACACATTGGGCAAGTTCATCGACAGAGCCAACAACAATGATCAATACGATTGCGCCCGGATCTGTGTCGAGGTAGATCTAGAGGTGGGTCTCCCGGAGGCCATCAAACTAAAAGTTGGAAGCTGGACGCATGTACAAGTTCTGGACTACGAACAGCTCCCATTCAAATGTCGCAAATGCCACATCTACGGCCATTTTGCTAGAGGATGCCCGAATAAAAGCGAAGCAGAAAAAGGAAAGGAGGAAGGATGGAACCAAGTCAAGAGGCCAAAGATTAACTATAAGAAACCTGGGGCACAAGGATCTCAATCTGCTGCTGCACAAAATGTAGCCCAGTCAAGAAGTCAAGAAAATAGGTACGAGATCCTCAGCTCTGCGGAAGAAGCTCCAAGGGAAGGAGAGAGGCCCGACAAACCAGCAGAAAAGTCGGCTTCAGCAGGAACAAGACCCGAAGAGAGCACCATGGCAAGGGATAAAGAAAAGCAAACAGAAGCCTCCGAGGAGGAACAAGATTCAGAGGAGTCTGAGGAAGAAGGAGAAATCGGAGACATGCAGACTTCGGTCAGAAGATCGGCAAGGGGCCGGAAATCTGCAAGAGAGAAGAGAGATCAGGAAACCTACAAAGACAAGCTCCAGGGCAGTCAGCCCACGTTGGAAAAACTTCTCAGCAAGAATACGAAGACATCTAAAAATCAACCCCATGGCTCCAGGGGAGCCTCTCATCAAAGAAATAAATGATGAAGACCATCTCCTGGAACTGCAGAGGAATGGGGAGTAAAGTAAAAGAAGAAGCAGTGAGAAGTTTAATAAGAAGAGAAGCCCCGGACATTCTTCTGATTCAGGAGACAAAGATGGAGGATAAAGAGTTTCTCCAAATCAGCAAAAAGTTTTGGAAAGGAAGCAGCGGACTAGCAGTATCATCAAGAGGAGCCTCTGGGGGATTGGGCTCTCTCTGGAATCCCCTCAAGTTCAGGCTAGTCAAAGAGGTGTGCAACGGCCATTGGCTATTCTTGAAGCTACACTCTGCAGAAACAAGGGAGGATATTTGCCTGTTCAATGTCTATGTACCTAATAATATAGGGGAGAAAAAGGAGTGCTGGGACTCCATTAGACATCTAGCGGAGACTGAGAACCTGGGAAACCTCATTATTGCCGGTGACCTAAACATCACTCTACGCTTGGATGAAAAGCGAGGAGGCACAATCGTAAGGGACCCAGCAAGGGAGTGGGTGGAAGATCTCATGCATGACTGGGATCTGCTCGATATCCCTCCAGATAACGGTAAGTACACCTGGACCAATAAAAGAATAGGCCCTGGTCATATTGCTGCTAGACTTGATAGATGTTTGGTGCAGAGTTCTTTTCTTTTGCTTGGAATAGAATCTAGGTTGCACATCCTTCCTTGCAGTGTATCAGATCACAAGCCCATTATGTTAGAGATGTCAGGCCAAAAGGATCTGGGTCCCATTCCTTTCAGGTTCAACGCCCTATGGGTTAAGGAGCCTGAGTTTTTGAATCTGGTCCAGGACAGTTGGAAAATGCCAGTGAAAGGTTCTCCCTTCTTCATCTGGGAAGAAAAGCTTAGAAGATTGAAAGGTGCCCTCAAATCATGGGCCAAAGCTCTTCCCACCCCTGCCCAAGAGAGAAAGCAAGCCCAAGTCAATCTTATTCAGCATCAAGCCCAAAGCGAGGATGTTGAGATCACAGCTGAAGTCTTAGACAAGGAAGAGGCGCTCCAGCAAATCTATCACAAAGCCTGCCTCACAGAGGAAGAATATTGGAGACAAAAATCCAGGAGTCTATGGCTCAAAGCGGGTGATAGAAATTCTGCCTTCTTCCACAAACAAGCTCAAGCAAGAAAAAGTTTTAATTCCATAGCGGAAATCAAGGATGGCAACTTGATCCACAAGGACAATGAGAGCATCAAAAAGGCAGCATTCAATCACTTCCAAAATCTCTACAAAGAAGAGGGAGAGGCTAATTCAAATTCCAAATTTTTGGAGGCAATTCCTTCAAGGATCTCCCCATATACAAATCAGCAACTCGAAGTAAAGATCTCCATCCAAGAAATAAAAGAGGCCCTAGACAGTATGGAGCCTGACAAAGCCCCAGGCCCGGATGGCTTCACGGCCAGATTTCTTCAAACTTGCTGGCAGATAGTGGAGAAAGATCTCTACAAGATGATCCTGAAATCACAAAACTGCCAAAAAATTGGAGGCAGCACCAACTCTGCCTTTCTTGCCCTCATTCCCAAGGAAAAGGGCGCAAAAGAATTCAATCGGTTTCGCCCAATCTCCCTTTGCAACATAGGATACAAGCTAATTACAAAGGTAATTGCAAACAGGTTAAAAGGCATCCTTCCAGCAATTATTCCTGAGAATCAAGGAGGATTTGTACAGGGGAGACAGATAGTCGACAACTACATACTGGTGCAAGAGGCGATACATTCAAGCCAGCTTCGCAAGGAGAAGGGTATGGTGATCAAATTAGACCTGGCAAATGCCTTTGATCGGGTAAGGCAAAGTTTCCTTTGGGAAGCCTTGAAAAAGTTTGGCTTTGGTCAGGGGTTTGTAAATTGGATAAGAGCTTGTATAGCTGACCCTTGGATATCTCCCTTGGTTAATGGGCGGGCAACTGGCTTCTTCAAAGCCTCAAGAGGCCTCAGGCAAGGCTGCCCCCTCTCTCCCCTTCTTTTCGTTCTTCAAGCTTCTTCTCTAAGCTACTTCCTAGATCAGAAATTGGCAGATCAGGAGATCCTGGGACTTAATATAGCCCGAGGGGTGAAAAATGTAAATCATACTCTCTTCGCAGACGATACTCTCCTTCTAGGGGCAGCTACGGCAAGGTCTGCTCTAAGATTTAAGGAGATGTTAGATGATTTTAGTGAAGATACAGGAAGCAGCTTAAATAAAGGGAAATGCAAAGCTTTCTGTTGGAACATTTCTGTCCACACTCTAGCTGCCATATCCAGAATACTGGGCTTCAATGCCACCCTCAGTTGGTCCTCCTTTAACTATCTTGGCCTTCCCATCTTCCGTAACCTTGTCTACAGTAGAGACTGGGCTCCTTTATTGGACAAATTTAAGGCAAAAATTCAGGCCTGGGGTTTCTCTTGGTTAAACCTTGCAGGCAAAACTGTCCTAATCAAATCAGTGCTCTGCAGTTTACCCATCTTTCAATTTTCTGTGCTCTTAGCACCCTCTGGAGTTATAAAAAAATTGGAAGCCTTTGTCCGTAGGTTTTTCTGGAAAGGGGGCAATCTCAATGATAAGAAAATGCCGCTGGTTAGCTGGGAGAAAATTGGCAAGCCTCTGATGGAAGGAGGCCTCAACTTCAAAGATTTTGGCTTGCAAAATATTGCCATGGGGGCCAAGCTCTTCTGGCGCCTCATAGCACCGCAACCAGGCTGGGCGCAAAAATCCATTTGGAGGAAATACCTCACAGGAAAAAGGATGAGATCTCTGGACTCTTCTCTTCCATTATCTGGCTCGCACCTGGTTAAACGCTGCCACAAGGCAGTCTCTCTTATCAAGGATCGAGCCTACTGGATACCGGGCAATGGAAAGGAAATAAGTATATGGGATGACAGCATAATGCTGCACCCCCCCATATCATCGCACAGATCCCTTCATTCTCTGCGACAGTGGCTTGATAGCGCTGGCTGCGTAAATTTATGGGATATTTCGTTGTGGGAAGAACGCTGTTGGCAGCGTTGGAACCTCCCCCCCGTGCCACCAAACTTAGCGCAGGACAGCCAAACGCTGTTAACTCTTCTCAATGGCAAAGCGCCTCTTCGTGCAGACAGAAAAGATACACGGGGATGGGGAGCCGCCCCTGGCAAATACACAGTCGCACAAGGTTACAAAAGTCTGCAGGAGCGTCCATATGTCGCCCCCGATCCAGCAGTTTGGAAGGGGCTGTGGAAATACAAATCGATGCCCAAGGTAGACATGTTTTGTTGTTTACTCTGTCACAGAGGCATCCTAACAGAGGATAAATTGAAGAAAAAATGCTTTCAAGGCCCATCGAGATGCCATTTGTGCTGCGAAAATGAAGAAAGTGCCCAGCACATCATCCTAGACTGCAAATTTGCAAAAGAACTCTGGCAGATCCTGCTGAGTTACTGGAAAACAGAGTTCTCTCTCCCTGCATACATTTCTGACATATTTGCTCACTGGCAGACATGCTACCCAGGAACTCTTCCAAAAAACGAGAATTTTAAAGCAGCATGGTGCACTTTGCCAAAATTCATATGCTGGCAAATCTGGTTGGAACGCAATAGAAGAGTGTTTAGAGATGAAAAATCAACTCCTCAGCGCATCTCCATCAAAGTTAAAAGCCTATGGAAAGAAAATTTGGGTGAGTACATGTCGGAAGCGAACTTATCTCAATCTGATCTAGATTGGGGTGGCTCGTTGGGCCTACACATCGCTGGGGAAGCAAGGCATCATAAGAACAAAAAAGAGTGGCAATTCAGAGGGAAGGAACAGGAATTATCAGATCTGCTCACCAAACAAGCCAGATATTGTTTATTTTTCGATGGGGCAGCGAAAGGCAACCCCGGTTGGGCGGGAGCAGGAGGAATTATAAAGAACAAAGAGGGCATAATTGTGACCAAGTACGCCTGGGGTCTTGGACATTCCACCAGCATTCAAGCTGAAGCCATGGCACTGCTACAGGGGCTTAAGCAAGCAAAGAAGATTAGCGCATCTGAATTAAGTGTTATTGGAGATTCCCAGTCAATCATTAAAATCCTAGTGGAGGTTTCTTCTCCGGCAGATCTTAGACTGGCAAGAGCAGTTTTAAGAATTAGAAACATGGTGAAGTCTTTTCGTACAGCAAGCTTCCTCCATGTACTACGAGAAAATAATAAAGATGCAGATCTGGAAGCCAATAGGGCAGTTTCCCTTCCGGAAGGCTCTCTTCTGGTAGATGAAACTGAGGAGTGGGATTCTATTCCATAATTATGAAATGTTTTTCTGCATCATTCTGCATCAGTTTGTGTGTGTATTTAAACTAGGAAAAATAACAAAGATTGACTCTTTAGTCTCGTGTAAGAATTGTAGATTCTCAAAACTTGGGGTCTACGAGAAGACCAGGGTAGAAAGACTACAGGCTAAGTCTACTTATTGTAACCTTTGAAGGCAGTTGCCCACTTCTTAATACAAACTCATATCCGTTCCTGTAAAAAAAAAAAAAAAATATTAAAAATTTTATTAATAATACTACTATAAATAGTATTACTAACATGAGTATTAATAGTATTATTAATAACATTAGTATTAGCATCATTAGTAATAATACTATTAACAATATTGATAATATTAAATATGTTATTAATAATAATGTCATAATATTAACAATTCTAATTTAATAATTTTTCCCTTTTTTGAAAAATGTTATTAACTTTTCTAACTTAAGGGGCTTAATTTCTCATTGCCTCGAAGAAGATCCCTAATGATGAAATTATTTGTAATATTGAATATGGCATTAGGACCTTCTTATAATGCTAAGGAGACTATTAGACACGATCACTCCATTATTCTCAGAAGGGTAAACCTCCCAAAAGAAACTTGAGCAAGATTGAGGTTCTTGCCCTTAAATACCCGAGGGACAACCCCAACATTGTCATCCTCCGTGTCGATGAAGGTGGGGCCATAGTTATTATGTGGATAAATCTAACTATGCTCAAGAAAATTTCGTACCATCTTTCCAATAGTGGTAGTTACATTAAGCTTAAAAATAATTCTTTAAATATATTTCTAAGGAGATTTCCCTGACCATTAAATCGTATCCCTCTCTTAGTCCTCTCTAGAAAGCTATTTGAGAGCAACCTAGGATTTATGGCCTCCCTAAAATTCATAAATTAGGGGCTCCCTTCGAGACCTATCATAACACAATAAGGCCCTCTTATCATCTTGCTAAATTCTTAGCCCAAAAGCTTAAACTCTTTCTCAGGGGTCTCACCGGACCCCTATGTTAAGGACTCCACCTCCTTCATCAAAGAATGGAATATTGGAACCTAGGGAATTATTAGTTAGCTTTGATTTTGTTTCATTATTTACAAAAAATCCCTCATCAAGGAGCCATTGATGTCATTAAGCTGATTCCTAATAATGACATTTCCAAGTTAGTTGGCTCCGCTCACTCGACCTTTCTTCGCCAAGGAGAGTTCTATGAGTATACTTGTGGTGTCGCTATAAGATCCCTACTCTCCCCTATTTTTGCTAACCTTTGGTGGAATATTTTGAATCAAAGGCCTTGGCCTCGCTCAATTTTGCCCTAGGAAGTGGAAGAGACTCATGGATGACACTTGTGTCATCATCCCATGGTCGGGAAAAGTTAGATCTCTTCTCGATCACCTAAATTTCACAAACTCCATCAAATTCACCATGGAGGTTGAGGTTGATGGTTCCCCTTCCTTTCTTGGATATCCTTCTCACTAGAATGGATGATGGTTCCATTTCCCACCAAGTTTTTGCAAGAAAACTCACACAAAACAATATCTTCATGTTGGTTCTCATCATTTTCTCCTCGCTCAAAAATTTGGTGTTTTGTGCACTCTTACTATCCATGCTCCCTAGAATTTCCGATCACAACCACCCGGAGCTCGAAAAATCCCATCTTCCGAGGTTTTTGAAAATAATGGGTATAGTAGATCTGTGGCCCAAGGCCTTTCAAAAGGCCTATAAAGGATTAAAGACAAATCTACTTGGGTAGACCTTGTTTCCAAGGTTCATCTCCTATTTATTTAGGGGACCACATACAAGATTGCTCATGTCCTCGAAGGAATAATGTATCCTCTTCTTTTCAAACCCCGTGTATTAGAAATTCTCTGGATATGTCAAGGACCCTATCGAACCAAGAGACATGAAGGGTGTTTACATAGTTCTTTGTTCATGTGGCTCACCCTATACAGGAAGCACGTAGACAGCTAGAAAGATAATCCAAAGAGCATGCCGCAAACATTAGGCACACTGATTCGCACATCGCCTCTCGCTTGAACATGTGGAGAAATTCAGTCACCATGTATGCATTGAAGAGTCCAAAGTCATTGCTGAAGTCGACTACTCCATGATAGGAAACTTAGGGAAGTCATCGAGATCGAGGCGACATGCTAAAAACTTTAATAGGGGTGATGGTTGGAAGTTGAGCAAGAGCCGGACTCCGCCCTGTGATTTTTCCCCTCTTGCTTATTTTTCCTGATCTTGGGTTTTTCTTTTTCCCTTCTTCTTCTTTATCTTGTATTTATTTATATTTTATTTCTTGTTATTTTCCTTTATATTATCCTTTGTTAATTTATTTTATATATTATATAATCACCTATATATCATATTAATAAATAATTAAAAAATTTCATAAAACTTTTTCCTTTTTATTATAATTCCTATTAATTTATAATTTATTAATCAATAATTTTTATTAAAAATATCTAATATCGCTTCCTATTAACTAATTAACTAATTCATTAACGGCTAGTTTTTAAAGTCCTAGTTTTTAACTACTAGTTTTCTAAGGCTAATACCAAGCAATGATGAATCCACACTGCTTATTCAATAATTAATAATTAAGAAATGATGCATCCGCACTAATTATTCAATAAGATCGATTGGCTTATTCATTAGTTGGTTAATAGGTCGCATAATGGTGCATCCACACTATTTATTCAATAAAATGACGGGCTTATTCATTAGTTGGTTCAAACTTCTACCAAATCCTAATGATGTGATTAATTGAAAAAAACATTTAACTATACTATATACCTTATTAAATTTTAATAATCAAAATTTATATTATTATTGTTATTATTAATTCATTTTTTTATTTTTTCAAAATAGTTTTCATACAAAAAATTAAAAATCATTTCTAATTTTAACATTGTGACAACATGAATGTATGGGAAACATCCTATCTACTTTTTATGTTAGAACCCTCCTAAAACCAAATTAATTTTCATTTCAAGTTTCTAACATGCCTTATCCTAGTCAGACAAAACAAATCGTCCTCAAACCCTAGATGTACAAAAAAAAACTGCTACAACTGTATATTTGATTAAAAATTATTTACTAAAAGTAAAAGCATTAATTGGTAGTGACAAAGAGAATGAGCATACAAAGAGTAGCTTCCAAAGAAAGTCCAATAACCATAAAATCCCGGGTACACCAACTAGACACCATATAGACCATAACCAAACTCCAAAGTGCAAAGCCAAACAAACTAAGAATGTTGCAAAGATTGAAATGTAAAAGCTACTCACAACTATCACAATTATCAGCCCATTGGGAATTCAAATACTACAAACGAAGCTCGATTCCTCTCCATCCTCTTGCAATTTTGACGTTAACCCCTATTGTGCCCGTACTACAAACGAAGTTTGATTCCTCTCTCGCCACTTCCCATTTCGACTTTGTCAATGAGGGTTGGGAATACTTTCATTGTATGATTTGAGATTATTGCATTACACCCACTAAGGAACACTATGCATGCATGGTTGCCCTTCTTAGTCGTGCCGGGACATTTAGATGAAGCACACAACTTTATTCGTAAGATGGCATTTCAACTCGGTGTTGGGGTGTGGGGAGATTTACTTAGTGCATGTCGTATTCATTGCAATATTGAGCTAGGTGAACAGTGGCAAAGAATTTTTGACTTAGAGCTCGAGAATGTTGGATGTTATGTACTATTATCAAACATTTATGCTAACAAGCAAATAGGACAAAGTGGCAAAAGCTAAGAACAGAATGAAAGACAAAGGTTTGAAAAAACACCAGGATGCAAACTTTGATTGAATTAAAATAATAAGATACACAAAATCCTCGGTCTATGAAATATCACATCCTCGATCGTAGAAAATTTATGCTATGTTGAGACCTTGGGCAAAACAAGATGAAGGAGTGTGATATATACCTATGACAACATTTTGTGCTACATGACGTAGAGGAGGAGAAAGAAAACATGCTCCTACTACCATAGCGAGAAGCCGGCAATTGCTTTGGGCTACCTAACACAAGACTTGGCACCCGTATCCGATCACTAAGAATCTCCGTGTGTGTGGTGATCACGCGTTGTGACAAAGTTCATCTCCGTGATTGTCAATCGTGAGATTGTTGTGAGGGGATGTAAATCGTTTCCATCATTTCAAGAACTTTAATATGTTCTCGTGGGGATTACCGGTAATACTAGTTTAAAAAGCACACGCATAAATTTTCATGATGCAAAGTTTTTGTGTACATTCCCTGGATCGGGCGCTAGTAATGGCTAGTGATCGCATCACAAAAATCTTCGTCTGCGGGGTGTCTAATGCAGTGCCTCAAAGTTCATCTTTGAGATTGTCGTCTATGAGATTATTGTGATGGATGTAAATCATCTCCATCATTTCAAGAATGGATTGTGTTCTTTGGCAGAGGATTAATGGGTCATTGCTAGTTTAGAAAAGCACAACACAAATATTCATAGATGCAATTGTTTTGCCCATATGCCTTGTAATGACAAACTAGTAATGGCTAGTAACCGATTCACAAAGAATCTCTAATCCGTGTGGTTATTGGCACGCTTACATGTAGTTCATCTCTAATATTGTCGCTTGCAAGATTGTTGGGAGTGATGTAAAGGTACAAGCTTAAGTGTTTATAGTAACAATTTTTTTGCACACTTGCCTGGGAAATTGCAAATCGTGATACGTATGTTTGCTTTAGATCCCGTTATTATTCGCCTTCAAAGAAGGCATATACCTTTGTCTCCTATTGATGAACCACGTATAATGTACTAGAAAACCAATGTTATTTCACATTCCTCTATATTTGTTAAGGCAATAGTGTATACCGTCTGTAACACCATACACTATTCTTCAAAACAACCGCACTTCCGTAAATGAATGTTATAAGATGCTGATGTTTTATGCATTACACCAACCTGAGTATAGTTTCAAAATTCGATGATACTGGAGGTTCCCGTGATTTAAATTCAACTCGTGTGGTACCTAAACTGCCTCTATGGTATGAATATTGTACAAATAACATATAGTTGAATTTACCATACTATATATGTGCCTATATAGTTTAATATAGCTGAGGTATGTCATAATGCATGGTCATCAAAACCTAAAAAATGCACTAATAAATCCAAAAATTAAGCTCAAAACCAAAATCACACACAAAACCTATAAACACCCTCAAAATTTGCCGTCTGGCATCGTATTCGCTTTCTATTCTCTGCATTTATGAGACTATAATCCACCATTCCATGTAGTAACACCTATGTTTCTTTGTTTACATTCTCGGGTTGCATTTCCGCCGGGACCGCACGCCTTTGTTTTTGGTTACTTAAATTTTGGACATTCTCCGGGGCTACATTTTGGCGGCTCAACAAGTATGCTTTTCTGCTCTTTATTATCTTCATTTTGTATTTGGTGTTTAGTTCATCAAAAGTTAATTGTTGGAGTTTGGTCATCCTATTTTCACCTCGGTTCAAATGATCCCCGCTTCATTCGTTATTATGATGCATTATCTTTCAAATGTTGTCGTTGGAAGCTAAAGCTAGAGGCTACCTAAGCATTTTTTAAATTATTGCCATGTTGGATGTGGTGCACCTACGTAGGTGAGGAAACAACCACAACCACAAAAATGCAAATCTTCTTCAAACAAGAACATAAAGCTTATAAATTCAAGAAAACACAACTTTAAAGGCACAAGCAAATGATGGGAAAACTCAAATTTTCACATCCAAGACTTCTATTAAACTCGTTAATTATGAATTCACATGTGTATCCCACAATGGATCTCACCTATTATGAAACTTACAACGCCAAATATTCATTCTTTTTCAAATGCTAAATTGGGAGAGCCCCATACCCAAGTCTCAAGTAACACACAATACCTTAAAGAAAAAATCTAAAAACAACGATATTCCACCTGTGGTTCTTTATTTTGTCGGTCATCGGTTTTCCTCGCTTCTCTTGATGATTATATTTGTCAGATTACAATCTTCTCGATGGAATAATATTTGCATTCTCCCCGTGGATCTCTGGCCATATTCCTTCAACATTACCTACAAGTTTGTTGTCCTAGATTCCAATACAATTCTACCCCCTTGGAATACACATTGTTAAAAAATCATGATCCCTACCTAAGTTTGCAATTTTTAAGGATCTAGCATGTTACCATTGTTTTTCGGGAAGCACAAACGCCATGCGCATTTTTGGCTCCCAAACATTCTCATTATGGCACATCGACAAAATGTACAATGTCATACAATCCTCTCATATCATGTAGTCCGGACTCGACATCCAAGAAAAGGTGCCACAAAGGTCCAAGGCAAAGGAAACGATTCCAAGTCTCCAAATTTCTGGATGGCACTAATCGAATCTTCAAAGATTTTCAAGACTATGTTTTATCCTAACAATGGTCCAAGACCAAGGGGGGAATATTTCACAAATTTGAAAACAACAACTTTGGTGGAGAACTCTCACCTCTCTATTTGCCAAATCTATCTTTTCGTAATGAAGAAGAAACTGTACAGCAATATATAATACAATTTTTTTTCTAAATATCATGCATCGGTCAATTATAAAGAGAAGGATGTCGAAGTCCAAAACACATTAGCATTTGGCTCTGATCAATTATCTTGGAGTATGTGACAAATATTAAACTCATAAATTCACAAAAAGTTATTTTCAAATACTGCGGGACTTTAGTTAGCAAGAAACAAAACAACAAAAAGGACATATAAAATGTCAAGCGATAAGAAACTTACAGCATCATCATAAGAGCCGAAAACAGGGACTTTGTTCATCTGCACTATTATAACCTTCTCCATCTCCATGTGACCTCGGTGATGAAGGGTGTGAACCAGTAGGTGAAGACCTTGATACCATGGTGGCCCATGAATTTCTTCTAGAAGACCCACTTCGTTGTGTGCTTGACACACATGACCCAACTCTTCTGGCGGTTGAACTGGCCATAGGTTTTGATGGAGGAAGTGGAGAGAGAGGAGGGCATGAATAGCCCATATTCGACAAGCCTACTACACCGACACCGAACTGATTATGGCTATTATCTTATTCTATGACAGGTTTCTCTGAAGTATCATACACACCCAATTCCACACTAGCCAACTCCGGTTTAAAACCCGAATTCGCAACGTTACTGTCAATTGAGGCGGTAATTACAGACAAATCAACACTAATCTGTTCTTGTTCCAGCATGCCAATAGCACTATTAGTCCTATCTGCTGTCAGATGAAGCGAATTCAATAGGAATGCAATGTGCCCATCTTCTAGAGAATCAGTTTCACATGCTCTAACTTCCTTAGGGGCATCATCAAGTTCACAGGATTTGGTATCTGCATTTTTGTTAGTTTCAGGAGTCTCTTGATCAATTCCAGGTTCATTAAGATCCTCGTAATTTTGTTCTTCTTCTTCAAAGGAAGAGGAGAGAGAGACCTTAGATGCTATGGATTCGGTAGGTGGCAGAAAAAGTGGCACTGCAGAAGATGAAGAAGTAGCCGCAACCGCTGATGTTGCTGCATGTGAACAACCCTGCGAAGGATTCGATGATGAACCACTGCTGCCCCGCTGCACCAGAATTCGAGTCATTTTGTGAAAAATATAAGAAGTCCTGCAAAAATGATACCACAAACAGTTCGGCCATCGCCACCGCACAGCTGAACCACACCGCCACACTCCCCAGGAGCCACTAGTTTCAGATACCACTAGAAGGCGTAAACCTTTTATTTCTCGTCCTTACTTTAGGCGCATTGATGCCAATGCCGCGCCTTATGAGTTTATCTTCGTAACCCTGCAAGCACAAAATTCCAGAGTTCTAATTTTCCAAAAAAATTCAATGCCCAATTCAAAATAAGTGTTTATCCACATTTATATATAGCCAATTAAAAATAAGTAATGGTAAAATAAGCATATTATAATGAATTTAATGAGTATATGTAAAATTTCACAACCAAAAACCCTTACAGTTGATACGAGAGTTCAAAAGATTTGCCAAGGTTTCTGCTAAAGATTTTCCTTACCTGCAAGTCTTGTACTTCTCTATGGCACGTCACTGCTTCACTTCTCCGCATCCCCCTTACCAGCAGTCTCATAGAGACCAGACCCTCCTCTATTTCAAACTCACCCGATTTAATATTAATTCAACCGTCGCTTTTTAGATCCGCAATCTGTAAAATACCCGCAAGAGCCAAGATGATTATTTATCTGAAATCAACCCCAGATAGCAAGATACCGCCCAAACCCTACTATTGAATAACCCTAGGGTTATAAGCTCTATTAATTGTTCTTATTTAATTCTTTCCCTTAAAATTATACAATAAGGCAATGAATTTACGAATTTTTGAAACCCCAGAATCTACTTAGAGAAGCGACTGCAAGCAGGTCGCGAAAAAATATTATGATATTAACGAAATGGATGGCATGGGGTGGCGCGACGAATAGAAGATTATTCATATGACAAAAGTTAGAGGTGCTTTCAAGGGAATTGGGAGACACTTCTACGGGGTTTTTAATTTGAGGGGATAAATTAGCCTTTGCAAAAGTTAATGAATTACGAGAGAAAAAACGAAAGAAATGTCGGAAGCGAGAAGAAGTGCGAAGCCATTGCTACTAGAAGCTGAAATGGTAAAGTTATATATACACACGAAAAAGAAATGCCCCTTGCTTTATGCTTTCGCCTTTGTGCACCAGTAACCAGGTTCTTGTCCTGATGACAAAAAAGACGACCATAGACGATAGGTTCTTCGGTACCTTTTCGAGAAACTAAGCATCCATAGAAAATATAGAGTTCACGGAAAAAAACGAGTAGGAGTATATATATATATAAGACACCCCCCCTTCTATTCGAGCGCTTATTCTCTGCGGCCATTGTTGGCTTTAGATGCGAGAGCGGCCCCTCTGAAAGTTCAGTTCCTCCATTAAACACACTCGGAACACGGAAACACATTAGGAGGAGAAAATAAACATTCTATGCACGAGATAGAATAGCCATGAAACCCTCGGTAAGGAAATAAGCTCAAATCAACATAAAAATCAAACAAATTGCGATAGGGAATGCGTCGAGGTGACCGAAAATAACAAGTGTCATTTTTAAACGACGAATACGTGTCCTTTGCAAAATGAATGTGTTGACGAAAAAAACTTGATCTCTTTCAAAGAAGGCCTATCGGCCTAATAATATATATATATATATATATATATATATATATAAATAATATATATATGTATATGTATATGGGAAAAGAATTAAAATTTATATTAATATTATATAATTTAATATGAGGAATATGAGAAGATGTGTAATTATGTCATTTTTCTAATAGAATAATAAAAAAAATTAAAAAAAAAATAATATCCACTCAAAACAAAAATGAAAATAATCATATAGATAAAAAAAATACAATATAATTCAACATAAAGAATCCAAAATCGTATTCCAAATTTTTTAAATATTTTTTTCAATTAAAAATTTGTAAAATGAATCTTTAAAAAGAAAAGCCATATTTAATATATTAAAATCTTCAATGACATAAATATTTCCACAACAAAGTGGAATATTTTAAAATATTAATTTGATATAGTTTTATTATAAACTTTGTTATCATGCCATGTGAAAAATATCATTAAATCTAATATTAATATTAAAATATTAAAAATATTATTAAATCTAATATTAATATTAATATATTATAATATTAATATTATTAGATTTAATAACTTTGGATCAATAATTGAGGAAAGGTTTGCATCTCAAGGGATCTGATCCCTTTCGGCACATGATAGATCTAGAGTTAGATGGATCTAGGCTGGTCTATATTGAACTGTGCTATAAACTCTTTGTTGTGTTAATCTAATTGTCAGATACATACATTTGTGCTAAATTCGTGGCACATTCTTCACTTTGTGCTTAGTTAGAGTTAATTTCTACACGATTCATATAATTGCTTACGCTCATATAATTTTTAGATGGCTCACTTGGAAAGACAAGATCTTTACTTGGGAAAATTTGTGCAAGAGAGGATATATTGGTCCTAGTCGGTGCTATCTTTGTAGGGATGCTCTGGAAAATGTTCTCCATCATTTCTTACAATGCCCTTTCGCCATTGCTATATGGTGCCGTGTTCTATAGAGATGAATTTAAAACAAGGATGACATTTTAGCTCATTGGAGGTATGCTTCAAGTGGTGGATGTGTTGGTGAAATGCACATCCGTCTCTTCCTTACCTTATTATTTGGGATATTTGGAGGGGAAGGAATGCTTTGATATTTGAGGAACACCATTTCAATATAAGGTACATTAGTGAAAAAAATTGTGCTCATTATGGAGAATATTCCCAAATGTTATACAGGTTAAAACCACCCATATTTTTGGACTCTTCTCAATACGTTGTGTTTTCGGTTGGTTATTTTGATGGAGCTACTCAACAAGGTTGTTTCAGATGTGGTGTTGTTATTAAGGTGACTCAATATATCCAGATTAATTTATTTTAGAATAGTGGTTGTGGAACACACACTAGGGATGAAATACTTGTCCTGTGGGGACTGCTATACTCTGCTAGGAGGCTAAAAATGGAAGAGATTTCAATATTTGGCGATTCTCAGATCATTATTGAATGGATCAAAGGACAAGTTTCTCTTTCCTCTCTCGCTATGATAAGATGGTTGTGTCAGATCGATGATTGAAGGTCTTCATTTCATAGCATAACTTTTGCGCATGTGTACATGGAACTCAACATAGTGGCTGATGCACTATCTAAAAAGGGTCTTACATCGGTCCCTGGGTGCTTTTACTACAACATCTATTGCTATGGTGTGTTGTAGGTTGGTTGATATTTCCCAACAGTGTGAATTTTTCCTATCTTTTGGATGGATGTGTGTTGGTACAATATTATTGGATTGATTATGAACAATCTACAACTTAATAAAAAAATCTTTAAATTGCAGGCGTGTGTACGTTACTTCCGATTATACTTTTAATTTAGAATATTAAGAATATAGGGGATGAACCTTGTGAAATTGGTGATGTATACGGTAGATAGATATTAGATATCTGTGGGATGTTTTTTTATGCTAATCTAGACTTGATGAAGTTTCTTTGTGACCTTTTGAGCTATGTATTGGTTACCATATTTTTAA
The DNA here is from genome assembly GCA_034641835.2 of Pinus albicaulis. NCBI lineage: Eukaryota > Viridiplantae > Streptophyta > Pinopsida > Pinales > Pinaceae > Pinus > Pinus albicaulis. The sequence goes on along the minus strand of CM076570.1, from coordinate 193,777,123 downwards.
TATGAGACCTGCATTTTTTCTTCCCTGAAAAAGGTATTGCAACATGTGTTATATTATATATTTTTCACTCAACATATGGATTCAAAACTATGACATTGTTACATCTTGTTATATACATTCATATTAGTTGAAATATTCATTCCAACATATGGATTCAACAACATGTTGTTGTTACATCTTATTACACATTCATATTTTTTAAAATATTCATTACACATTAAATTAACAATTATTTATTTAAAAATTATAAGTTTGAAACGAGAAGGATAGAATTTGTATATGTTGATAGATTAGTATTTGTCTATTGTTATAAGAGTAAGGGGTAGGCATCCTCTTGGAGTGAGACTTAGTATCTCCAAATACCTAAGACCTTTCCAAGTCACAAGTTATTGCTAGTATTAAATTGCGGGTTAATAGTACTAGTACCACACATTTTAAATTCTTAAAAACATTTAGCTATTTAATTATGATTTTTATAATAAATAGTTATTATTATTTATAATAATTATAATTATTAATTATTGTTATTATTAATAATAACAGTAATAATAATTAATAATTGAATAAGTATTAATTATTATTATTATTATTTATGGTAGTATTAATTTTATAATATTTAAATATTAACGAGATTCATAATTAGTATGTATATCTAGGAATTAATATTCATCACAAGCTTAATTGCATTATAGCATTGAGAAAACGATAAATGGTGGATGAAAGCTTTTTAATGACTTGAAAGCTATTGTAAGTCACTTTATCTTTGGATATGGGAATAAAAAGGAAATTCCCCTTTAAGACTCTCATCAATTTTGTTATTTCATATTGATGTGAGGTTAGGGGTTGCAGTGTCTTCAGATAGTCATGAAGGAAGATAGAAAAATTACAAAAACATTTTATAATCTACAATCTCAAGATTAAAGGAAATATTCCTTATTCTATTCTCCTTATTGAAGTAAGCTTTTCCCCCATTGAAAACATGTGACTACCTATCTTATGTATAAGAAGTTAAAAAACATAGAAGCTAAAAGGTTTCGTAAAATTTCTTCTAACTCTAGAAAAAAACCCACACATTTGGATCAAGTGGGGATGGCATAAGTGTTGGGTGTGTGTTATTTTCTTTCCACGACTAGTCACACATGTGGGGGGGAGGGCGGTAACCCCCCTTGTCTTTTGTGTCAGATGCAGCAGGGGGGGGTATCCCCCCTACATGGGGCCAGTGGTAGCACGATAATTTTTTTTTTTTTACCCTATATTAGGTGGGTAGGCCTACCTATGGTTTAGTGCATGGGTTTTGCACATGGTTTTGGGCATGATGGTTTTTTGCCCATGGTATTTTGTAGATCCGGTCAAGGAACTACAATTATGTACTAATCCAGGGTTAATGGGTTGGTGTAATGCCCCACTTGATCCTATAAAGAAAATTTTGATTAGTGTTTAATTAATCTATAAATAATGACTTATAATCTTTGAGTAATATCTACACTTGTGAATTTGTAATTTTATTTTATTTTTAGTGATATGAATTTTAATATTTGTTATTTCATTTCTAATAGATCTTCTAGATAAGACATGGTCTTCTCTCATTTATTTTAAAATCAAATATCTAGATTTTGTACACCCAATATGTCTTCTCAAATCAACTTTTAGATAATGTATGGTCTTCTCTCATTTATTTCTAAATCAAATATCTAGATTTTTTATACCCAATATGTCTTCTCAAATCAAATTTTAGATAAGGTATGGTCTTCTCTCATTTATTTCTAAATCAAATATCTAGATTTTGTATACCCAATATGTCTTCTCAGTTATACATTTAGATAAGGTATGGTTTTCTACCAATTATTTTTGAATAAAATATCTATATTCGTATATACTTTTGGATAAGATATGGTAAGAAAGTCAAGGTTAATAAATTAAAAGGATGAGGTGATAATTATGGAATTAATGGTAAGTAGTTTAGGTGGATGAGAGGAAGAGACATAAAAGGGAAGGAGGATGAGAAGAGAGAGGGAGGATCCTTGGTCTTTGTTTGGCATTGGAGGAGAAATGTGGAGAAAGAGAAGGGAGAGAATGGAGAGAGAATGAGAGGAATCAAATTTAGATCTATTGAAGAGTGTTGATTCTAACTTGGAGACACTACAACTAGTTGGACTTGGGATCGGAAGGCTAGGGAGCTTATGGAGGTTCCCTGGGCTAGGAAATCATTCATAGTTGGCTCGGAGGTAAATCCATTTAGGTAGCCCAATAAGAGTGTATCAACAGAATCAGGAACATCTTAACCCAGCTATTGATACATGTATTCTTCGATTTTTTATTACTTATTCAAATTGTTGCAATGAAATTTCTTACTTGTTTAATATGTTGCAAATGAATTTTACTTGTATGTTATCATCAAATAAATGTTGAGCTAGAAATAAACCATTTTCCTTCTTATGGTGTTTAATTAAAATGATAATTATAGGTTTAATTAAACGATCTAGGATTTAGATCCTCACATATAATATCAGAGCCATGTTTCAAACACTAATAAGCCTTATAAGTGACCAACATGCAACTGTAATTAATTTTTTTTTGCTTCGATAAATTAAACAACTGTGTAATTTGTACACATATCGAGTCTACATATTTAGAGCAACTTCTTACATATTACCCTATGTATATATACATATATTTTCACCATAAGCACAACCTGCACTTGCCGTGGAGATCGAGGTTCGAAACAACATTCTTTTATTTCTTCCACTCCAAGATTGAAGTGGGTCTTTCTTGTCAGTTTCGAATTGGCATGGGAATTCCATTATACCAAATGAGATGAGAGAGTGAAGTGTCCCAAGTTCGTGAGTTAAGCTAGTGAGTGAAATCGTTAGCTAGGGAGATAAAGAGTGAATCATTAAAGCAACTAGGATATGTTTCGTTAGAAGGATTGTCATGCATTACATATGATATTTCACTTATATTTTCCATTTCTTTCAGTCATGTATAGTATTTGTATTTGTAAGGACATGAAATTTACTGCATATTGCATACTTTGCCATCCATTTCTATGGTAATCACCAAGGCTTGGGCGAAGGCATTTGTCTGCATTCAAATTTGCAAGTGTATCAGTTCACTAATCATTGATGATATATTAATGATGGGCCAAAAAAAATAAAAATAATCAAAGAGTGATCATCGTCTTCTTTGAAACAACTTTTGCAATCGGTAGTAAAATATATGGGAATTCCACAGGATTTGGAAACCCCCATGCACGGGAAATTTTTTAATTGCATAATATTCTCAGTGACACATTATAACATTTCTCCCAAGGGCGGGTTTTGCGACATCCAATACAGTTGAGCAGCAACACAGGGACAGGGCTGCAATGAGAAGACTACTGTGTCGCCGCAGCTGCTCCAAGAGGCCCATCAAGATATTAAAAATACAACACAAACATTGTGAGGTATGTTGAAACCCAGTATAGATTAATTTGTGCTTCCTACATAATATTGTAGTAATAGAAGCTATAGTCGAGCTTCAATGAAGATCGTCAAAGAACATAAGTGATAGGGTAACGTGGAAGTCACAAGTCACGTGAAATTTAACAAAATAAAATTTAATCAATTAAAGTTACATATTCAAAAATAAAGAAATAAAATAAATTTACCATTCACAAAATAAGTGATTAAAAACAAATTTTCTACTAAATCTTGATTAAAAGATCACCTCTAGCGAGTACCAACTATCCTAATCCATTGTTGTACTCTTCATCGACAGTAGAGCTGCCAAAAAATATTGAAGGACCATGATCCAACATGATCTTCAGAGTATGATCTTTATCTCAAAACTTTTGTGATTCCTACATGTAATTATCGTAGCGATGATATATAAAAAAAACTACATCGCCTTTGGTGCCTCCAGAAATGTAAAAATATGGCGTATACGCCGAAGTGGCATACATTGATAACATTAGTTAGGTCAATCTCAGTAAAAGAATTTGTTAAAGTCAATCTTAGTAAAATAAAAATTACTATGGCATACATTATAGCATTAGTTGGGTCCATCTCAGTAAAATAATTTGTTAAAGTCAACCTTAGTAAAATAAAAATTACTATGTTTTAGCTGGAAATTTGCTCACAATGATAAAACATTCAAATAATGTTCACCTCTCACTTTTATTTCCTTTAGCTTTGGAGTATATATATATATATATATATGCTTATTTATTTATTTCAGTCAAAAGTGATTCAAGACTTATTCATAAATAAAATTTCCTCTAAATTTCCTTAAATATATATTTTTATTTCTCTTAAATATTAATCAATTTAAAATTTAAATAAAAATAATATATTAATATAATTATTTTAATTATATTAGAGTAAAAAGAAAAATGATTTTCGAATATAGAAAATAAATCTAAACTAATATAAAATAATGATTAAAAATAACTAAAATAATATATTACAATCTTCTTATCGAAGTATAAAATAACCCTCATCATATTGAGTAGCAACATTGAAACAATTGGATGGCAGATCATGTATTTTCATATGATTATGCTGGAAACATAAATGGCCAGATGGTTCAAGGTGTGGAATTGCCTTACGTTTAGACAATAACTTTTCTCTTTTATTTATTTATAGTAAATTAGATAAATTTAATTGAAAGATTGGAGAAAGTCAAACTATATTTATTTAAATTTGAAATTGCATATAACATTTTAACCTTGATTGAATTTTCGTTTAATAAGTCATGATTTAAGGGTTTTTACATGAGAATATGAATTTTATAATTTTTTTTTTTTTTTTTCTTTTGTGATCCTTATCCAATTATAATATAAATTTATGATAATATGAGAAGATTATTTGTGAAACCATATTGCAATAATATAAAATTGTTAATAAACATATATATCATCTAGAAAAATTTATTTAGAATATATATATATATATATATATATGTATATGTATATATATATATATATATATATATATATATATATATAACTGAACATATTAATTTTACAAAAGTCATTTAACACTAAAAAAAAAATAAGAGAGGGGTTTGCAAAAGGTATTGATAGCCAATTTTACCAAAATCATTTAATACTAAAAAATAGAGACGAGTTTGCAAAAGGTATTGATAGCGCATGATATTGGCCCTGTGGTTTTGTAGCAAAGACTATTTACAAGTTAATAATATCTATAATAAAATAGTGGTGAATATCCATAGTTCACCATCTTAGTATATTGTATACTTATTGTAAGTATTGAGTTTTAATTTGAAAAATGTTATAAAATTAAATTAAATGAAAATATACAAAATATACATTATGTTTTATTTTTATTTTGAAATGAGTTATGGTTTTGGTTATGTGGTATTGATATGCCATGATATTAGCCCATGGTATTGTAAGGAAGTTTATCTATAAGTCAATAATATCCATGGTAAAATGAGGTGAATATTCATATTAAATTTTTATGTGCTATTAATTCAATTTAAATATGGTTAGGGATTATTATTTTAATTTATAAAGTAAAATGGATATTCATCTATAACTACTATTTATATATATTATGATTTTCTTTCATCTAAAAAGAAAAGTATTCAAACAAATTCTCTCGGCCTAATAAGTACACCACCTACAAAAAAAAAAGCATGCCACTCGAGATAATACCTAATGCATAGAAGTAACTAATAATTTTTTTATATATTCCATACGAAAAACACATTTATAAGAAAAATAAAGAAAAAAGGGCCTATCTTCTAAACCTTTAAGATCCAAGCTCCATTGCACTGCACAAAACATAATTATCTTTTATTAGATTTTACTTGTCTTAAACTACATATGTTTTTAAAAGAGAAATCCAGTGTGCTAATACATTAAAGTAGTCAAAGGTGAACAACAATTGATTGATATGTTAGAACCACTTTTAAAACAATTTACAATATTTTTATCCTCAAACATGTAGCACTAGCCATTCTATATACATCAATTCGATAGAAATATCTAACAATAATGACAATATTGAGTTGATTGATACCGTGAGGCGCATACTTTGAAAACACAAACATACTTAAAATAACTATCTAGCATTGTTGATGGGATTTCAAAAGGACACCTAGTTATAGTAATGTGATTAAAAATGATAATTTAGCGTTTATGTGAATTCTCAAAATATATAATATGGATTTACGATGATTGTTTACGCATATCAAAAGGTATTTGAGAATGACTAGTGGTGCATCGCAACACTTGCTTAGCCAGTGATGGGAGAGGATTTACTAGATCCATAAGGATCTTCCTAGTATTAGTAACACACATTTACAATCATATTAAAAGGAAAACTTACACCTATCATTTCGAAAAACATGCGTGAGCCGAGAAGTAATTTGACAAGGTCCTAAGTTATGCTAATAAGTCTTGTGTGTCATATAGATATTTGGACTATTCAAAATGGTGAGGACGCGAGGAAATAGAGGTCAAGGAGGGTCATCACTAGGACCTCCTACAGATAACCCATTTCCATCGGCAGATTTGGCTCTTATCTTACACTCCTTGGATGAAATTAACGAGACTTTAAGAGGGCGCCAAACAACTGAGGTGGAAGTGGAGCACCCTCCATCAGGGTTGGGAAATGTCGAGGGATCAATAGACTCTGATAGAGGACCTTCAATTGAGGAGATTACTAGGCAGCTCCAAAATATTGAGCTCCCGAAGTTCGCTGGAGGTCGTAAAAATGAACGAGAAGAAGCCTGGTTAGAGGGATTGAGAAGGTGCTTCACACTAAGAGATTATACTTCTAATTCAAAAGCTAAAATATCGATTTTCCAACTTAGAGATAGTGCCCTGAACTGGTCAGGTAGCTTAGAGCGTCAACTACACCTCACTCTCGACACAGTTACCTGGGAGTTATTTGAGGAGAGATTCATGAAAAATTACCTACTAGCATACTATGAAGAACAATAGTTAGGAGCCTTCCATGATTTGGTATAAGGAAACTGCACAGTAGATGAATATGAGATTAGATTCTTGGAATTGGTCAAGTATGCATCCTACATGGACACTGATCAACACCAATCATATCGTTTCATTTATGGATTGAACCCTAAGATTAGGAAAATGGCGCGAATGTGGAAGCCATCCTCAGTTGCAGAAGCTGTTGAACATGCATGTTATGTTGAAGAAAACTTAGACTTAAAAGGTGGAAACAAAACCATTTTTCCACAACAACCAAGGTTTATGGGGAAGGCCCCTCATACCTTCTCCAGGGGAGTAATTTTGAGGCCACTACCATATGGAAACAGGGTTGTGCCCAAAATGCTGACAATGGGGATTTCAATGGTTTCTAGTGCAGCTTCACCACCAACTTCGAGGACTCATGAAAATAAGGTTCAAACGAGAGGAACCACAAGCAAGGGTAGGAGTCTCAGGGGAAGGATCTCTTTCCAAATAACTCCACAACATTCTGTTTAGAGTCTACCTTGCATGAATTTTTGGGGATGTGGGGGAACTCATTACCAGCGTGTTTGTCCTGAGTTACAAATAGGTAAAAGCCATAGAGAATGAAAAACACCAATGGGGGAAGCAAGCAATGACCATTGAATCTATGCAATAGTTGATAACTAACAAGTTGAACACTAGTCTGCTGTGGTAAAAACCGCAGGTATGATAAACAATGTAAAAGTTAAAATTTTGTTTGATTATGGTGCTACAAATAGTTTCATTTCACTAGTTGCATTATAAAAATGTGGGTTGGTAGCCTATGAGCATGATGATGTTAAACAAGTCGAAATGGCTTATGGGACAAAACAAGCAGTAGGACCTAGTGTTGACCAATGTCGAGTGAACCTAGGGGTGTGTACACCTAAGTTGAAGGCATACATCACAACACTGGGGACGTATGATGTAATCATCATAATGGACTGGCTAGAAGCTCATCAAGCTCTGGTAGACTATTTAAAAAAGAAGGTGATTTGTTTAGATGATGAAGGTAGGTCAATTGAGATTTGTGGTATCAAGAGAGGAGTGTCCCTACGATTCCTATCCACGATGAAGGGAAAACGTTGTCTCCGACAAGGTTGTAAACTATATGTGGATGAGGCTGTAAGTGACCAAAAAGGACCCTCCCTAGATCAGTACCTAGTTTTGTCAGAATTTGAGAATGTTTTCCCTAAGGAATTGCCTAGATTACCACTTGTGAAGGAGATACATTTCATAATCGACCTAAAACCTAGTGCAGAACCAATCTCCAAGACACCTTACAGGATGACAGCCCTAGAACTTTGTGAGTTGTAGATGTAGCTTAAAGAGGTTTTAGAGTTAGGATTTATTAGACCTAGTATTTCACCTTGGGGTGCATCAGTGATATTTGTTAAGAAGAAGGATGGTTCCTTAAGGCTATGCATAGATTATATGGACTTGAATCAAGCCACAATAAATAATAGGTACCAAATACCTAGAATAGATGACCTATTTGCCGAAATGAAGGGAGCAATAGTTTTCCCAAAGATCAATCTAAGATCTGGATACCACCAATTGAGGATTAAGGTAGGTGACATCCCAAAAACTGCATTTCAAACTTGGTTTAGGCACTACGAGTTCATAGTTGTACCATTTGGTTTGACCAATGCATCATCAATATTCATGAGTCTCATGAATGGTGTGTTTAGGAAATATTTGGACCAGTTTTTGAAAGTATTTCTGGACGATATTACGGTGTATTCCAAGAATGAAAAGGAGCATGAAGAGCACCTAAGGGTTGTGCTAACCTGCTTAATGGAAAATAAATTGTATGGAAAATTTTTAAAATGTTCCTTCTTTCAAAAGAAAATTCATAATCTTGGGCACATCATTTTGGGAGAAGGGATTTCATTTGACCCAGATAAATTAAAGGCCATAATGGATTGGCCAGTGCTGAAAAATTCTCATGGGGTGCGTAGCTTCATGGGGCTAGCTGGTTATTATCGCAGATTTGTGGAAGGGTTTTCAAAGATTACAAAACCCATCACCCCATTACAACAAAAAGGGGTTAGGTATGAATGGACCTATGAATGTGACACTACATTCACCAAACTAAAGAGGTTACTAACTAGTGCACCAATCCTTTGAGTGTCTGACATGGAAAAGGACTTCATTATCTGCATAGATGCTTCAAAGGAAGGATTGGGAGCAGTGTTGATGCAAAAAGGCGGAGTAATAGCTTACACATCAAGAAATTTGAAGAAACATGAAGAATTGTATGCTACCCATGATTTAGAATTAACAACAATGATGTTAGCTTTAAAAATCTGGAGACATTACCTCGTTGGGAGAAGATTTGAGTTAAGAACTGATCATCAGAGCTTGAAGTACCTCTTCACTCAGAGAGATTTGAATGCTAGGAAAAGGCAGCGGAGTGAATTCATGAGTGAGTATGATTTTGGGATCTCATACATTAAGGGAAAGGAGAATGTGGTGGCTGATGCACTAAGCAGGAGACCACAAACCTTCTCTTTAATACCCTTGAGGGTAATTTGAGGGAATGTGTGTTGGAAAAAACCCTTTGAAGATAATTAGTATCTGAAGGTTATATCAGCACTCCAGAGTGGGAAGCAGATAGAACCAAAGTTTGAGGGTTATGTACTTGAACCAGATTGACTATTTAGATTTCAAGAAAGAATGTACATCCCTAAGGAAGGGAGTATAAGAAGAAACATCCTTGAAGAGTCACATAGAGCACTCTATTATGCACATCTTGGAGTGAAGAAGATGTATGCTGACATGAATAAAATCTTCTTTTGGGAAGGCATGAAGCATGACATAGCCGAGTTTGTTGCCAAATGTATTGAATGTCAACGAGTGAAGGCTAATCATCACCATCCAGCTGGACTCCTACATCCACATGACATCCCTATGTCTAAATGGGAGGTAATTTCTATGGATTTTGTTGTGGGTTTTCCACTCACTTCATAGAGGCATAATGCTATATTGGTTGTACTTGTTAAATTGACCAAAAGTGCCCATTTCATTCTAGTGAGAGACACTTATGATGTTACTGATGTGGCACGAGGTTTTATAAGTGAAGTTATTCGACTACACAGGTTACCCACAATGATCATTTCCGATATAGACTCTCGCTTTACATCTATATTTTGGACAAGTTTGCATTCAAAATTGGGGACTAATTTGAACCTAAGCATTGCATCTCATCCAGAACTAGATGGGTATAATAAAAGAGTAAATCAAGTTATGGAAGACATGCTCAGAATGTATGTCATGGATAATCAGACTCAGTGGGAAAGGTACTTACCATTGGTAGAGTTTTCCTATAATAATAGTTACCATAGTTCCATTGGGATGCCTCCTTATGAAGCTCTATATGGGAGGCCATGCAGGATTCCATTGAGTTAGGAATAGTTAGAGGACCAAGTAATAGTTGGGCCAGAGTTGGTACAAGAAATGGGGGAACATATAAGACAAATTTGGGAAAGGTTAAAGGAAGTACAAGATAGACAGAAGAGTTATGCCGATGCACACAGGACTAATCATAGTTATGAGGTAGGAGACCAAGTTTTTATTCGTATTTGACCCAACAAAAGCACCATACGGTTTGGGAAAGGGATAAAGTTGTGACCTCGGTTTATAGCACCTTTTAGAATAAAGGAGAAGATTGGACCAGTTTCTTATCATCTTGTACTACCACCCTATTTTCATAACAATCATGATGTTTTTCATGTATCTATTCTACGAAATTATGTTTCTGATGAATCTCACAAACTATATTGGAGGGAATTGCATGTCTCGGACGTGGGAACTATAATGGTCGAACCATTATGCATATTGGACCGTAGGGTTTGACATCTCAGACGTCGCATGGTGGACCAAGTTAAGGTCCAATGGGACAAGTATAGCCCAGGATTTGCTACTTGGGAGAATGTAGAGACTATACATCGTGACTATGCCTCACTTTTCAAGCATTTGTGATGCCCATTTTGACTTAGATAGCTACCTATGCTAAGACTCTATTTTTATTTCCATGTTATTTTATTTATGAACTTTATGTAATATTGTTGTATTTTAGTTGGACAGATGAAACTACTTATATAAATCATTAGATATATTAGGTATTTTTGATTAAAATATTTGATGTACGCTTTACTTGATGTATGACTTACTTAGTTATGATTTATCTAGTATATGACTTCCAAGCGTTATTGTTGTTTCATGTATGGCTTAAGGGGATATGATTTATCTAATTAATGACTTATCAAATCTGTCATTTATCTAATGTAAGATTTATTTCTAGTATGTTTTTATGAAGTGCAGAATTGAGACATGGATGTTGGACTTAATAACATGAGGATTAAGATAACTTATGTATATATGTTTCTGTTGTTATGTATATGCATGAATAAGAACTAACATATAGATTGGAAAGAACTATATGATAACCAAGATCTACACTTCCGATGGGAAATGTTGAAATATACGACGAGGAATGGTATGATGTACATTATTCTATTATATTTTGTATGTACTTGATATTCACTATTATGACACAGGTAAAGTGTAAATGATACAGGTGGCAAGACTACCTGACTAGATTATTCGATGAAAAGTATCTAACCAGCTTTGTAGTGTGGTCCATACTAGGGTGTTGAACCTAGTTTTGAGGAGGGGTGGAAGAATTTCCCACCGTGTAACCTCCAAGCCTAGAATCATGGGAGGGCAGTGATGTAAACGCTCCCCTAGAAGTGTGATGACGATTACCATTTTCCTACTAGGGAAGTTAGGTCGATATAGTTGACACTTCTACCATATTAGTTTTATTAGTGGTTAGATTGGTATAGTTGACGCCATAATATATTGCAACAGAGGACATATAGGATGGGAGCAGAAGTAGGTTAGGAAGGATAGGAGGTTATAAGTTAGATTGGAGACTCTTGAAGGGAGGTGGTATCATTTCTTGACTTAATTTGACTACTATATATCTCTCTATTTTGTTATGCCTTATTTTCAAACTTATTTCAAACTCCTTGTGTCATTTTCACTCTAACTTCAGGACGAAGTTTTCTGAAGGAGGGGTGTATGTAAGGAAAATTTTGATTAGTGTTTAATTAATATGTAAATAATGACTTATAATCTTTGAGTAATATTTGCACTTGTGAATTTGTAATTTTATTTTATTTTTACTGATATGAATATTATTATTTGTTATTTCATTTCTAATATGTCAGATATACTTTTAGATAAGGTATGGTCTTCTCCCATTTATTTCTAAATCAAATATATAAATTTTTTATACCCAATATGTCTTCTCAAATAAACTTTTAGATAAGATATGGTCTTCTCTCATTTATTTGTAAATCAAATATCTAGATTTTGTATACCCAATATGTCTTCTCAATTAAAATTTTAGATAAGGTATGGTCTTCTCTCATTTATTTCTATATCAAATAACTATATTTTGTATACCCAATATGTCTTCTCAAATCTACATTTAGATAAGGTATGGTCTTCTCCCGATGATTTTTGAATAAAATATCTATATTCATATCTACTTTTGGATAAGATATGGTAAGAAAGTCAAGGTTAATAAATTAAAAGGATGACTTGGTGGTAGTCATGGAATTAATTGTAAGTAGTTGAGGTGGATGAGAGGAAGAGACATAAAAGGGAAGGAGGATGAGAGGATATGGGGAGGTTCCTTGGTCTTTGTTTTGGCATGGGAGAATATCCTTGGTATTTGTTTGGCATTGGAGGAATTTATTTTGGAGGAGAAATGTGGAGAAAGAGAAGGGAGATTATGGAGAGAAAATGAGAGGAATAAAACTTAGATCTAATGGAGGGTGTTGATTACTTGGAGACGCTACAACTGGATGGAATTGGGCTCATAGGTCTAGGGAGCATGTGGAGGTTACGTGGGCTAGGAAATCATTCCTAGTTGGTTGGGAGGTAAATCCAGTTAGGTAGCCCAACAGAAGCATCTCAACAAAATCAGGAGCATCTTAACCCAACTATTGATACATGTATTCTTCGATTTTTGATTACTTATTCAAATTTTTGCAATGAAATTTCTTGTTTAATATGTTTCAAATGAATTTTACTTGTATGTTATCATTAAAGAAATGTTGAGCTAGAAATAGACTATTTTCCTTCTTATTGTGTTTAATTGAAATTATAATTCTAGGTTTAGTTAAAATATCTCAGATCTAGGTCAAAATTGGGGTTTATGAATGTTTCAACATGTATATATGTATCGTAACATTAAAATAAATATAATGAAAATCAATCTAGTTGTCTCGATTTTGGGATCCAGGGAAAAATATCTATGTATATTTGTTTTATGTTCTAGCCATTATTTAATTTTGTTTTAAGAATTATTTTGCAGGTAGTTTTTGTATAGGGTTAAAACCTACATTTAACGGATGTTTTGGCTTCAAAGGGACACCTTTAATGCTGAGGGGTTTTTCTTGGCTTTGTGGTAGACCTTGTTCAGTGGGAGATCTTCAGGATCGATTCATGCGGTGAAAGAAGATGGTGAGCAATGGAATGATAGAGATTAAGAAATTTATTCATCAGATTTTTGAGTTGTGGAAGCTCAATATGGAGGATATGCTGGTAGATAAAGATCAGTGGATCACAGTAGATCTGGGTACCAAACCAGCGAGAATGTCAACATAAGACTGGGCGAAACTATATCAGAAGGAAAAGAGCACAATATGGTTGTGTATCTCAGATTCAATAGTGTTGAATGTATCATGGGAAGCTACGATGAAGGCTTTGTGGGACATGTTAAGGACTTTGTACCAATCTAAGTCTATGGTGAAAAAAATTTTGCTATGGAATAAGTTGTATAACTTGAGGATGAAGGATGGAGACTCGGTGACAGAGCATATGAACACCTTTAAATTGTGTCAGTAAGCCAGATGTTATCTATTGATATTAAAATTTTAGATGAAGATAAGTGCATCGGTTTGTTGTGTTCTCTACTAGATTCGTGGGAAAGTCTGGTTGTTACAATAGGTAGTAATACAACTACTTTGAAATTTGATGAAATAGTCTCATCCTTGCTGTTAGAGGAGATGAGACAAAAAAATATGGAGAGCCAGAATGGAGATGCCTTATTTGTACGAGGATGGTCCTAGAACAGAAAGAAAAATAAGTCCTTGAGTGGGAGATCTAAATCTTGAGGGATATCAAAATCTCCAGGAAAAACTGTAAAGGTGTGCTGGAAATGCGGAAAGGAAGGGCACTACAAAAAGGACTATAGATCTAAATCTCCTGAGAAAGGAAAGGGATATGATGGTGTTCCTTTTGCAAAGGTGAAAACCACCTTAGATGAATGTGGGGATCTGTACTTATCTTCTTCTTCAAGTACACATGTAGATCATGAGGCATGATTAATTGAATCAGGTGCATCCTTTCTCTTCACTCCCCATAGGGAGTGGTTTTGCGAGTATGATAAATATGATGGTGGTAATGTCTTCTTAGGGGATGAAAAGAAGGATATAATCATTGGACGTGAAAAAATCAAGATGAAGTTGAAAGGTGGAAGGATTAGAACACTTCTTGGTGTTCTGCATATTCCTACATTGACCAGAAATCTGATTTATGTAAGCAATATGGATGATGTAAAAAAAATGTTCGAGAAAGATACCTGCAATATGGTTCAGGGAGAACTAGTATTGATGTGGGGAGTTAATATTGGAACTCTGTACAATCTTCCATGTAGCATTGTTATTGATGGGTGCAACAATTCTATGGTTCCTGAAAGTGGAGCTGAAAAAATTGTGGTCTCTAGAGAAAAGAACGTGTTATGGAATAAAAGGATTGGACATATTGGAGAGAAGGCACTTGTCTGGATTTCGACTTTTGTGAACATTGTGTATATGGGAAGAAGAATCGAGTTAGTTTCCCCTTTGGTGCTAAGAGGGAGAACATGATGTTAGAGCTTGTGCACATTGATGTGTTTGGACCTATGTCTATTCCATCACTGGGAAATTCCGTGTATTATGTATCATTTTTTGATGAATTCTAAAGGAATACATGGATATATTTCCTCAGGAATAAATCTGAATTATTTAACAGGTTTAAAGAATTTGAGGCTTTGGTGGAAAACCAAACATAGAAGAAGATAAAGGTGTTGAGGACATATAATGGTGGAGAGTTCTACAAGAAGGAATTTTTAGAGTTCTGTAAGAAGTGTGGTATAACATGAAAAAATAATACTCCATACACACCTCAGCAAATTGGAGTTGCAGAAAGAATGAACAAGACATTGATGGAAAAGGCAAGAAGCATGCTCAATGGTGTCAGGTTAGGACAATAATTTTGGGCATAGGTAGTGGATATTGCATGTTACTTGGTTAATAGATCAACTTCATTAGCGTTGGAGGATAAGACTCCACATGAGGTATGGAATGGTAAGAAACCCTCTCTTTCACATATGAGGGTAAAAGGTTGTGATGAATATGTACATGTTCCAGAGGAGAAAAGAATAAAGTTGGAAAATAAGTCTGAAAGGTGCATCTTTATTGGATATAAGGATGGTTTAAAATGTTATAAGCTTTGGAACCCAGAAAAAAGGAAGGTAGTGTACAATCGATATGTGGTGTTTAGAGAGGTGAAATATGTTATTAAACATGAATTCCTATGAAAGGAACCTGATAAGATAGAGTTTGAGCTAAAGGAGGAAGAACCAGACTCTACAACAGAACAAGAATCAGAAGAGGAAGACACATAAAGTCTAGCTTTGAGAAGACCATTTCAAGAGAGAAGGAAGCCATAAATGTATAGTCCATCTACTTTCTATTCAAATTTTGATTTATCTATTAACGATGATGATCCTAGTACTGTCAGGGAGGAAATATATTCAAAGGATGGAAAACTCTGGAAATAACCCATGGTTGATGAAATTGCATCTTTGGGCAAAAATGAGGTTTGGGATGTGGTGGAGTTGTTGACTGGAAGGAAAAAAACTGGAAGAAGATGAATGCAAAAGGCAAGGAGGAGAAATAAAAGCTTAGTTTCTAGCAAAAGGTTATTCCTAGGTGTCGGGAATTGATTTTTGGTGATATTTTTTCTCCTGTTGCCAAGTTAGCTTCTATTCGATTAATTTTATCTGTTGCTTCTACTTTTGATTTTGAGGTAGAACATATTGATGTGAAGACAACATTTCTTCATGGGGATCTGGAAGAAGAGATCTACATAAAGCAACCTGAAGGCTTTCCAGTGAAGGGTAAGAAAGAATTAATATGCAGATTAATAAATTCTATGTATGGGTTTAAAAAGTTACCAAGGATGTGGTATCAAAAATTTGATACATATATATGGGGACTTGGATGTTGGAATATATTATATTTCTTGGAAGGTAACAATGTCTTTGTATTATGTTGTAAGTTGAATACAATCTTATGTAAAAGAGTAACACATTATATCCCATATTCATTATGGCATAGTATACTCTTGTACGCATTTATTATATAAAGAGGTGTTATTTTGGAGAATTATATTATCCCACATTCAATATGTGAGAGTAATTCCTCCACATCTCCGGGTATATAATATGGTCAAAGGAGCCTTCTTTATTACTATCACATCTCATATTCTGCTCATACTGTTATTTGTATCTGGTTATTTGTAGTTGCTCTCTTTGTAACATTGCAAGAGATTTATGGAGATAATAGAAGACAACCTTCCCGTGGATGTAGCCCAATTGTGTGAACCACGTATATCTGTTGTATTATTTTTCCTTGTTCTCTTTCTATTCTTATTTATATGTTGATATGTTATTGGTTTCTTAGATAGACATCTAGTTTAGTAGATCTAATATTCTCACATGGTCTCAGAGCCATGGTTACTATGATCTAACATCTTCTTTGAATTTAACCATCAATGTGTATCTTTTTTTTTTTTGTAGATTTGCTTTTTATCTGGTAGCCATTAGGCTTCTCTTCAGATCTAGGCATGATTCTACACATTTGAGATTTTTTTTCTCATAACCCTAACTTTGTTTTGTAGTTTTTTTTGCAGAGTTTTTTTCAAGGGGCTCTTGATTGTTTTTCTATAAGATCTATATTTTTTTTGGATTTTCAAGGGGTTCTTGATTGTTTTTCTGTAAGATCTATATTTTTTTTGAATCCTCCTCAAGGATATTTCCGGTTGTAATATTTAGTTACGACAGTTATGACAGTTTTTTTTTTTTGGTTTACAGGGCAGAAGATTGGTGGACTGAGGGTTCAGATAAGAATTTCAACCATATAAGTGGATGCAGAGTGGTTGCGTCATTTCCAAAAACTGGTTATAATAAGCATTTGGAGCATTATTGAGTGTTTTTTTTTCTTTTTTCTTTTTCCAGCTGAAGTTTTTGTTAGATCTGTTACCTTTTGCGAAGAATTTCCCAGAAACGAGTAGATATTTGGGTTCCTCTCACCGAGCTACCCAATTTCAAAAAACAAATCAGCTCAAACGGAGTCCTGAAAACAAAGTTATTTCTTATTTAAGATTGATAGTTTTTAAGTATTTTGGTGACAGCAAATGAACTGTAGAAATTTACAGTTTTTTATCCACTTTTTTCTCTTGTCATTTCTTGCATTTGGGTTTATATTTATTGTCAAAATTTCTATCATTATGAATTTAGAAGTAGCTTCTGTTCCTGAACTTATCGGCTCTAACTATCTTGTATGGAAAAGGAAAATGATTGATGTTCTTAGGAGTAAGAATCTATGGAGGTTGGTTAATGGTGAACACAAGAAACCTACATATGCTCAAGCCTTGATTAAATGGGAAGAAAATTTTGATCAAGCAAGAGGGCTCATTGGTCAAATAATTTCAGATAGTCTTCAAGTAAGTATTGAGGCAAAAGGCAACCCAGTTGAGGTATGGGAAATTCTTGCTTCTTTATTTGATAAATTTGATGGTGTTTCTGCTTATTACCTTGAAAAGAAGATTCATGAGCTAGATCCTACTAATTTTGATAGAGTATAATGATATCTTTCTTAATTGAAAACCTTAAATGAAAAGTTAAATAATTGTGGTAAAGATTATAAGACGATAGACACTGCTCTTATCATTCCTGTAGAACAAAAATTGCCATCTTGTTTTGACATATTCATCCAAACTAGGAATAGGGCTCTTGAATTGTCTCAAAGGGTTGATAAATGAGCAAGAAAGGTTGATTGCTTCAGGACAAGTCTCACTTAATAAATCTCTTATGGCACGTAATAAAAATCCTAAGAAAAGTTTTAATAATTCTAAAGGTTATTGTTCACACACTTCTAGTCATACTAATAATAATGGTCATGCTTCTCATTGACATCATGAAACTGGTAATAAGAAAAAAGCATATGATCCTTGTAAGCATTGTGGTAAAACTAACCATCTTGAAAAGAATTGCTCTAAAGCGAAACGTTTAATGACTAAAGCAAACAAGAATAATTCTTCTTCTAATGTGGAATGATAATGGATTCAGGTGCTTCTAAACATATGAATGGTAATGCTTCTTTACTTACATCTTATGAGACTAATAAACACTCATCTCAGAAATTTTCTATTGGTGATGGTAAACAACTTTCCCTAATTGGTTTTTGTAATATTAATGTTGCTAATTGTCATTTGGAAGATGTTTTTCATTTTCAAAACATGTCCATAAACTTAATTTATATTTATCGTGCATGTCAGAAAGGTTTTAAATTTGAAGCTTAGTTCGATAAATATGTTCTTAAAGATATCAACCAAAATTACAAAGTTGTTTCTTCTGGCCCTGTTGATCATCCAACCTGTTTATATAAATTTGTAGGTTTTAATTCAACTAAGAGACAACCCTTTTATTCCTATGTTGCTCATGCTGATGAACTAAGTAAATTATGGCATGAAATATTGGGTCACTTTAATTATGGTAAAATGAAAATACTAACTAAAATGGTTCATGGTTTGCCTAATATTTCTTCTACTATTGGTGTTTGTAAAGGATGTGTTCTTGGTAAACATCATAGAGAAATGTTTGACAAAGGTAAATCCTGGCGTGCTAAAGAACCTTTGAAATTAATTCATAGTGATATCTGTGGTCCTCTTAAAGTTCCTTCAATATCCCATGCAATTTATTTTCTTATCTTTATTGATGACCATAGTAGAAAATCTTGGGTTTATTTTTTGAAAAATAAAAGTGAAACATTTGTAAAATTTCAAGAATTTAAATCCATGGTTGAAAATGCATCTGGTAAGAGTATTAAAACTTTGCGATCTGATAATGTGGGGGAATTTGTTAAGAAAGGATTTGATGCATATTTATCTAAACATGGTATTCAACAACAGAAGACTGTTTCTTACACACCTCAACAAAATGGTATTGCTGAAAGGAAAAACAAAACTTTAGTTGAAATGGCTAGATGTATGCTTTATTCTAAAGGACTGCATAAGAAATTTTGGGCTGAAGCCATATGTTGTGATAATTTTATTTTAAATAGAGTTCCTACTAAAGTTGTTAAGCATGTTACTCCTGAGGAAAAATGGAATGGACGTAAACCGAATATTAGTAATTTTAAGGTGTTTGGTTTGTTGAGAATTTGGAGGGGTTACAGTTAATATAAATTCTCTTCTTGATAATTACTTGTGAGCTTGTTTGATTATGTATTCTTCTTAGTTAGTCTTTCATCAAGTCAATTACCAAAATGTACTAGAAAAAAATGTTTAAGAATAAGTAATACTTTTACTGTAGGAAGGTAAATCACAGATTTACATTCCTTACATTACACTCCAGAGTTCATCATAACACTTACACTTGTATATCTTAGTCCTGAAACATTCTCTTACACCAATGCTGTATGATTGCAATCCTGTAGATATTTGCACTGCATCCTTATAAATTTTCATACTGTATTTTTAGAGATGTCCAATCTTTCTGTTACTTCATACATCTGCTTTTCCTTAAACCACTCCACACTTGCTATCTTAATTCTGCACTATTCTACAAACTGTCCTTTTGGATGATTGAAAACTTTCTTTGCTTGATATTATATTCTTGTCATCATGTGAAATCATCTATAACTTAGTGAGTCACCCAATCCCGGCATTAAAGAATTGATAGCATTGGGGTCGGTTAATGCTATGGAGAAGTCAGGAAAGCAGGACCATGAATTAGGACCATAGGCAAGGGTCCCTTGACAACCACCAATGAGAGCTTTAGGGAAAGTTCTCCATCGTCTATCAAAAACACAGGAAAAGAATGCAACATCTTGACCTTTTCTATGGAGGGGCTGAATACCAATTTGGACATGACCAAAATGAGCAAAATTATAACCAGCTTTTCGGGCAGCATCAAACTCAGGCTGATTGATGATGTTTAAAGAATGGAGGATATTATTATTAGAGGTAGTTTGCAGAACTTCCTCTTTAACCTTATAACGCCATAACTGGATAGAGTCCAGTAATCCTAAATTCTTATAAACATTTTTCGGGTCTATTTTTGGAAGGGTCCAAGAATCAGAAGCAACAGGTTCTGAATATAAGTTAATAGACCGATCAAGAACGATAGATTCATTAACATTAGAGTTTCTGCGTTCTATATTGACTTCTTCTTGTTCCTTTAAAAGTTCATCAAAAGATTTATCTCCAAACTCATGTCGAGAACTAGATGCAGATAAAGAATCCATAGCAAAGTGAAGAGATACAGATATAGCGGAAGAATTTGTAAACAAAAGATGCTATTTCAGAGTAAAGACAGAATTCTGTAAAATGTTGTGTACCAGTTTTATCAGCAACACGATCGCAAACTGAACAGTGTTTCGCGGCTCTTCCTGGGAAGAAGTTCTAATCTCCTAGTCTTCAAACACCATGTTCATCTGGCTTTAACGGAAACATAAATTATCGAGACTCGAAACAAACTACGGATGTTCCCAACAATATGCTCAAGCGAAATACAACTTAGCTCTGAT